>CM051270.1:37445145-37640145 GCA_027921565.1 Artemia sinica
AGTGTTGCCACTCGACCGGCACCGCTCCGCGGCGCCGGCCTCGTCAAAAAGCGGTATTTCTGCGGCATCCTTGAACCAAAATGCGGTAAAAACTGCGGCATGCCCGTAATTCTCGGAAAAGATGTGTTTTGTATTTTTGAGAGAGAATGGGTGAAAAATCTCGCTTTAATATGAATGTTGATTCAGTGTCAAGTGAAGTGTGGTGAAGATCTGTCATAAATTTGAGAAAACACGTGCTGTCTATCCTTCTTTTCAGCGGTCAAAGGTAAGCATGGTCAGCTCAGTCCGTGAACACACATTTGTCGTTCGTCGTTTTCGTCAAGCACGCAACAGAAGTAAAAGTGCAGAGGTACCACAGCAGGGAAAGTCCACGGTGGGAAAACCGTATAAACGTGAAGTGAATAGTGAAGAAATAAAAAGCGATTTTCCCTTGGGCCTTCAAGCCTATCCAATAGAATAATTGATGGGTAACTAGATTCTTGAATCTGAACCTTTTTCGATTAATGTTTAATGAAAATCAATATCAAAAGCTTCAAGAAGGAACGTTCAGATAAATAATACAAGACAAACAGACAAGATTAATTTCAGATAAATAATACAAGACCAACAGACAAGATTAATCGGAATCGGACTGTTCACGTGTGTCACAAACAATATCTTTGGCCAGACCATACACAAGGCTTTGGCTCAAAACGTTACGGTCACGAGAAGAGGCACTAGCCTTCACTTTGAGTACACGCTTGACTAGTCCGGGTTCTAGCTCTAGCACTGACTTGCCCGAGTCAAGCCCTCCTTTAGAATTGCGCTTAAGGTCACTCTTGGTTTTCAGTGTTGCCGAAAGAGTCACTGTCGCTCAGTCGGTTTCACTTATCAGTTTTCACTTCCTTGAGCAAACTGAAGAGACGCTCGGCAATAACGTGTGAGAAAGGGAGTGAGAAAAAGCACTGAACCATTTTTCCGACATTTGGGAACATCCGACTACCATTTAGTGACTTCGTTTGCAAGATGTGGCGCCAGTAAACGACAATGTCCATGTCATCTACGTCAGGGAGATCGACAGTACTAGGTAGAGCTACACTCGGTATAGACCGCCATTCATGCTCTAGCTTTGCTTTATTCCAAAGCGCAGAATCGTAGTAGTCGAAGAACTGACGAAGACTGGGAACTTACAGTTCATAACTAGAGCTTGGGGTAAGCAAGTGTACCAGTTCGTAGATCTTTTCAGAGAATGAAAAACGGTCAAGAATTTGTTGAACAGCTTCGACGTAGAAATCCCTCGCGCAGCGACAAATTCGGAGACTTTCCGCTAAAAAACGGCCACTGGTAACTTCTCTCGTTTCGAGCATCACAAGGAAATCGTACCCTTTGTAGCCGATATAGACATTTTCGTCGGGAAGACAGTTCACTTCGTCATGCGGATTGATGTCAAAAAGGTTGACTGTTCTAACATATGAAGGTTTCATAAAGTTCATGGCTAATGTCCGAAGAAGTTTTTCCACCTGGGTTTTCATGAGGTGAAATAGGGGTTTTTCAGACTGGAAGATGGTTTTGAACTCATTCAGCTCTCCCAACACGTACTCGACAAAAAACATCATAACCCTCGAGTATGGGTTGTTTAGTGTCATTCTTACATGATCAGTAGCATGCGAGGGATCATCAAGTACCAACGAGTCCCAGTACAACGTAAGAGTATCCCACTGTTCGAGAATACGGCGTGCACAGTTTTGAAATGACAACCAGCGCGTTGGCGCCAATGCAAGGAATATGTGCTGTTCCACTTGAGTAAAGACTTGAAATTCCTTCGTATATGCATCTTGGCGTTTTGCACTGTGCCTGAAGTGATTGCACACAGTCCGACATAGATTTTCGAGGCTCTTGGACAGTTTTTTTGCAGGCATGACTTGCAACTATGGCACATAGATGGCAGTTACATTTCTCAACTGTAACCCAGGGATATTTCCCTTCAACAAGTGTTTTTACTTAGTGGTTTATCCCCATCATAGCATTCGTTGTGTCAGAGCAGAATCCAACCCAGTTTTGTAGAGAAACACCCGCCTTCTTGACATCATCCATCACCTTCAGTAGCTGGTTGAATAGACCAGACGCTGATCCGTCGCTACATTCGACAAGAGCGAGCAAATCTACCTGCACATTCATTGCTTCGTCACAAAAGCTAACACAAACAGCAAGTTGTTTGGCTACAGAGGAATCTGTGGTCTCGTCAGTTACTACGGAGAAAAGATTCGTTTTCAGGTTTCAAGAAGCTTTTCATGAAAATGAGGGGCCAAAGCTTGTCGAGCAATATTAGTTGCTTTAGTTCTACCAAGAGTCGCCTGGCTTAGAAGATCTGGGTCTGACATACTTTTCACAAGTTTCAGCAAGTCTTCAGAAAGTGAATAGGGTAGATCGTGCTCAACGAGAAATGTCACTAGCTTCGCTTCAACAGTGGCCACTCTTTCGATTTTTGAATCACCAGAAAAATGAAGATTCAATGGCATGGTCTTAGAAGACTAAGTTATCCACGCTTTTTTATTTTCTTCGTGAGCTTTGGTCTGTTTGTTCCTTTTTGCGTCGTGTTTCCCTTTTTTAAAAACGAAATCCTTTTTGCAGTAAAGACAGTGAACTAAATATCCACTGTTTTGACCGGTCTGCACCTTTCCTTTTCGTAACCATTCATTAAAGTCAGATTCTCTTTCCCACTCAGTCTTGTATCTTTGGTCTGCCCTTTTCTTTGTGATCCTCGGTTTTTTGTTGGAGGGTTCACTATCGTCCGAGTCTTTATCACCGTCCTCATATTCCTGTTCAATATCTATCACTTCTGCCATTATGCTGTAACAAGTTTGGTCTATAAACAAGAGAAATATTTAGCTATTATGTCCTTTCTTTCATGGATTGACCTGCTGGTGAAAGAAACGAACCTGCATTAGTTAATTTCTTCCAGTGCCAGCCTGCTGAGAACCCTTTGTTCTTTCCGGATAAATCCTTCAGTTGGAATCCGGCTGAAGTCGGAAATTTGGCAGAAGTAAGGCAGGAAGTTTTGATCAGTTTCGTCAAAGCCGATATGACGTCGAATCACAGTAGATATGACGTAAACACACATATGTTGCGTTTTTGCTGATACCCCTGTTACCACGGTAACTGCGGATCTGCAGTTAGTCGTTTTGCAGTTACCGTGATATCTGATATACGGTACACTGCAAAAACGACTATTATATTGCCGAAATTGCACTTTTCAAAAGTCATCTCAAAAGAAAAACTGATATCCAATTACATAACTAAGTGCTGAACTTCTTTCTCACCAATTTGACAAAATTTGATGAAAATGAGATGACTTTTCAGGTACCACGAGCAGATACCACGGTCGGACCTGTGATATCTGAATATCAGTTACCGCGGTAGCTAGCCAGATACCACGACAACTGCAAAAACGCCTTTTGACCGTGGTATCGGATACCACGGTAGCTGCAGAAACGACTCTAGACCGTATATCGAATACCATGGTATCTGCAAAAACGCAACTATTGTCGTATAATAATAATATTTATGACCCACTCTATAGGTTTAAGATAGTGGAGTAATCAAAGGAAAGAAATAGAGAGAGTACAAAATAACACACACAACAATAAAAACCACTCAATGAAAAATTCTGTTTCTAAATCTGAATAGTAAAATTTGTTTACCGAAAAGAGCTGAAAGACCAAATGAAAATGCGTTACTTCGTTGCTATAGCCGCGTCTACATTCGGCATTTTCTGGAAACCTGGGCCGAAAAACGGGAAAAATGGGTAATGTATGGGTAATGCCGAAAAACGGGAAAAATGGGTAATGTAGACCGCTACTGCCGTCCCAGTTTTCTGTTTCTGGGTATGGCACAAAAAGACGCCAATAAATGGGCCGGCATGCCAGAAATGGATGGTGAAGATGGGTTGTTCCGTATTCTGGCAACTCTAGTAAGCACTAAATTTGAAAAAGAAGCCATGGGATTCACCAAAAAAGACAAAGAGACTTCTAAAAACTCTCCCAAATGGTCAAATGAAGAGACTTTCTCACTAATTGATATTTGGAAGGACAAATTTGATGACCTACAGAAAATAGGACCTAAAGTTCAGACTCATATGGCCATTGCAGGGGAGTTATCATGTCGAAATCTGGAAGTCAATTGAAGGTATCAAGTATTTTGCAATAGGTTGCATATGGTTGCATCAAGACATGGCTAATTGTAGACAGAGAAAAGCCAAGACAGATAGTTCAAGTAATTGAGAGGCAAATGTTTAAATGGCCGGGGCTGTACGGGTCAATGGCGGGAGTAGGCATGACTCTTTTATTGGGCACATACTTGTCAGGTTAGTTTTTGGAAAGGCATGCCTGCCTAGAGTCTCAGGCATCATGTTGACCAAGAATAAAGTTTAAACTCATATGGCCATTGCAGAGGAGTTATCAAGTCGAAATCCGGAAGTCAAAAGAAGCATTTTCAAAAAAACTCCTTATTGAAAAGAACCTCAATTGAAACTGATTCAAAAATGGTAACAATTATTTTCAGTCCTTTTCCCAAAAATAAAAAAAATCGTCAATCTTACAACAGTATGATACATAGTGTTTGCATAGAATTACTGTTTGTAGAAATACTGTTTACATACTGTACATAGAATTTTTGAATAGTGATATAGTATGGATAAAACTAACTGTTTTTTGGACTAAAATGAAATGTTAAATACTACCAATGCTAAATTATGCAGAGTTGAGGACAAAAAATTATTAAGCGCATACCTCTTGTTGAAATAGACTTGCTTTGGATCAGTGCTCGAATGGTTATATGGCTTCAGCATCCAGGACTCAAGTCGAAATGCCCCATCACCCAAAAAGTGCAGCGGTATATTTACACCTTCAATCTTTCGAGATAGGCTGGGAAAAAGTCTGTTTTGGGCTGCTTTTTCATGAAAGATTTGTCCTTTTGAAAGCTCCAGCATCACTGCACCTACCGGGGATACCGGCCTTAGAATACAAACAATTATATTTGGCATCAGAAAGAACCAAAACACTTACACTATACCAGCCTTTGTAATTATAGTAGTCTGTAGCAAGCTTTGCTGGAGGATGAATAGGGATGTGGCAGCCATCAATGGCACCAACAGTTAACGGAAATCCCAAAGCTCGTTAAATTCTGATTCTAACTTAACAAATTCAGTTGTTGTAGCAGGCCATTTAATCAGCTCTGGAACAAGCAGTTCTTTAGCAGCACTTATGAATAAATGGAAGCAATGGCCAACTGTGGCTCAACCTATGCTAAAAAGTGACCCAATAGTTTTATAATCTGCATTTGTGGCTAGCACATACAGTGCAACTGCAACTTTTTTGTCTGTGGGAATTGCTGTTCTCAATTGAGTGTCCTGGGTTAATATTTCCTGTTCATCTTTTGAAAATACCCAATAAAAAGTCTCTATCCATTCTAAAAAATTTGTAAAACCCGGATTCACTTTTCCCTTGGAGACCATTATTCCACCAGTCATGAGACTGGGGAAGAATCCAAACAGATCTAGTATAGAGGCTCTTCTGCATCTCTTCTTGCAGTTTTAAGAGTTCATTTGCAAAACATGCTTCCAGTTTTGACTTTTTCTTCCTATTTAGCTTCAACAAAAGAGATAGAGCAGAATATACTAGCAAAAATGAATCACTTGAAGCTTGATTTATGCCCAACGCCATCATAAGCATGTCACACGGCTGCATTTCGATCTTTTGAATTTGTTGCGATTCTTACCAGTGTAGACTGCTACCTGCCTCCCAGTTTTCCGGCCCAATTTTCCAGAAAATGCCGAATGTAGACGCGGCCTATGACTTGGGCCCATGCTGACTTGGACACACATATTCAAGCAACGAATTAAACGGATACGTCAATTACGATCCTATTCAGAGAAAGTATCCTTCCCTAAGGTTGATCATGAAATTTGACAGCCTGACGAGGACCCTTGCCAAGAAGGGCCGAAATATCCGTTGTATGCATTACTTGAATATATTCGCGATTAATAAAATTCCATACAGTGATATTCCCTGTCAGATTTGGGGTACCTCTACAGCTAGTAACTGTGTTGCATGCTTTACGAAAACGATTTACGACAAATAGGCGTTCACGCACTGAGCAGTGTTAACCAAGCTCATTTGATTGGCCACTGAAAAGCCGAGTTTGTAGTGAGGTTCAAAGTTTCCACGTCATAGTAGAACTTAGCGCTGTGAGCCTGGCCTTAAATATTCTGAACATCATGCTAGAGAAAACAGTAAAAATGCCAAAAACTCCTCTTAGCACAATCCGATATTGCATTGTATTCACTTAAAATACACATACAAAAATTTGCTTTTCAGTTCAACTTTAAGGAGTCCGGTGAAGAATGGATACCTACAAGAGCCAGTTGTTTGGATCACAGATTAAATTTTAGTATTCCATAGAAACCATTGGTATTGTTCATTTTGAATGCCTGTTCAACTATCATCCGTTTTGGACTTCTTTTGTTTTGCTTGTAGGGATCCCAAAACGTAAGTGGAGGGATACCTATGACATTGCAAAAGTTGTCCGTCTGTCCGTCTGTAGCCTAAGCACGATAACTGTCGAAGGGAATGAGATACTTCGATGAAACTCGGTGGGAGGATCCTTTGGGTCAAGGGACAGGTCGAGTTCGTAGATGGGCTCTGTAGCCCTACACTTAGGGGTGGGGATTCAAATTAAGGGACAGACAAAATATTTTTAAACAGCTAATGAGGTAGTCGATTATGGGGTAAGAAATGCTGAACATGGCAATGAAAACCATCTTCTTGCCGGACAAGTTGTTCGCCCGGAATCCGGCCAAAACCGGAAAGTTTGTCAAAAGTAAAAGTTTTATTTGAAGTTGATAAGATGTTCGATTTCGGGGTAAGAGGGCATGCTGGAACCGTATATGACAATCGTTTTTTAGCCGGACATATACTTCGTCCGAATCCGGCTGAAACCGGATAATTTGTTATACGTATATTTTTTATTTGAAGTTGACAAAATGTTGGAAATAGGGTAAGCAGATGCGCTAAATTCGTGTCTGAGTTTCAATTTTTCGCCAGACAAGTAGCCCGGCATTTCGGCGAAACCGGAAAATTGGCAGAAGGCAGGATCGTTTCGATCGGTATCGTCAAAATAGATATGACTTATAGAGGTAAACACACTTGCTGAATCCAAATCTGAACTCGGTTTTCTCCGAGGATTAGCCATTTGGCCTTAATCTGATTCTATATCTTTAAGAGTAAAAATATTCAAGGAGTCTGGCAAAGACTGGATCTAGCGAAGACAAAACCCAATGTCTGGATTAAATATTGAATTTTTGGGATCCCATAGAACCTTTGGTCTTGTTTTTCAATTTCACAGAGGCACATTCATTATCAGATTTTGCGTCCAGCCAGCCGCGTCGG
Organism: Artemia sinica; assembly: GCA_027921565.1. Classification (NCBI taxonomy): domain Eukaryota; kingdom Metazoa; phylum Arthropoda; class Branchiopoda; order Anostraca; family Artemiidae; genus Artemia; species Artemia sinica. Next base: position 37,452,570 of record CM051270.1, read on the forward strand.
AGAGTAGAAAGGCTGGACACAATCGACAAGTGCTAACAAGGAAATTGCTAATTTCGAAAAAAATTATATTTCTTAGCTGCTTCATCATCGTGATTTTGATGATCTCTTCTAGTGAGAATCAGGCTTTCAAAACTTTCGGTAAGAACTACACCTCTCGTTGATACCATATGATGAATTCGAATTTTGAAATGATGAAGTAACGAACTGGCAACTAGTTAAAACACGCATTTTGTCAAACAGAAAACAGATCATAGAAGCCACCCACCCCTTAGGATAGGCAGTACTTTTTGGCTCAATAAACTCTTTCTGACCTGATTACATCCAGGGCCATAACGACTAGGCGGGAGGCGGGGCGCCCCCCTAATATTGTCGGCCAGTCGTTAAAAAGTAGCCGAGTCAACGCGCAGTGCCACTATTTTTCGTGAAAACAGTCAATTTTTTACTTGGAAACAGTAGATTTTTCTTAAAAACTGTCGGTTTCTTCTTGAAAATAGTTGTTTTTCTTAAAATCAGCCGAATTTTTGTCAACACAGTCGTTTTTTCTCAATAATAGTCGTTTTTGTCTGCATTAAACAGTCGGTAAAAATGACCAGCCAGTCGATAAATACCCCCCCCTCCCCGCATTTTGGCTAATAACGGTTCTTAGGACACCTAGGCTACTTAAATATAGTTACTATTTACCATCAATACCATCAGACAATCCTGTGAAATAAGACAAGTCTGTCTGGTCCTTATTGCTAACTTGAAAATACTTGGCTGAGCTGACAGAGGTCATGAAGTCATGAGATGAACTGAGAAACTCAAACGTCAAAGTTTCGTCAAACCCGCAAAAATAACTCAACCCCCTTCGAACACACTGGCCTCTCAGGCGACAAGCTACCGACCGCCGACGGTTCATTAATTAAGGTCCGTAGTTGACTTCCGCGAAACGAGTCGGACGCGTCTTGAAATCCTCATTTTATGCAACAAAGACATTTGCGAAAGATAAGAAACTTAAGTTGGACAAATTTTACATACGGGAACAAATGCGGTATAAAAAGCCATTTCTCTCAGAATCGCGGCGTAATGCGAGAAATGCGGCATAAGTGGCAACACAGGTATAGACAGACCAGAGGCACGCCGCCTCGACGATGGTACTGGCGGCGCCTCTGTCATCGCTGAAAATTGTCTCCATACTTGCAAATCGGCGCGGCGTTGGGGTGTAATACCATCGGTTATTCCCTTATTAAGCATGGTGACTAGCAAAATAGAATTATATCCACGGTTACAGTAAAAGCCACCGGAAGTTTATGACATCAGCTATTTTGAGAGTGCAAATACTAGCCAAATTTCTTATTCGCTTTGCAAAGGATTGTGCAATCACCACAGGCATAGCAATCAAGCTTTCCAACGTGTTTGCATAACTGATCATCAGTTCGCGCTTTCCTAACCGAGGTCTTCAAAGGGTTGTCTCAGCTTGCGGGGACTTAGAAATAATCTATATGTTTTTCTATAGGTTTTAATTAAAATAAAATGCAGTGAAGAGTAAACTGATATCCGCCTTGCTAATTTTTTTTTGCTGCATGGGGGTCATGGTTCAGGTATGTGTCATGTCAAGGCCCTACACAAGAGGGTGTTCCCCCAAAATGTATACAACACTGAAATCCCTGGTTTCTGGCTATTTCACTATGACTCAGATTAATCTTTTCAATATTTCAACTCTCCCGTAGATGCTATGGGCCTCGTCTACCCACTCAAAATCCTAAGTACAACCGTGGTATTTATCCATAAGTTTTTCGGTACTTTCCCATTATATGGGCATTTACAAGGAAACCAGTCACAAAAAACCCGTTTTGACGGGTTAATTTAAGACACCGCTATACAGTAATGCAATGCTTAGCGTGGTTTTCAATGCGTTTACGGTATTTAACTGTTTTTTTTTTTGGGAACAATTAAAAAAAAATTTCCACAAAATAAGTTTTTCAAAGAAAACTAAAGAACTACATTAAATAAAAAATGAGCAAAAATAAAATCAAATAATCTACCAAGCGTGAAACTACCACAAATCAGCATCGATAAATAAATGAAACCCAAAACGAACAGAAATTACAATAAATAACCGAGTCAAACTCAAAACGAGCAGAAAATAACATAAGTTGGGCTCAAAACCCCTATGCCTTCCCAAGGCCAGAACATAATTTGCACTTTACTGAAAAAAATATAAATGTTTTTACTTTTATAACTTTAATAAATCAAATAATATTAACATTTTTATTACTAGATATCAGTATATGTATATTAAACTGACATTGCCCATTCATTTGTATTTTTTTCAGTAAAGTGCAAATTATGTTCTGGCCTTGGGAAGGCATAGGGGTTTTGAGCCCAACTTATTTTAATTTCTGCTCGTTTTGAGTTTGACTCGGTTATGAAACAATTGAGACGCTTGGGATAGAATATATGTATATATAATTTGGGATGTATATTTGCACATTAGGGGGGAGGGGTTAATTATAGCGGGGCCGCACCAACTAAATATTTATTAAAATATATCTACAATGTAGTTTTCCACTGAGTCGAAGCTAACTCTCTGTATACAAACAGCAACAAACCGGTTATTGTCTGATTTTATAGATCCAAATTCCTGAGTGTGTACTGGCTAACAGATAAAAACCAAAAGTATTACAGAACATAGTTTATGGTCGTTATATGTAGCCATGTCGTTGTGTTTACTGTTGATTTTTTTTTTTTTTTTGATCGCATTACCTTTGCTTTTCTTATTTCTCTCATTCTGTTTTTTTATATAACTTACATGGTTGGTTTTATTGATTCAGTACTAAGACAAGCATAAACTTTTAGAGCCCGTACCAGGTTGTGCTTTTGTTGTTATGCCACCCTGTGAAATTAAATTCAATTCAGTAAGAATTGGGTGTCCCGAATTTGTTTTTCTTTTCTTTTATCCCAATCTGTGTTAGACGCGGAAAAAGGAATTGATGAGAGGGGATAAATTTGTACTGGCGGGTTTAAGCTTCTCTTTTTATTTGCTTTTTCAGCAAAGATTGAACTGGTTCCGAGAATAAAAGGTTCGGGAAGTAATATCATCCAGATCTATCAAAAATAAATTCATTTGCCAAGTCGGCTTAAGAATAGGCCTATTTTTCTCAATGCCAAAGGAAGTCTTAATATAGAGATTTTTTTTGTAGCATTTCATAAGATGGTTGAATATGTATTATTTGTATGTCTTACTCAACTACTTATAAACTGTTTTACCACTGAAGTGTTGTATCAGTTTCAGTTTCTTCTTCTCGTTTATAAGCTTAACCTTAATTTAGAAAACCTAGAGAACCTTAATGTAGAAAAGTTGTAGACTACTTCTACTCTTATCGTTCTCTTAGAAATTATTTGAGTGGCTTTCGAAAAAGAGAAAATCAAATCAGATCCAAATTGTGTGTTCCTCCTTTATTTTGGAACAGGCACAGACTTGTATTGACATTTCAGTTCAGAGTGAGAAGAAAAACTGACATAAGTTCGTCTAGTGCCCCAGTTAAGAGCACAGTAAAGAACGTTGTAACATACATGTTTTTTTTTCTTTTGACAGCTTCGTATAGAAGTATTTATAAACTTGGTTCACGAAATAAAGCGACTACTGTTGAATTTGCGAATATTTTGAAGTGTGAAGTATGTATGCGTTAAGTATGAAGGCCTTGCGTCCTTGATTTAATTTTAAAGCGTTAAACTTTGGGCATTTAAATTTCCAACTTCACATTATCTTTGATATTATTTACACGTGTGTGATGGTTCCTTTGTTGTTTTTTTTTTGGAATGACGGAGGTACTCATAAAAGTACAAAGATAATACTGAGATAATTTGAGTTCAAGGTGATGTCCTCTTTTTATTTAGGCGTTTATGTAATCCTGGCTGTACGAAAAGTGTGGTTCAATCCTGCTTTCTTGGGCTATAATGAGAGAAAGGTTGAGATCGCTAGGACAAGTTCTGCGGATGAAGGATGACAGATTGCCGAAGATTGTCTTTTTCGGCCAACCGTCTAGGGCTAAACGGAAAGCAGGTCGTCCACGGTCGGGTTGGGAGGAGGTCAAAAAGAAAGATTTACGGGAGATGGGAGCTTCCTGGGAGGGTGCAAAGAGGAGGCTTTGAATATATTGGGACGGAGGAGGAGTGTAGGTAGCTGTGTTAACCTCAGACGGCTTGGTGGTGCAGTGAGCTGTTAGTAATAGTAATTAGTAATATATGTAATGCTGTACAGGCACATTAATTCCAGATTTAGTGAATTTTCACCAACTTGTCCAGCTAAACTATGATTTTACGATCAAATTTCTCGAAAATATACCTGGCCGAAGTTACACAACTATGGTGTATAGGAATAAGTGTTTTGGCCATGCTAGATGTTTTTATTGCTACAACTTCAGTAATCCTGGAGCATGGAAAATGGACTGATAAAGATTATGCTATCTATTGAAAATAGTGTTTGGTAATAATTTGACATTTTTTTAAATTGTAGATTGTGTTACTTATAGCTTCTGGGCGATTATTGTGTTTCAACTATTTCGTCAAACCGCTGTCTAACAGCTGGATCTTCGACATAGTGTGCCTTTTTTCATAGCAACTTGAGCTACTTAGATTTGTTTTGATTTGGATCTAAGTCAATTCTTGTTTTTTGTATGTTTCCTCTTTCTATTCCAATTTTTTGTTTTATAACGCTTGAGAATTGTCATTAGGCATTGACCAAAAGATAGGGTCGAGGACACACCGTCTTGTCCACCTCCAACGACAGTGCGTAAAAGTAGCGACCGACGTCCACGGCTTCTTTTCGGGAAATTTTCGATATTCCCTAAATAAAGTTGCACCTATTTCTCCGACTTTTTTTTAATCAACCTTAAGGAATCGTGCTGATGCAAAATAACATAGAATATACTGTTTGAATTTTTGGTTCTGAAGCGCACAGTATTTGCAAGCGTAATGCGTATTTTCTAAAAAAAAAAAAAAGACTAATTCACAAACAGCTGTTTGGATGAGAATCAATTAATTGCTGATAATTGTTCTGATAAAAACGTTATAAAACAGATGGTATATTTCAAGATTTAAAAAGCAATATTTTCATGATGATAACAATAATACCAAAATGAAAATAAAATCGAACATTGAAAAAAATAACTGTACAAGGTCTTATTCCTTAATAGGAATCACGTTTTGTGTGCAAGGTATCTCGTGACAATTTGTCAAGTAAAACTGACTGAGAAAATTAGATATCAAAAAGTCGCTTTAATACTTTATGGTAGCTTTTATTGGTTTTAAGTTTGACTTCGTTGCGAATTAAATTTTCTATTCGTTTTTCTGTTGTTGAAAATGACATCATTTTTATACAATCCCGAAAAACCTTCTGCCAGCTTTGTCTCTCACTCAGACTTTCTGTATTGGCCTTTTCTCCAATTAACCATGGTTTGATCGTAACTTGATTTTAATTAAAAAATCAACGGTGACTTAATTTTAATTTAAAAATGACATAATTTGGGCTCGTTTTAATTTTTAATATCACCCTCTACTCTTCAATGAAAGCTTCAATTTTTTTTATAATTTCACAGAGAATCGAAAGATTTAACGGAGAAAGGAATTTGTAGCCTCAAATGACGAATCAGTCTCAATCCGGCAGGATCAATTTGACTTAGTACTTTAAGCAATATAGACACGCTTCAATTGTTTTGTGTTGAGAAATTTTAAAATGTTAAAAATGTTGACAGTTTTTTTTGCACTATTTTTCCTATTTCTACCATATTGCTTGTAAATTGTAGGAAAATGATACCCGAATAAATTTTTTAAAACACCAGTTAACAATTTCTAGAAAAAGTCAGTTTGATTTCCAATAAAGCACACAGGATGCTGGCATTCATGGGTAACGGGATGCTGGGTAACTGGGAGAATATGGCAGCTTAAATCGTCCTACATCAAAATGTTCCAAGGCTCTGATGTGTGTGTTTTTCTTTTCAATTTAAATTAGCCAAAGTGGATTCAACCCAGATATAGTTAGCCAAATTTAAAAACCTTTTAAACTTCCAGTGATTTCAGGCAAAATTCATCTTTTTGTAAAACATGAAAGAAATAATTCTTTAAGATCATGTCTTGACCACTTATATGTAACATATGCATTATATATAATTATTGCAATTATCTGCTGATAGAACAGTGTTTTGGTTTTTGACAGGCTTTATTTTAATGCTTGTCACGCAACATTTACTATCTTGATGAATTTGCTTTTTAAGTAGGTCAAGATGTGGTACTTGGTCTCATGTAGAGTCTTTATGCTTTACTAGATCTTAACTGGGTTTGTAGCTTCCTCTTTTTCCCGCTTTTGAAGAATGAGGACATGTTTACTACCTAATTCTGAATTTTGAATATGTTGTTGTCTTAGTTGGAGTTGATATAAATTTTTATACGACTCAACGGCATGTGGATTTTGCGCAAGAAAGTCAAAATTTACTGCAAACAATAAAAGTCCTATATAAGACATAATATGGAAAGTGATCGTATCCAACCCACGCTAAAAAATTAGGAAAACATATCCTCCCTTAAATAGGTAGAGGTAAACACGGGAATGCAATACACAGGTATCCACTTTGGGAAGGCAAGGGGTTAAAGAGGATTTTGAGGACTGAGTTTCAGAACACCCCCACCTCGAAAAAAGAGTATTTTATTTGCTGCATCTTTTTAGTTTTTCTGGCTGGTCTTTGCGTCAATAAGGTATGAATGTTGATTAAGAGGATAGTGATTTTAGTATGTCTTCATTTTATTTATCCTTTTTCTTTTCTTTTTTGTTTTGTATATGGCTGTAAAAAAGCTTTAATAATACATTATTATTATTATTATTATTATTATCAAGGAAAGAAATCCCACATTTCCTGTGTGCAGTCATGGTTCTTTGGGGTCAAACTTGTAGAACCTGAAATCAGATGATCTAGAAAAAACCGCCTTTAAAAGTTTTAGTTTTGGAACGGTAGTAGAAACATGATATCTAGCACCTTTAGGTGAGGCCAGGTGCCCCCTTGGAAATTTCTCCTCGCCCGGAAAATTCCCCGCTTACAAAGTTGAGCAGCCACAGAGAAAGTACGAAATGGGCACATCGAAATGTCGATCAGATGTTCTTAAGGGGTAACAAAAGGACCATATGTCTGCCTTTTTAATAAAATTTATCATGCCTTTTTCAGTAACAAAATTGAAGAAGAAAAAAATGAATGGAATCAAAGTTCATCACATCTTCTGATCAAAAATGTGAGCCAAACAAACCACATAAAAATTGGAAATTAAAAACCAGATAAAAAGGACAAAAACAAACACAGTTGAAATTGAAAAGAAGTAAAAACTTAAATTGGAAGAATTAAAAAAGCTGAGAGTTTGGATAAAGCCAACGACAGGTAAAATGAATAATATGGAGTAAATTTATAAGCCAGATTCAGGTTCATTTATTTTCCAACCATGTTAACATACAAAGTATACCAATATCTGACAGAGAGACAAGCTCGTTTTGCACAAATAAAACAACTAAGATAATAATTAACGGAATGTATGGGTGTTTAATTAAAACTAATTAAAAAAACTTTCCACAAAATAAGTTTTTCAAAGAAAAGTAAAGAACTCCATTAAACAAAAAAATGAACAAAAATAAAATAAATAATCTACCAAGCGTGAAACTACCGCAAATCAGCATTGATAAATAAATGAAACTCAAAACGAACAGAAATTACAATAAATAACCGAGTCGAACTCAAAACGAGCAGAAATTAACATAAGCTGGGCTCAAAACCCCTGTGCCTTCCCAAGACCAGAACATAATTTGCACTTTGCTGAAAAAATATAAATGTTTTACTTTTATAACTTTAATAAATCAAATAATATTAAGATTTTGATTACTAAATATCAGTATATGTATATTAAACTGACGATGCACATTCATTTGTATTTTTTTTTTTACTAAAGTGCAAATTATGTTGTGGCCTTGGGAAGGTATAGGGGTGGAAAGTTTTTTTTTTTTAAATTAATTTCTGTTCGTTTTATATTGACATAGTCTTTTCAGGGAAAAAAAAATAATACTTTAAATCTTTTCGTTTTTTAAGACTTTATAGTTTGGCCTGCTATTTGCATGCTGGAGAAAAATTTTCAGCAATTTTTAACAAAATACACCCTTTTTAAAAATCTGGACACAAATAGTAGTGTTTAATTTAGTTTCATACCTCCTCTAGTTGACCTGAAATGGAAAACGTGATACCATTCGCAAACTTTCTTTGATAGCTTGGATACACTTACGCTATTTTGATTTGGTTAAATTTTAAGAGCAGAAGTAGCCCCGAAAGTTTGAACATAGTACCCTCAGTCGTTCTTGGGACACTGCTGAGATGCCTTATTGGGAATTAGCATTAACACAGCGCATTTTGATTTAATCTTAAGGCAACATTTAGTTTTTAAACACATTGGGCAAAGGAGAGGGTGGGCGTCGGAGGGGGATTAGTTGTCCTCCAGTCACTTTCGACTATTAAAAAGGGCATCAGCCCTTTCTATTTTCAATCGAATGAGCCCTTTTCGAAGTTCCTACGACAACTCCTTCGATACGAAGTTCCCTGGTCTAAACAACAACAAAAAAATCATACATTATACCCACATCGATCTTTACTATGAAAATTTCAAGCCTTCCAATCATTTTCGACTATTAAAAAGGACACTAAAAGGGGATGTCCTGCTCAAAGGTATAATTTCCTGAACTTTAAACTATGTGGAACAAAATGGCTATCTCAAAATTTTGATTGGATGTGTTTGAGGAAATGGTGGGTGTGGAATGGGTGTTAGTTGCCTTCCAATCAATTTCGACTGTTCAAAAGGGCACTAGCCATTTCAATTTCCAATCGAATGAGCCATTTTGAAGTTTCTACGACAACGTGTTCTATAAAACCTTATATGCCCCCAGGACATAACTTACAACCCTTGCCCTGAGGGCTTTGGGGAGTGTCCTCCTCAAAGACTTAATTGCCTGAACTGAAAACTACGTTGAATAAAATGGCTATCTCAAAATTTTGATTGGATGTGTTTGGGGAAAATGTTTGCGTGAGAGGGGGGTTAGTTGCCGTCCAATCACTTTCGACTATTAAAAAGGGCGCTAGTCCTTTGAATTTCCAATCGAATGAGCCTTTTTAAGTTTCTACGACAACGCCTATAAAAACCGTATATGCCCCCAGGGCATAATTTACAACACGTGCCTTGAGGGCCGTGGGGGAGTGTCCTCATCAAAAGCATAATTTCTATCTGGAAATCAACTACGCTGAACGTAAAGGCTATCTCAAAATTTTGATTGGATATGTTTCGGGAAATGGTGGGCCTGGAAGGGGTGCTATTCGCCTTCCAATCACTTTCGACTATTAAAAAGGGCACAACCCACTCCAATTTCCAATTGAATGAGCCCTTTTCGAAGTTTCTACGACAACTTCTTCGATACAAAGTGCCCTGCTCTGAAGGAAACAAATAATAAACAATACATTGTGTCAACATCGTTCTTATATACCCCCAGGGCATAACTTAAAACCCGTGCCCTGAGGGTTGTGGGGCAGTGTCCTCCTCAAAAAGATAAATAAAAGTTCAAATAGGGATAAAATCCTTTTAATAGACAGTGAAATAGAAATTCACAAAAATACCAGATATTTCGGTCACATATACAGTGACCGTCATCAGTAGTAAAACTACTGATGACGGTCACTGTATATGTGACCGAAATATCTGGTATTTTTGTGAATTTCTATTTCACTGTCTATTAAAAGGATTTTATCCCTATTTGAACTTTTATTTATCGTCATGGAAGGCAGTGTGGTCTCCGAAATTATCTACCTCAAAAAGATATTTTACATCTGGAAATCAACTACGCTGAACAAAGTGGCTGTCTCAAATTTTGATTGGATGTGTTTGGGGGAATAATGGGCTTGGGAGGGGGGGCTAATTGCCCTCTGATTACTTTCGACTATTAAAAAGGGCACAAGCCAGGAGTAACCACTCCAATTTCCAATCGAATGAGCCCTTTTCGAAGTTTCTACGAGAACTCCTTCGATACGAAGTGCCCTGGTATGAAAAAAAAAAAACGCGTAAATTATACATTGGGCCAACATCGTTCTTTACTTAGGCAGCGCGATGGCGCTGCCTATGATAAGAAGAAAAGGAAAAAAGACATAATATTAATTACTCACCACACCACAGCAGGCATCCCACCCGACGATAAACAGACAAACAAAATTCAATTTCTTCAACCAGCAATGGGACAACAACAGGAATGAAAACCCGAGAAAAAGACCCAAATTAAACAAAACATTAAATTAATAATAATAATAATAAAATAGTCAGAACCAAGTAAATTCAAAATGGGTAGAACTCCTTATTCCAAAAAAGCGAGCGATAGTTATAGTAAAAAAAAAAAAAAAATGAAAAACCCTAGAAAACAAAGTCGAGAATTGGGTTTGTATAAGGTGAATGGAAATATTAGAAAAAATCAGTCGAATATTTCGGGAGAACAAACGCTCCAAAGTTACTCCCCACTAAAATCCTCCTCGCAGAAATCCCTCCTCCCTCCATAAAAGTCCCCGGCAAAAAATAACCGTGTTTCCCAATTAAAAATACTATATGTAAACAATCGACAAATTGCAAAACTTACAGCCAGTTCCCTATGGGCCGCGGGGGGTTCATGTTATCCCCAGTGGCATATTTTTGCCCTGACCTTTCAATTATGTTGAACTAAGTGGCTATCTTAAAATTTGAATTGGCTGTCTGCTTAAAGTGTGCATTTTAATACTAAAGCATCCTAACTCTCATTGTGCCTTCTGATATGTAGAAGTTATTCTAAGGAAGGGGCAAATAGAGAAAATTTTCTTTCATGGGACGACGCCAGCGACAAAATTAGATATTATAGCCATCAAGATTTTATACCAAATACTGATTAAAACTTTGAAATTGTGTTTTACGACTCAGTTTATGAGCAAGTCAGGTTAAAACTAATTTTAGAAATTAAATTCAAGTTACCTAATTGTGGTGCTCTTATAAGTTTCCTTTAGAGAGTGGGGTAAGGGGCGAAGATGTGGGGGGGGGGGCTAGGGTGCAAAAGTTAAAAGATGTGTTTTACCAGAATACTGTTGTTTGGTAGTACAATTCTTTTTTTTATTATGAGAGATACTCTGGCTTCAGGTATTGAACAGAATAGGACATCCAGCGTAACTTATCACAAGATTTTCCCCTTCACTTGTGTATACGTATAAAAAACAACTTTTTTACTGTATATATAAAAAACAATTTTTTTTACAACAAGATTTTACTCTACAAGATCGATAATATGCTCAATGATAATATGAGCTATACTCGGCCAGAAGTAACCTATTTTGCTCCCTTGCATCCTAAATTGGTTTCCCCAAACTCTCTTGACAAAGCAACATGTGTTTCGACAGTTCGGATTTTGGTTGTTTGTCAACATGTTATTCAGAGGTATAATGACGCGGTTTTGAGTATATTGCATTTTATGTATTCCAGGCCAGACCAATTATTTGAAAGTTCTGGCTGTTGATTTTTTCCTTTCTGACTTTTCCGTACCTTGCAAACAAATTTATAAATAACTAGAGCTTAATAATTCGGAACTATGGGTATCAGTCTCCTTTCTCCTTAAGTGTTTAATTGTTTCAGGGCTGAATTGTGAAACTACTTTGAAAAATATGCACTGAATTTGAATACAAAAATGTGTATTCCCCTCAGGGAAATTGCTGAGAGTATGCGTTGAACACGTTTATGTAGTGTGGAATGCCTCTAGATCTTGGTCCCCAAGAGTCTCGTGACTTTTAACCATTCTGTTTTCTATATTATCATACTACAATATAACTTTTCGTACAGTTCACCTTTTTGCTGTTTTTCATACCCCCCTCCCCCAATCGCTCTTACTGCTGATAGAGATTTGTGTCTTGAGCGCGTACCTGGCGATTATTAACAAAGAAAATAGATTGTTCAAGCAAACTAAATACAGCGCTTCCTATTCCTACCCATATCACTTTTCCCTAGCAATTTTTCAGTTTTTCCGTCTTCCTGCCACCGGAAGGAATTTCGGAAGTATTTTTGCCTTGGTCATTGACGGCGCAGTAGTGCGTGCTGACTTTGTAAAGAGCAATACTTCTCCCGTATCTCGTGGCTCTTTTATATTTTTCCCCGGCCGTTTCATCTAAAATGGATAGTCTTAAACACTTGACCCATGCAGCCCCAAGAGTAGTTATCTAAGTACCATTTCTATAGAAGCTATAGGAATCGCCATGTTATTCTATAGAAGCTCTACACCTTTTCAAAGAGAGTGAGTATCCTCTCACATGGCCTTACATTTCTATAGAAGCTATACGAATTACCATGCTATTCTATGTTCCTTCCATTGTTATTCTATGGGACCTCTACACGTGATTAAACACGTCATGAAACTACGTGCTATTTGCTTATGTCCTGTTGGTACCATTCCAAACGAGTGGGGATTCCCCGCCTGTTCCTAAACATTGCAAAAAGATACAGTATGAACGGGGGATTCCCCGCACAAAATTGTTTCAACTCCAAGTTTTTTTTTCAACCAGAGTGGTTTTTTTTCGAGCTGACACCTGTTTTTTAGGCAGCCAATCAGAGAACTGCTTAACAATTCGTCATTGAAACCCGTATAAAATGTTCATGCACTACAATTCATTTTCATTGTATTAGCATATCGAGCATAGTACACTGGATTTATTACTCTGACAATGGATATTTCTATTTTCAATGTGAGTACACTTTCATTCTTTATTTCCAAAAAAAAACGTTTTACAGTAATTCAAATTTCAGGGGGACTTAGCCCCCCTCCCCTCCAACAATACAAAACTTTAAAATATAATGAGTATATTCGATAGAAAGCGCTAAGTATGCTTTTTTCTATTATGTAAATAAAATCTCTCCTCCATAGCTATGTTTACATGTTTTAATTGTTTTGAAAAACAGTTCTTTTTCGTTCAAAAATGTCCATTTTCCAATCGTGCGTTTAAAATGTGCTGTCATAAAACCATTTGTGTTTAGCCTGTTACCAAAGAGGGGTGATTTCAAAACAACATTTGGCATACGCCTTATCTGAATTAAGAAAACAAACGAAAAGACGGGCTTTGTCTAATTCTAGCCGGAAACTCAGAATTGATAGGGGGCAAGATCAAAAAAGGGGTAATTAGTGATTGGATAATTTTTTAACGTGAAATCTCTGAATAAAGTATTTTTGGAGAAATTATTTAAAAGGTATAGTTTATTTATTCTAAAGATAATGACATTGGCCTCAACAGCAAATCATTTTAATACTTTTCCACAGGGGGATTTCCAGTAGGTATGTTAAGATTCAAGCTAATTCTTGTAGGCTACCTTTTAAATAGCTTTACGGTGCACGAGGGTTCAGTTAAAGGGGTACAGTTACACGGGGGTTTAGTTAAATGGGGTCGAGTTGCACGAGGGTTCAGTAGCACGAGGGTTCAGTAGCACGGGGGTTCAGTTGTACGGGGTTTCGGTTATACAGGGGTTCAGTTACATGGGGGTTCAGTTGCACGGGGGTTTAGTTAAATGGGGCTTGAGTTGCACGGGAGTTGAGTTGCACGAGGGTTCAGTTGAACGGGGGTTCAGTTACATGCGGATTCAGTTACACGGGGTTTAGTTAAATGTGGTTGAGTTGCATAGTCTCGTTGGAAAAAATTGGAGTTCATACTTAAACAGTTCTATTAAGAGCTATTGCTATGGAAATGGCTCATTTTTGAATCGAAACTATGCTTTTCTGACTGAAGATACACATTTGGATCAGAAAACGTGAAAATGTACACAATTGAAACAGAGAAGTGTGTTTTGACGATATTTTCTATAATTTCGTCTGAAAAATAGGAGTTCACGCTTAAAAAGTTCTATTAAGAGCTATTTTTATGGAAATGGTTCATTTTTGAACCAAAACTAGGCTTTTCTGACTGAAGATATACATTATAATCAGAGAAATGTGTTTTGATAGTATTTTCTATATTTTCGTTGGAAAAAATTGGAGTTCATACTTAAACAGTTCTATTAAGAGCTATTTTTATGGAAATGGTTTTATGAGGGCTGGCGTATCTGATGAAATAATTTAGGTCGTATGATCATTTAATTTATTTTTTAATTCAGTAGTTTTTCAGTAAGGACACTCGATATCCTAAAAGTGTTTGATTCAAACTTTTACCTTGAGCATCTATGTTGTTAGCAGAATTTCAAAAAGGATCGTTTATGAGTGCTGGCGTATCTGATGAAATAATTTAGGTCGTATGATCAATTTAATTTATTTTTTAATTCAGTAGTTTTTTTCAGTAAGGACACTCGATATCCTAAAAGTGTTTGATTCAAACTTTTACCTTGAGCATCTATGTTGTTAGCAGAATTTCAAAAAGGATCGTTTATGAGTGCTGGCGTATCTGATGAAATAATTTAGGTCGTATGATCAATTTAATTTATTTTTTAATTCAGTAGTTTTTTTTCAGTAAGGACACTCGATATCCTAAAAGTGTTTGATTCAAACTTTTACCTTGAGAATCGATGTTGTTGGGTCCCAGTCCACCAGCCAGAATGGTTGAAATCCACTAGCTCAGAAGTGGGGTCTTAGTCCACCAGCCTGAATGGTTGAAATTCACTAGCTCAGAATTGGGGTCTTAGTCCACCACCCTGAATGGTTGAAATTCACTAGCTCAGAATTGGGGTCTTAGTCCCCAGCCTGATGGTGAAATTCACTAGCTCAGAATTGGGTCTTAGTCCACCAGCCTGAATGGTTGAAATTCACTAGCTCAGAATTGGGGTCTAAGTCAATGTTCAGATTGGAGCGTTGGGGTCCGACTATCTGGGCTTTATTTGTCAAGGCCTGAATGCTAAGCGATGGACATGAGCTCGATTGGGATCCCCATTGTGAAAATGGAAAACAAAAAACAAAAATATATTGTCGGTATGTGTGTAGAGCATGGCATGGTTACCGCTAGGGTAACAGTCTAACCGTTGACGGTTTTAGGTATCCGTGAATAAGTTCTAAGGCGAGAGTGGAAGTTGGGACAAATTTTTGGAGGTGCCCACCTCACCTGCCCAGAGTCTCAGGCAAGTGACCCTAAATTTGAAAAAGTGGAAATTGGCTCAGATTTTCTAAACTGAGCTGAGACAATGAATAGATACTATTTGGAAAGTGATTGGAGACGCTGGGCATCCGTGAACAAGTGCTAAATTGAGAGAGGAATTTGGGACAATATTTGGGGGCGCCCACCCGCCCAGAGTCTCCGGCAAGTGAGCCAAAAATTTAAAAAACACACTATTATTTTTTCTGTTCAATTATTTTCAGTGTAAGCCAATATAATTACCTCATTCTTTTATTCTAACTTAACTTGTAGGAATAGGACTTCTAGAATAAGGATTCATTCCCTCGACTAAATCAGTTTTTTCATGTAAAATGGTGAACAAAAGACTATTAATTCTCCGTATTCTTCTTCTTCTTCTTCTTATCTAGCTAAACGTTGCGCTGTGTTTGTCACACCAACTAGTAAATATTTATCGGGCTTTTATTTTTTCCGTTCAATTATTTTCAGTGTAAGCCGATATAATGCTAGGGGGAGTAAAAATGGTAGTTATTTAGTACCCAGTAAACAGGTGACTTGATATGCTTCATTAGAAGTAGGTTATTGCTAATGATACCTCCTCGACAGATATTTTTATGGCTCTAACAATTGTACTCTATGCTTGCCCAGAGACACGATGTGGCTTTCCCACTATTGCTCTATGGCTGGTTATCGACACTACCTAGTTTATTGCATGTATTAAATCAGTATTTTTTACACAGTGGAACGATAAACACATAACTAATATCTCTAAAAAAGTGAAGATGGAGCATTTTAATAAAGTGTGTTCACATAACAAGGTTATTGTAGCATTGAATGCCAACATGGATAAGTATTTAAACTATGAAACAAGTACAAGTGGAAGCACTATTGGAAATGTATGCATGCATTGTCATGACAGTAAGGAATTAAATTTCTTTGGAATACCGAAAAAATTCAACTCTTATGTTGGAGGATATGCGAGATTGAGATCTCCAGAGATAATTGCACTCAAAGAGAATGCCAACATAAAAATAATCGTTGATGATAGAGGACAACTCCTTGCTACTGTTGCAGGTAACACATTACCTACTGATACATCCAATCGTCACCTTTCGGGTATTAGCATTCAACGGAAGATCAATAAAAAAAGGCCTACTCTTCTACTAATATCGTAAACCATATCTTGTCTACGTGCCGAAACTGTTACCTGTGTAAAAATAATGTGATAATAGACAGTGAAATTGCCAGAAAAATAAAAAGGGCATTGTCAGAAAATATCATTATGGAATATAAAGATGAATCGATGAAAAACAAAGCACCAGCAAACGTTACTACCATTGATCAAACAGTCAATGAACCAAATAATACCAAGGATGAAAAGCATATTGAGCCTGTTGATGAGACACCAGTAAAAATTGTGATGACTCAAATGGAATAATGATTATTCTACTGATTACGAACTAAGAGAAGACAATAGCTATAATATCAAGAGAGAACATGGTGAACTATTTTAGGGAACAGATTCCAAATGTCCAAAGTTAATCATTGATATTAATAATGTATCATAATATATTTTTTGTATTAATATTCTACATAGCATTATTTCATTAAAAATATATTATGCATTACATTGTTATGTGTTCATTATTTTTAGAGTAAGCTAGCATATCAAACGTTTAGAATGTCTAATAAAACGTCGGAGATGTAAGAAAAGGAATTTGCATACATCTATTGTCAGACACATGGGATAACGTTGGCAAAATCTTGGTATCAGAATGAATAAATTATTTATCAACATCCGTTATTGGATATGTCATTATGAAAAAATTGTAGGTAAGTAAGTAACAAACTCTTTCTTGAATTCACCTCTTGGATACACAATACAGAAATTTAATTAAGGAAATTATGAAAAAAAATTGTAAGTAAGTAACAAACTCTTTCTTGAAGTCACCTCTTGGATACACAATGCAGAAATTTCACTTAAGAAATTATCAAAATTGTAAGTAAGTAGCAAATTCTTTCTTGAATTCGCATCATGGATAAATAAAAAGACATTTCATTCAAGAAATTATGACAAAATTCTAAGTAAGTAACAAACTCTTTCTTGAAGTTACCTCTTGGATACACAATGCAGAAATTTCATTTAAGAAATTATGAAAAAATTGTAAGCAAGTAACAAACTCTTTCCTGAAGTCACCTCTTGGATACACAATGCAGAAACTTCATTTAAGAAACTATGAAAAAATTGTAAGTAAGTAAGTAACAAATTCTTTCTTGAAGTCACCTCTTGGATACACAATACAGAAATTTCATTAAAGAAATTATGAAAAAATTGTAAGTAAGTAGCAAATTCTTTCTTGAATTCACCTGCTGGATAAACAAAAAGACATTTCGTTCAAGAAATTATGACAAAATTCTAAGTAAGTAACATTTATTGTTTTCACACTCTTGGATATACAATACGGAAATTTCGTTCAATAAATTATGAAAAAATTGTAAGCAAGTAACAAACTCTTTCCTGAAGTCACCTCTTGGATACACAATGCAGAAACTTCATTTAAGAAACTATGAAAAAATTGTAAGTAAGTAAGTAACAAATTCTTTCTTGAATTCGCCTCTTGGATAAACAAAAAAGTCATTTCATTCAAGAAATTATGACAAAATTCTAAATAAGTAACAAACCCTTTCTTGAATTCGCCATTGGGTTGCACAATACAGAAATTTAATTCAGGAAACTATGAAAAACATTGCAAACAAACTCTTTCTTGAACTCGCTTCCTGGACAGACAATACAGCAATTTCACTCAAGAAATTATGAAAAAATTGTAAGTAAGTAGCAAACTGTTTCTTGAATTCTCCTCCTGGATGCACAATACAGATATTTCATTCAAGAAATTATAAAAAAAAATTGTAAGTAAGTAACAAACTCTTTCTTGAATACACCTCTTGGATACCCAATACGGAAATTTCATTCAAGAAATTATGAGAAAATTCTAAGTAAGTAACAATCTCTTTCTTGAAGTCCCCTCTTGGATACGCAATACGATACGGAAATTTCATTCAAGAAATTATGAGAAAATTCCAGGTAAGTAACAATCTCTTTCTTGAAGTCCCCTCTTGGATACACAATACGGATATTTTATTCAAGAAATTATAAAAAAGGGAAAGTAAGTAACAAACTGATTATTGATTTCACCTCTTGGATACAAAAAAAAGACATTTCATTCAAGAAATTATGACAAAATTCTAAGTAAGTAAAAAACTCATTCTTGAATTCGCCGTTTGCATGCACAATACAGAAATTTCATTCTATGGGACCTCTACACGTGAGTAAACACGTTTTGAAACTACATGCTATTTGCTTGCCTTTCCTTGGTACCTTTCCAAACGAGCGAGGATTCCCCACTGGTTCCTACACATTGCAAAAACAAGGTAAAAGTTTGAATCAAACACTTTTAGGATACTGAGTGTCCTTACCAAAAGTCGACAGGAATGCCCCCCTCCGGCGAAAAAATTGTAATTAAGTAAGTAAGTAACAAATTCTTTCTTGAAGTCACCTCTTGGATACACAATACAGAAATTTCATTAAAGAAATTATGAAAAAAATTGTAAGTAAGTAGCAAATTCTTTCTTGAATTCACCTGCTGGATAAACAAAAAGACATTTCCTTCAAGAAATTATGACAAAATTCTAAGTAAGTAACATTTATTGTTTTCACACTCTTGGATATACAATACGGAAATTTCGTTCAATAAATTATGAAGAAATTGTAAGCAAGTAACAAACTCTTTCCTGAAGTCACCTCTTGGATACACAATGCAGAAACTTCATTTAAGAAACTATGAAAAAATTGTAAGTAAGTAAGTAACAAATTCTTTCTTGAATTCGCCTCTTGGATAAACAAAAAAGTCATTTCATTCAAGAAATTATGACAAAATTCTAAATAAGTAACAAACCCTTTCTTGAATTCGCCATTGGGTTGCACAATACAGAAATTTAATTCAGGAAACTATGAAAAACATTGCAAACAAACTCTTTTTTGAACTCGCTTCCTGGACAGACAATACAGCAATTTCACTCAAGAAATTATGAAAAAATTGTAAGTAAGTAGCAAACTGTTTCTTGAATTCTCCTCCTGGATGCACAATACAGATATTTCATTCAAGAAATTATAAAAAAAATTGTAAGTAAGTAACAAACTCTTTCTTGAATACACCTCTTGGATACCCAATACGGAAATTTCATTCAAGAAATTATGAGAAAATTCTAAGTAAGTAACAATCTCTTTCTTGAAGTCCCCTCTTGGATACGCAATACGATACGGAAATTTCATTCAAGAAATTATGAGAAAATTCCAGGTAAGTAACAATCTCTTTCTTGAAGTCCCCTCTTGGATACACAATACGGATATTTTATTCAAGAAATTATAAAAAAAGGGAAAGTAAGTAACAAACTCTTTATTGATTTCACCTCTTGGATACAAAAAAAGACATTTCATTCAAGAAATTATGACAAAATTCTAAGTAAGTAAAAAACTCATTCTTGAATTCGCCGTTTGCATGCACAATACAGAAATTTCATTCTATGGGACCTCTACACGTGATTAAACACGTTTTGAAACTACATTTATTCAAGAAATTATGAAAAAATCGCAAGTAAGTAACAAACTCTTTCTTGAATTCCCCATTTGGATGCACAATACAGAAATTTAATTCAAGAAATTATGGAAAAAAAATGTAAGTAAGTAAGTAACAAACTCTATGCTTTTTCTGCATCAATTGTCGGATATGTTGAATAAAATATGCAAAATCGACATAGCTTTATTTCATTTTTTAAGGTTAATTTAGACGAGGTTACGTGCGCGCACGTAACCTCGTCTAAATTAACCTTAAAAATGAAATAAAGCTATGTCGATTTTGCATATTTTATTCAACATATCCGACAATTGATGCAGAAAAAGCACAGAGTTTGTTACTTACTTACTTACATTTTTTTTTCCATAATTTCTTTAATTAAATTTCTGTATTGTGCATCCAAATGGGAATTCAAGAAAGAGTTTGTTACTTACTTGCGATTTTTTCATAATTTCTTGAATAAATGTAGTTTCAAAACGTGTTTAATCACGTGTAGAGGTCCCATAGAATGAAATTTCTGTATTGTGCATGCAAACGGCGAATTCAAGAATGAGTTTTTTACTTACTTAGAATTTTGTCATAATTTCTTGAATGAAATGTCTTTTTTTTGTATCCAAGAGGTGAAATCAATAAAGAGTTTTGTTACTTACTTTCCCTTTTTTTATAATTTCTTGAATAAAATATCCGTATTGTGTATCCAAGAGGGGACTTCAAGAAAGAGATTGTTACTTACCTGGAATTTTCTCATAATTTCTTGAATGAAATTTCCGTATCGTATTGCGTATCCAAGAGGGGACTTCAAGAAAGAGATTGTTACTTACTTAGAATTTTCTCATAATTTTTTGAATGAAATTTCCGTATTGGGTATCCAAGAGGTGTATTCAAGAAAGAGTTTGTTACTTACTTACATTTTTTTTATAATTTCTTGAATGAAATATCTGTATTGTGCATCCAGGAGGAGAATTCAAGAAACAGTTTGCTACTTACTTACAATTTTTTCATAATTTCTTGAGTGAAATTGCTGTATTGTCTGTCCAGGAAGCGAGTTCAAAAAAGAGTTTGTTTGCAATGTTTTTCATAGTTTCCTGAATTAAATTTCTGTATTGTGCAACCCAATGGCGAATTCAAGAAAGGGTTTGTTACTTATTTAGAATTTTGTCATAATTTCTTGAACGAAATGACTTTTTGTTTATCCAGCAGGCGAATTCAAGAAAGAATTTGTTACTTACTTACTTACAATTTTTTCATAGTTTCTTAAATGAAGTTTCTGCATTGTGTATCCAAGAGGTGACTTCAGGAAAGAGTTTGTTACTTGCTTACAATTTCTTCATAATTTATTGAACGAAATTTCCGTATTGTATATCCAAGAGTGTGAAAACAATAAATGTTACTTACTTAGAATTTTGTCATAATTTCTTGAAGGAAATGTCTTTTTGTTTATCCAGCAGGTGAATTCAAGAAAGAATTTGCTACTTACTTACAATTTTTTTCATAATTTCTTTAATGAAATTTCTGTATTGTGTATCCAAGAGGTGACTTCAAGAAAGAATTTGTTACTTACTTACTTACTTACAATTTTTTCGCCGGAGGGGGGCATTCCTGTCGACTTTTGGTAAGGACACTCAATATCCTAAAAGTGTTTGATTCAAACTTTTACCTTGTTTTTGCAATGTGTAGGAACCAGTGGGGAATCCTCGCTCGTTTGGAAGGTACCAAGGAAAGGCAAGCAAATAGCATGTAGTTTCAAAACGTGTTTACTCACGTGTAGAGGTCCCATAGAATGAAATTTCTGTATTGTGCATGCAAACGGCGAATTCAAGAATGAGTTTTTTACTTACTTAGAATTTTGTCATAATTTCTTGAATGAAATGTCTTTTTTTTGTATCCAAGAGGTGAAATCAATAATAGTTTGTTACTTACTTTCCCTTTTTTTATAATTTCTTGAATAAAATATCCGTATTGTGTATCCAAGAGGGACTTCAAGAAAGAGATTGTTACTTACCTGGAATTTTCTCATAATTTCTTGAATGAAATTTCCGTATCGTATTGCGTATCCAAGAGGGGACTTCAAGAAAGAGATTGTTACTTACTTAGAATTTTCTCATAATTTCTTGAATGAAATTTCCGTATTGGGTATCCAAGAGGTGTATTCAAGAAAGAGTTTGTTACTTACTTACAATTTTTTTTATAATTTCTTGAATGAAATATCTGTATTGTGCATCCAGGAGGAGAATTCAAGAAACAGTTTGCTACTTACTTACAATTTTTTCATAATTTCTTGAGTGAAATTGCTGTATTGTCTGTCCAGGAAGCGAGTTCAAGAAAGAGTTTGTTTGCAATGTTTTTCATAGTTTCCCGAATTAAATTTCTGTATTGTGCAACCCAATGGCGAATTCAAGAAAGGGTTTGTTACTTATTTAGAATTTTGTCATAATTTCTTGAATGAAATGACTTTTTTGTTTATCCAAGAGGCGAATTCAAGAAAGAATTTGTTACTTACTTACTTACAATTTTTTCATAGTTTCTTAAATGAAGTTTCTGCATTGTGTATCCAAGAGGTGACTTCAGGAAAGAGTTTGTTACTTGCTTACAATTTTTTCATAATTTATTGAACGAAATTTCCGTATTGTATATCCAAGAGTGTGAAAACAATAAATGTTACTTACTTAGAATTTTGTCATAATTTCTTGAACGAAATGTCTTTTTGTTTATCCAGCAGGTGAATTCAAGAAAGAATTTGCTACTTACTTACAATTTTTTTCATAATTTCTTTAATGAAATTTCTGTATTGTGTATCCAAGAGGTGACTTCAAGAAAGAATTTGTTACTTACTTACTTACAATTTTTTCATAGTTTCTTAAATGAAGTTTCTGCATTGTGTATCCAAGAGGTGACTTCAGGAAAGAGTTTGTTACTTGCTTACAATTTTTTCATAATTTCTTAAATGAAATTTCTGCATTGTGTATCCAAGAGGTAACTTCAAGAAAGAGTTTGTTACTTACTTAGAATTTTGTCATAATTTCTTGAATGAAATGTCTTTTTTATTTATCCATGATGCGAATTCAAGAAAGAATTTGCTACTTACTTACAATTTTTGATAATTTCTTAAGTGAAATTTCTGCATTGTGTATCCAAGAGGTGACTTCAAGAAAGAGTTTGTTACTTACTTACAATTTTTTTTCATAATTTCCTTAATTAAATTTCTGTATTGTGTATCCAAGAGGTGAATTCAAGAAAGAGTTTGTTACTTACTTACCTACAATTTTTTCATAATGACATATCCAATAACGGATGTTGATAAATAATTTATTCATTCTGATACCAAGATTTTGCCAATGTTATCCCATGTGTCTGACAATAGATGTATGCAAATTCCTTTTCTTACATCTCCGACGTTTTATTAGACATTCTAAACGTTTGATATGCTAGCTTACTCTAAATATAATGAACACATAACAATGTAATGCATAATATATTTTTAATGAAATAATGCTATGTAGAATATTAATACAAAAAATATATTATGATACATTATTAATATCAATGATTAACTTTGGACATTTTGAATCTGTTCCCTAAAATAGTTCATCATGTTCTCTCTTGATATTATAGCTATTGTCTTCTCTTAGTTCGTAATCAGTAGAATAATCTATTATTCCATTTTGAGTCATACACAATTTTTACTGGTGTCTCATCAACAGGCTCAATATGCTTTTCATCCTTGGTATTATTTGGTTCATTGACTGTTTGATCAATGGTAGTAACGTTTGCTGGTGCTTTGTTTTTCATCGATTCATCTTTATATTCCATAATGATATTTTCTGACAATGCCCTTTTTATTTTTCTGGCAATTTCACTGTCTATTATCACATTATTTTTACACAGGTAACAGTTTCGGCACGTAGACAAGATATGGTTTACGATATTAGTAGAAGAGTAGGCCTTTCTTTTATTGATCCTCCGTTGAATGCTAATACCCGAAAGGTGACGATTGGATGTATCAGTAGGTAATGTGTTACCTGCAACAGTAGCAAGGAGTTGTCCTCTATCATCAACGATTATTTTTATGTTGGCATTCTCTTTGAGTGCAATTATCTCTGGAGATCTCAATCTCGCATATCCACCAACATAAGAGTTGAATTTTTTCGGTATTCCAAAGAAATTTAATTCCTTACTGTCATGACAATGCATGCATACATTTCCAATAGTGCTTCCACTTGTACTTGTTTCATAGTTTAAATACTTATCCATGTTGGCATTCAATGCTACAATAACCTTGTTATGTGAACACACTTTATTAAAATGCTCCATCTTCACTTTTTTAGAGATATTAGTTATGTGTTTATCGTTCCACTGTGTAAAAAATACTGATTTAATACATGCAATAAACTAGGTAGTGTCGATAACCGGCCATAGAGCAATAGTGGGAAAGCCACATCGTGTCTCTGGGCAAGCATAGAGTACAATTGTTAGAGCCATAAAAATATCTGTCGAGGAGGTATCATTAGCAATAACCTACTTCTAATGAAGCATATCAAGTCACCTGTTTACTGGGTACTAAATAACTACCATTTTTACTCCCCCTAGCATTATATCGGCTTACACTGAAAATAATTGAACAGAAAAAATAAAAGCCCGATAAATATTTACTAGTTGGTGTGACAAACACAGCGCAACGTTTAGCTAGATAAGAAGAAGAAGAAGAATACGGAGAATTAATAGTCTTTTGTTCACCATTTTACATGAAAAAACTGATTTAGTCGAGGGAATGAATCCTTATTCTAGAAGTCCTATTCCTACAAGTTAAGTTAGAATAAAAGAATGAGGTAATTATATTGGCTTACACTGAAAATAATTGAACAGAAAAAATAATTGTGTGTTTTTTAAATTTTTGGCTCACTTGCCGGAGACTCTGGGCGGGTGGGCGCCCCCAAATATTGTCCCAAATTCCTCTCTCAATTTAGCACTTGTTCACGGATGCCCAGCGTCTCCAATCACTTTCCCAATAGTATCTATTCATTGTCTCAGCTCAGTTTAGAAAATCTGAGCCAATTTCCACTTTTTCAAATTTAGGGTCACTTGCCTGAGACTCTGGGCAGGTGAGGTGGGCACCTCCAAAAATTTGTCCCAACTTCCACTCTCGCCTTAGAACTTATTCACGGATACCTAAAACCGTCAACGGTTAGACTGTTACCCTAGCGGTAACCATGCCATGCTCTACACACATACCGACAATATATTTTTGTTTTTTGTTTTCCATTTTCACAATGGGGATCCCAATCGAGCTCATGTCCATCGCTTAGCATTCAGGCCTTGACAAATAAAGCCCAGATAGTCGGACCCCAACGCTCCAATCTGAACATTGACTAAGACCCCAATTCTGAGCTAGTGAATTTCACCATTCAGGCTGGTGGACTAAGACCCCAATTCTGAGCTAGTGAATTTCAACCATTCAGGGTGGTGGACTAAGACCCCAATTCTGAGCTAGTGAATTTCAACCATTCAGGCTGGTGGACTAAGACCCCACTTCTGAGCTAGTGGATTTCAACCATTCTGGCTGGTGGACTGGGACCCAACAACATCGATTCTCAAGGTAAAAGTTTGAATCAAACACTTTTAGGATATCGAGTGTCCTTACTGAAAAAAAACTACTGAATTAAAAAATAAATTAAATTGATCATACGACCTAAATTATTTCATCAGATACGCCAGCACTCATAAACGATCCTTTTTGAAATTCTGCTAACAACATAGATGCTCAAGGTAAAAGTTTGAATCAAACACTTTTAGGATATCGAGTGTCCTTACTGAAAAAAAACTACTGAATTAAAAAATAAATTAAATTGATCATACGACCTAAATTATTTCATCAGATACGCCAGCACTCATAAACGATCCTTTTTGAAATTCTGCTAACAACATAGATGCTCAAGGTAAAAGTTTGAATCAAACACTTTTAGGATATCGAGTGTCCTTACTGA
Source organism: Artemia sinica (assembly GCA_027921565.1). Taxonomy (NCBI): domain Eukaryota; kingdom Metazoa; phylum Arthropoda; class Branchiopoda; order Anostraca; family Artemiidae; genus Artemia; species Artemia sinica. The sequence continues at coordinate 37,478,313 of CM051270.1, forward strand.
AAAACTACTGAATTAAAAAATAAATTAAATGATCATACGACCTAAATTATTTCATCAGATACGCCAGCCCTCATAAAACCATTTCCATAAAAATAGCTCTTAATAGAACTGTTTAAGTATGAACTCCAATTTTTTCCAACGAAAATATAGAAAATACTATCAAAACACATTTCTCTGATTATAATGTATATCTTCAGTCAGAAAAGCCTAGTTTTGGTTCAAAAATGAACCATTTCCATAAAAATAGCTCTTAATAGAACTTTTTAAGCGTGAACTCCTATTTTTCAGACGAAATTATAGAAAATATCGTCAAAACACACTTCTCTGTTTCAATTGTGTACATTTTCAGTTTTCTGATCCAAATGTGTATCTTCAGTCAGAAAAGCATAGTTTCGATTCAAAAATAGCCATTTCCATAGCAATAGCTCTTAATAGAACTGTTTAAGTATGAACTCCAATTTTTTCCAACGAGACTATGCAACTCAACCACATTTAACTAACCCCGTGTAACTGAATCCGCATGTAACTGAACCCCCGTTCAACTGAACCCTCGTGCAACTCAACTCCCGTGCAACTCAAGCCCCATTTAACTAAACCCCCGTGCAACTGAACCCCCCATGTAACTGAACCCCTGTATAACCGAAACCCCGTACAACTGAACCCCCGTGCTACTGAACCCTCGTGCTACTGAACCTCGTGAACTCGACCCCATTTAACTAAACCCCCGTGTAACTGTACCCCCTTTAACTGAACCCTCGTGCACCGTAAATCTATTTTAAAAGGTAGCCTACAAGAATTAGCTTGAATCTTAACATACCTACTGGAAATCCCCTGTGGAAAAGTATTAAAATGATTTGCTGTTTAGGCCAATGTTATTATCTTTAGAATAAATAAACTATACCTTTTAAATAATTTCTCCAAAAATATTTTATTCAGAGATTTCACGTTAAAAAAATATCCAATCACTAATTACCCCTTTTTTTATCTTGCCCCCTATCAATTCTGAGTTTCCGGTTAGAATTAGACAAAGCCCGTCTTTTCGTTTGTTTTCTTAATTCAGATAAGGCGTATGCCAAATGTTGTTTTGAAATCACCCCCTCTTTGGTAACTGGCTAAACACAAATGGTTTTATGACAGCACATTTTAAGCGCACGATTGGAAAATGGACATTTTTGAACGAAAAAGAACTGTTTTTCAAAACAATTAAAACATGTAAACATAGCTATGGAGGAGAGATTTGTTTTACATAATAGAAAAAAGCATACTTAGCGCTTTCTATCGAATATACTCATTATATTTTAAAGTTTTGTATTTTTGGAGGGGAGGGGGCTAAGTCCCCCTGAAATTGAATTCTAGTAAACGTTTTTTTGAATGAAGAAAGTGTCTCCTTAAATAGAATATCCTGTAGATAATAATCGTGACTATGCTCGATATGCTTAATTAAATTGAATTGATGCGTGAACATTTTATACGGGTTTCAATGACGAATTGTTAAGCAGTTCTCTGATTGGCTGCCTAAAAAACAGGTGTCAGCTCGAAAAAAAACCACTCTGGTTGAAAAAAAACTTGGAGTTGAAACAATGTGTGCGGGGAATCCCCTGTTCATACTGCTATCTTTTTTGCAATGTTTAGGAACAGGCGGGGAATCCCCACTCGTTTGGAATGGTACCAACAGGACATAAGCAAATAGCACGTAGTTTCATGACGTGTTTAATCACGTGTAGAGGTCCCATAGAATAACAATGGAAGGAACATAGAAGCATGGTAATTCGTATAGCTTCTATAGAATGTAGGCCATGTGAGAGGATACTCACTCTCTTTGAAAAGGTGTAGAGCTTCTATAGAATAACATGGCGATTCCTATAGCTTCTATAGAAATGGTACTTAGATAACTACTCCCAAGGGCAATGGCCCCGAATTATGCAAATACCCATTCTTCAAAGGTGAATTTTAGTAGGAAAGGTGGGTATATTGCACCATTTCAAAAATGGAATCATAAAAGAATTTTAAATCTACAAAAAGGCAGGCATATGTTGTGCCCGTCCCCTCTCCTACGCCTCCGCTCTCATGCTAAAGTTACAGAAATAATATCCACGGTGTGCTTAGACTGGAATCCACAGCTTAGGTATATATAGATATATATATATATATTATATATATATATATATATATATATATATATATATATATATATATATATATATATCTATATATATATATATATATATATATATATATATATATATATATATATATATATATATATATATAATATATATATATATATATATATATATATATATATATCTATATATATATATATATATATATATATATATTATACTATATATATATATATATATATATATATATAGTGTGTGTGTGTGTGTGTGGAGAGAGAGAGAGAGAAAGAGAGAGAGAGTCATGTACGTTTGTTCAGCAATGGGGCACAATCACAGCGCCACAAACGAACAAGGTCAATGGAGTGAATTATAGGTGTCCTACAATCTCGCGGCATATATGACTACAGCCATCGCTAAAAATTCGTGAAGCAGGCTCCTCCTTCGCGCTCGCGCGAAGGTGGAGCCAAGAAAAAATTATGCGACACATCATATGTCCCAAAACTTTTCAATAGAAAAGATAGGATCGTGCAGGACTATATACCTAGTATATGACTGCATATACTTAAGCTGTGCTGGAATCGTACAAGGATTTATGATCCCTTGGAAACTTGGATGACAAACCTTAAGTCCTGACTTGGTGAAAATACTCCTAGTACCTATAACTTTTACTTACATTCTGGCGTGCCCAATACCTTTGTACGTGTCAAACGTGTTTTGTTTATTTAGTGGTTAAGGAATGAATGACTGACGCGGTAGATAACTCATTTTTACAAAAAGTCTACTGTTTTTTAATCCCCCATTGAATATATGCAATGAACTAAAATAGGATTTGATCATTGCCAAAAGTCAGTTAAACATGTGATTTTCACTATCAGAATTCACAATCGTTAACAATTTCATACAAAGACACTGTATTATATATAATAAAAACAAAAAATAATGCATGTATTTTCCGGCCTTGATTCATGTTGTAGGTAATAGCATAAGCTCAGGTTCAATTACGCATGCCTTACTTCAAAAACACTTAAGGTAAAATTGAATTTGGGTTTTCAAAAGTGTGCATTCATATCTGCTTCAAAACATTTCCGTTTCAGACGTTTCGTCTCCATATGCAAGAGTCGACGTTATCATACCAGTTCCGCAAAGCTACTCTCCATTTGCTTCAGCAGAACTGTTGAAAACATATATTTAAAGATAAACTACCCGTTTCGAGGGTCCACTAAAGAAAAGATATTCAGGTGGCATCTTACTTTACTACCGTTCAACAATTAATTGCTGCTTCTCATGAACTTACCTTAAGTTTAAAAAGTTCTACACGTGCAAAGCTATTCGCTAAATCGTAGAAGCAATGAATACATTTCAAATCTACAAACAGGTAATGAGTTTTTCAAGAAAGTGAAAATGCAACCTTTTTATCGCTGTATTTCACCCTCATATTAAACCAACGTTCTTAGCAAGAAGAAAAAAACAACAGAATAAAGAAGTTTCATAGATGGTGGCTCCCCTGAAAAAGTGACGCAAGTCCTATTTTCATTAAAGACATATTTTTAGGCAAGCTTTTTATGGGTGTAAATTTTCACTAAATCATATTTAGGGTGCGATTGTTGTTTCCTGGTTTCTAATCACCTTTGTTTGATTTACAGGAAAGCAAGACGAAAAGAGAAAGATCCTAGCTGCTCAGACGAGCCTAAATTGTACCTTTCAGAACCAACGTTAGATTTACATTTATCAGAATCAGATTTAAGACAAATAGTTGAATTACCTGAAGGGCTTGACCTTAATGAATGGCTAGCCTCACATAGTAAGTACACTTTGTAACTTGATTAATGAAAAAAAAACACATCTTTCTCACTGACACTATTTTAAGGGTGCTCCAGATCTTATGGGAGTCCTCGTATCCATTCTTCTCTTTGTGCATGTATTCCTTTTTTACACTGTCAGGGAAGCCTATTTCAACGCTCTTTACTGTTATGAATTCTATGAAATTTTAAGAACATTTGTAATTGTTGGTTTAGTTTTGATAAAACTGAAGTTAGTTTTGTTAAAAGGTGCCAAAAGCTGTTGATAACTAAATGTTAACTAAACTTACTTGTTAACTAATAACTAAACTTTGGCCTGTGTCCTCTTCTGAACTTTCAAGATTCGTACGGTTTTCCCGTACTTCCTAAGTATTTCTTAAATTTTGTCTACTGTAAATTGCCCCCACTCCCCGCCTAGATTTTTGTCCTAGTTTGTGAAAAATGCATTAAAAAAAATCGAATCGGATACCATGGAAAAAATGCTAAATTACCTCTCCTAGGTTTTGAAAAAACTACAACCCCCCCAAAAAAAAAACATTTTCTTGAATTGGCGACGCTGAATCCTGCAACTCAAACTGTGGACGAAAAAGACCCTACTGTAAAAGAGAGCTTAGGTGATATTCGACATTACATGGAGACGATCGGGTTGTCCACTGAGCGCCCTCCCCTTGAAATTACAAGATTTGTGCGTGTTTGCCCGTACTTTCTATGTAACCTATTTCTTATAATTTTTCTATTGTCTTTTTTTTTAAACGTGTCTTCCGCCCTTTCCCCCCAAATTCAACTCTTGCATGCGCGACTAAATTGAGATGAGCATGTTTCTTCAGGGATGTATACATTTGCAAATTCACCTCTTTTTACGCGCCCCCCCCCCTCATAAAATCATGTTATTGCATACATGACTAAATTTGACATTGAGTAATTCATCTGTAGTGTGCATTTTTGCAAATGCAGGATTATTTTTCAATGTGTTTCTTGCGGTGTCATCACTTTTACTATCGCTGCTAACGGAATGAATTGTACACTGGCCATTTTATTCTTCATTTATTGGTTAAGCACGAAAAGTGGTCACATGTGCGAAGTTATAGACGTAAGTGCTAAATTGAATTGCAAGAGGCAAAAAAATGATGTTTTTACCTTTTTAAATTTTCTGTTTTACACCTTTGGCAGCAATCGTTTGTTTTTAAGGTGTGCAGTAGCTTGGTCACGTTTAGCGAAAAAAGTCTGTCCTTGATTGGAAACCCGATTTTCAGTACTAAAGCTAAGGATTCACATGAATAAATTATAAACGAAATTTTTGTTTTTTTCATCTGATTTTGCTCAAGCAGATAACAAACTTCTAATTTGTATGTCTTTAGCCCTTGATCTTTGTTTTAATAAAACTTAGTTTTTATTTTATAAAGTCCTTCGACAATTAGATTTGCTCGGTTAAAACACCGTAGTTGATTTATTATTATTTTTGTCTGTTTGGGATAAAATGAAAGAAAACTTAGGCCCCGTTGACTCAGCTGCTCTTTGCTCCAATATGTAGTCCAAGGTCATGTACATGTGTTCGTTCGTTTGCTGAAGGGTTCCAATGTAACTCCACCCGGTTCGACTCAACCCATTTGACTTAGCCCTCGTTCAACTCAGTTCTCTCAACCGCCGTTTAACCCAACCCTATCTAAGTCAAACCTCGTGCAACCTAACCTCCATTATCAACCCAGTTCAATCCAATCCCTGCAACAGGTTAAATTAGGTTAAATTGGGTGTTGAGTTGCATGGAGTTGAAATGAACGGGGGTTAAATAAGTTGCATGGGTGTTGAGTTAAATGGGGGTTAAGTTGAACCGGGCTAAGTTACATGTGGACCTTTTAATAGGGATTCATTTATTATTGTAACGTAGCAGTGACATCTGGGATGTCTCCTCTTCATATGAATTTTCGAAACGTACTAGTTCGAAACTAGTTCTAGTTGTTCGTACCTTGTTGCGAAACGTACCTTGTTACACGTACCTTGTTCGAAACGTTACAAAAAGTTACACGTACCTTTTTCGAAACGTACTAGTTTGTCATTTTCCGTGTACCTTAGTAATTTTAAACTGTAACTGATAAACTTTTTTGATATTTTTTGCTTAGAAGACATTTTAGTTTTGGACAAGCGATGGGTCAGTAATGAGCTGTCAGGGGATAGAATATGCCCCGTGAAATACTTCCACTCTGAAGAGATGATTTTCAAGGATAATATCTTTTGCGCCTGTTGCAGTTTATTGACATGACAAGGCCTTTTCTCAAAAACATCTTTTTTTGTAAACTAAGTGACATATCCCCGACTTAAGTCTTAACAGACGAATCCAAATGACGTTAATTAGAGGATTGCTAAGTCAGAATCAGGGCCTCAGAGATAATTTTTTTTTTTTCATAGCCGCTCTCCCAAATGCTACCTTTTCTATTTTAAAAACTGTTTTAGCTACTTACTTTCTGCCCTTTTGTGCTATGACAGTTTTTTTTTTTTTTTTTTTGAAGCTTCACGGCTTAATGCGCAAAAATCCACAAAAGACATCTGTGTTAGACGGTACGCCATGCCCTTTAAAGCCCGGGACCCTGGTATTTTTTTATGTACTCCTCCACTGTCATGCCAGGTCTTGAGAAACTGGGTACATTTTTCATCCCACCGCAGTTTATCCTACTTGCTGATAAGATTGAATTCTAATCTGTGGAGTAGAATTTTGAAAGGTTCTCAATGGGAAACATCAGGTAGGAAAAAGCTGCCTGTAGCAGAATACGACAGAATTCCAAAAGCTGCCGATACTTTAGCAGCACAACTTGTGTTTTGACAGCTTTTCTTTTAGTAAAAAGTATTTTTATATGTAAGAATGGTACCTTCAGACAAAATTTGCCAAACAAATTTGAAAACTGCCAGTTAGCATTGCTACTTTGCTACCCCACTTTTTGCACGACGGGGAAACGTACAACTTGCATATGAAAAAGAAAATACAAATGAAATATTTGGCCTTTGATTTTCTTTTTCGGTGTTACTGCGGTCTGAAATCAGGCTCGTGTTTGGGGAGAGGGGGCAAATCCATGAAACAGAAATAAATAGGTAAACTTTGTTACAACTGCAGAAAAATATAAGACCATGTGGAGCACAGACACTTAAATAGAGGTTGTTTTTTTTTTTCAAATCAAAATTTAACATTAGTTAAAAAATAAAAAAAAAACTTCCCGTAAAAATGCTCATAAAACTAATGTCATGATTAAATTCTTGACAGACAACGTGTTTTATTTTCATTATCATGTTGGTTTTCCTGGTTTTCCGGGTTATTATATTTTAATTTATGTCTAATAAGTGTCAATATACGTTCATAATTCCCTGTTTTATTTTTGGCATTAAAAGAAAAAAAATATTAATAGGTTTACACAGTATGGATGTAACTATATAGTTTATTTCCCGCTATAAAAATAAAAACAGATGAAGCAAATCTATAGAAAAAAGAAATTGAAAAAAAAACATATAGAAATTAACTAAAACACTAAAACAATAATTAAAAATTCAGACGCACGTTGGCCAGTCTCCTTGCTACTGAGTACACCACATTGCATAACAAATAGCATTGAGTACTCAAGGTAAAGGATTAACCTCTCGGTGGCTTATGGATGAGAATTGTGTAGTTTTTAAACGTTAGAGCTTCATAATATATTCTTTTTTCCAAAGTAATTAGAAATTACCTTTTTCCAAAGTAATTAGAACTTACCTTTTTTTCCATGTTTAGATTTAATCATTTTACAATAATGAAATAAGAAATTTTAGGAATTCTCAAGTGAAATTTGGGCATGCCTTTTGGAAGTTGAATATTTTCAACTCAGTTAATGTGGAAAACTGACTGTAAGGCCTACTATATACTTTCTTTTGTTTTGCAGCCTTGTCGTTCTTTGAACATGTCAATGCAATATGTGGAGCTATTAGTGAATATTGTACTTCATCCTTATGTCCGGATATGCTTGGACCTGGATACACGTAAGTTAGTCTTATTTCTCTTGATAAAATAGTTTTAATATAAAAAAAGCCTTTTACAATCCCTAGGGGCTAAATTAGCGATTAATATGAAAATAATGACTGAGTAGAGCGACCCCTACGCTGTATATATTCTTGAATAATTTCTTAGACCTCGCGGCTTTTCCATTTACAGAATTTAAGAGAGAAAAAACGGGTATAATTTCAATAAAACTATGGAAGAAAAAAAAACTTTAACTAATAAAAATCTGAATATTTCGACTTCACGTCCGGGAGCCTTTATCAACGTGAAACAAAAAGAAGTTGATTTAAATTAAACGCAACATATAAGGAAAAAGACAAAACAAAAAAACACACACAATACTGCAATTCGCTGTAAATAGTCTGAATAAGCACACACATTTTTGCCAACAAGCCTGATAATCAAATCTATAGTGTTGGTTTAGATCGAAATGAGAACGTATGTTTAGTGGAAGAGGATGTATTTTGTAGGCTTTGGGAAAGCTATACAGCCACTGATCACATATCACAGGGTTACGTTCCTTTTATTTTCAAAATTGACATCGAGAAAAGTCTCTTCAAACAGCGAAAAATTATATACTGAGTGAAGATTGTAAGGGACGTAGGGCCTGCATTTTTATTGGGGGGGGGGGAGGGCAAAATTTTATTCCAGCGCTACTGAAGAAAAGTTACCATTTACCGAAGACGCTACTAGGTTAAATATTACACAATACATAACAAACAATAAGTACACATTAAATAGCCATAGAATTCAGTACTATGGTGATCAAGCTTTTACTAAAATTATGAGCAATGAGTTGCTGCAGGCGACAGTAGTATAGTTTAAAAAAACTTTTGCGTGGACTAAGGTGAATTTCATATACATTCGGCTTTTTCAGCAGGCTTCGTCACTAATGTTGTAGAACCTATCCCCCCTCTACTTCCCCAACCTCGCTTCCCAGCAGAGTATGCTCAATCTTATAGTTGAACCAAGCACCATTCTAACAGCCCCGTGTATCCTGCTATTCAGTTGTACGCAATTTTGAACAGATTTTGACTCTGTAAGATTAAATTTATTGTGCTAAACTTTTACTATGCTTTATGATTCAGTGAAATATTATTGTGAATTTTTATTAAATTGATTTGATTGTGGGTTCACTGCTTTATTTTAATAAATAGCATTGAAATAAATGGGCCACATAAAGCAAAAGCACAAATACAGGATAATTCCAAGTTTTATTGCATATAATTCCAAATCTAATATTATATTGTAACATGAATCTTATGATATTTCAAAATTAGATGAATTTACATATAAAATAAACCTAGAATACACACTAATCGTGGAATAAAAAAATCAATGTTTTGGCTCTGTATTACACAGACTTATTACGAAAACTGTAGTCGTCTATGTTTTTCTATATTAAATTCCTTTATCACTTTATCATGGTCAATCTGCACTTCTCTTTCAATTGCCAACAGTGCAAGTGAAGATAATCCTTCTTGCCCCGTTGTGTTGCGGCAGTATGTATTCAGCCATCGAAGGCAAGAAAAATATCTTTCACACGACGCAGAATTCATAGGAATAGTGAAGTATAGTTTAAATAAATCAAGTATCAGAGGAAACACACATTTCAAGCGTTTTCCAGCAAAAACAGATGTTCTTTCTTGAATGTTCTTGTTTTTCATATCCTCAACTCCGTAAAAACATTGTAGCTCAGACATGCAGCGTTCAAAAACGACCTTATAGTATTCACACACAGAGCTTACAGCGTCTTTTTTCATTTCGTTTACACCTAGCATTGCGCTTAAGTTGTTCCAAACGTCCAAACTGTTCTCTTCTAGCCTACTTTCAATTTCTGTAGTTAGACCATCAATAACAGGATACAACACTTTATTTTTGAAAAACTCTTTCGCTGTTTCATATAGAACTATTGAACCCCCACCTAATTTCACTGGAACTTTACGTTTCCGGGACAATTTAGGACCTATAAAACCACATTTATTAGCTAATTCTGAGCTCTGATTGAACAATCTGAGGAAAAAACTCTTCTGATCGAAAGGACTGTAATGCTTCGACAGTACTGATCTTGACCCTTTTTACCACTTCATAAGTTACACTTGTGGACTGTAACGTTTTCGACAATATGCCGCGTTGCATTAAAACTTCTTAGAAGGAGTAGGTCAAAAACAAAGCTAGAATCTTCCATACTTTTTTTCAAAGCCTTGGCTTGTCCTCCAACGTCATGGTCGGTCTCTAAAATTTCTTCTAAAGCTGCAAGAGTTTCTTCAAAATTGTCCATCAGTGCACGCACTGCTTCAATGCGACAAGTCCATCTGGTGTCGCTTAGTGACTTTAAAGTTATGGTTCCCCCATGAAAGACTGGGAACTCTACTGAATTCTCTCAAAAACTGCATGGCGTTTGGTTGACTTTTCAATGAAATTATAGATACTTTGAAGGACAAAGAACGTATTTCTAATTGAAGTCACTGACTTAAAGCAGCTGACAATGCATAGATTCAATATGTGTGCGCAGCAATGAATATACATTGCGGTTGGGCTCTCCTGAAGTATTCTGGCTGCCACACCTTTATAAGGCCCTCATGTTTGAAGCTCTGATGTCCAGGTCTAGTGAAAGATATGCATTTTTTTTTTTAGTGCTGCTAATGTTTTTACATCGGTTTTTTCAGAACCCAACAAACGATTCGTGACTTCTAAGTTTTCATTAACATATCTCAAGACCACTGCAACTTGCTCATGTTTTGCTATATCTTGAGTTTCGTCCATAGCTAATATTTGTGTTTCTTTTACTTGTTTAGCTATTTGTTGCTATATTTGATCTCGGATAATAGATAATAATTCATTCTGGATAGTCGGTGAAATATAGGAAAATTCTTTTTACGTTCAACGAGGAGCTGTTGAATCACATCACTGTCCGTAGAGCAAAGTTCCATGAGCTCCAAAAAGTTCCCTCTGTTTTTTGAATCCATAGTTTCGTCATGGGCTCGTAATGCGATACCTTGTCTACCACATAATATCAATGATTCGCATATGGATTTTTAGATACGATCGATTTTGTTGCACGTCTTTGGAGTATTTAATGTTTACTTTTTCAGCAACAGCACCAGTTTTGTTCGATTCTCTAAGAGAGACAAGTTTAACAGCATTATCCATGTGTGAGTTACACTTCTGGTGGCTTTCAAATGCCGAGACGGCTTTTTTCAAATTAGAGAACCCATTCACTGTATAAGCATCATCTGATTTATATTTTTTGCTATAACAGTAAAATGCACGGCAGGTAAAACAATACGCTTTATCATTTCCTGGGCTATACTCTAACCAAGGAATGTGCTGTACCAATCTGTTCTGAATTTTCTCCCGTCAGTCGAAGGGAAAATCAAGTCTCTTTGTTGAAAGGGGTCATCACAAACATGAGCCAAAGCTGAGGCTGGACTATTAACTGGATCTCGTTTGTTTATTAATTTGGTCAAAGTAGAGCTGCTTTCACAGTTTAGATTAGATTCATTTTCTGTTTTTGTGTTACTATTAGAAGACGTAGATGGTGAATCGTAGTTCTTTTCAATACCTTCTTCTTGGTGTTCCAAAGTCCGTTGCTTTTTTACAGTTGGTTCTGAACCAAGAAAAGAAGGTAAGTAACTCTGCCCTTTCTTGGTTTTATTAGCCTGTAAAAACCAAATAAATTTATATAAATTATATTTTCTATTATATTATAAAACACTTCAAAGTTGAGAGCTGGACAGAGCTAGTTTTAAACGGAGCTGGTGAAGGAACCGAAAGTTTGGTCATCTTACATCGCTGAGCCTACGAACGCGCTTTTTCTTAACTATTAATTTTATTGAATATGTAGCAGCCCAGCTGTCCTGATTGTGGGACCAAATGTACATGTGCTCTTCCACCTGATGGGGAGTAGGGGAGGGGGAGGGTACCAAACGGTTAAAAAAGTAAAGATGGCCTCTTCCTTCCCTAGGTTTTCAATAGTACATTTCTCTTCAAGAGGTAGTAAAGAAAAGTTACTATTTAACAATGAAGTTACTCGGTTAATTTCAAATCCTTTTACAATACATAAATAAACAACGCACATATCAACTAAAATTAAATGCTGACGTTCAGCTTTTACTAAAATCGTCAGCTATGAGTTGCTGGAGACGACAGTAGCGTGCTGTAAACAAGCTTTGGGGTGAGTGATGGTAAATTTCGTATAAGATCAGTCTTTTCTGCCAATTTTATTTCAATATTAAAGTGCGTATATCCCTTCCACTTCCTTCAACTCCTGCGCGCATCACTGGATATTAAATCTCACAGTTTAACCAAGCGATATTCCAATAGCCCCGTGAATCGCATCATTCAGTTGTATGTGATTTGAAAATAGCGTCTTAGCAAATCCAAAAGTACACCCTTTAAATTGCAATTGTCGAAACCTTATACAGGAAAATTATAGCCCACCTCCTTGAACAACAAGAAATGATATTTTTTTTTGCATGGGCAGCAGCGATATGTCCTCTTTATTTCTACGTTTCTATTGCGGCACTGAAACATGGCTAATTCTAATATTTTTTTTTTATAAATCAGACTCGATAAAGCCGTCATAAACTACCATACTCTAAAGTGCAATTTGGGTGACATTTTTGGAATGGAAAGGCCGGGCCAGACACATGGACATCATAGAGAGCTAATTATGGGCTGATTTATAAACAAATCTTCTTATAAATTTAACTTAATAAGGCAATCATAAAGTGCCATATGACACCCACAACGTGTACTTTTGTTAAAAAAAAACCTTCTTTTTTGATTAATATTCAATTATTCTTCACATTATGAAGTAGGTCTAAGAATTGTTTTTTAACATATTTCCTTCTCAACCGTCTCAATTCTATACTTATAAAAAAATTAAGGGGGGGGCAATTTTTTCTTTTTTTTTTCCATGAAAATACTAAATAAAACTAGTTTTGAAATCAAGGATGGGGAAATCCAGGAGGCAAATCCCCCCTCCCGTGATTGGCATCTCTGGAACTAGTTTCAATAGCAACAAAATCGTAGTACCATTCAATAATCTGGATTTTAGGTTCTTTGACCTCTGCAGGCCTGAATTCTTTCGGCACTGCCCTATGGGATAGCCTAGATCAAGTATCAAATAATGTCCTAATCTAACTTAAAATGCAAAATTAACATACCATAGTCTAATTCAGATATTGAAAACAGTCGAACTTGTTACTCACTATAATGTATTTCAAGCACTAGACGTGCCAGCAAGAGAAAATTCTCCCTAGTTACGCTGAGCTTGTATAAGAAGTAGATGCCTATTTCCTTGATTATTTGAAAAAACTACGTTTTCTAAAGAGTTAAAGAGGCTGAGTTACAGGTCGAACCTTAAAACGTACAGGGATTAGGAGGCACAGTTGGGGGGCTGCCGCCCCCCAACCCCCCGCTTTCGCAGCCTTTAAATAAAAAAAAAAAAATTTTAAACCGAAAGTAAGGAGCGACATTAAATCTTAAAACGAACAGAAATTATTCCGTATATGAAAGAGGCTGTGCCCTCCTCAACGCCTCGCTCTTTACGCTAAAGTTTGACTTTCTCACAACTCTTTTTTTAAACAATAAAAACTTTAGCGTAAAGAGCGAGGCGTTGAGGAGGGCACAGCCTCTTTCATATACGGAATAATTTCTGTTCGTTTTAAGATTTAATGTCGCTCCTTACTTTCAGTTTAAAATTTTTTTTTTTATTTAAAGGCTGCGAAAGCGGGGGGTTTGGGGGCGGCAGCCCCCCAACTGTGCCTCCTAATCCCTGTACGTTTTAAGGTTCGACCTTGTAACTCAGCCTCTTTAACTCTTTAGAAAACGTAGTTTTTTTCAAATAATTTCTGCACGTTTTTGTACAGTTTATTACTTATTATTGCTTGACTAACTGTTAGCTGATCGTGTCAGGAGTTGAAGTTGGGGGGCTGCCGCCCCCAAACCCCCCGCTCTTGAACATTCTTGTGTTAAGGCTTTTAATTCCTGAATACTCAAATCACGTCGTACAGGGTGCCTCCTAATCCCTGTACGTTTTAAGGTTCGAACTTGTGACTCAGCCTCTTTAACAGCCCCCCCAACTGTGCCTCCTAATCCCTTACGTTTTAAGGGTTGACCTTGTAACTCAGCCTCTTTAACTCTTTAGAAAACGTAGTTTTTTTCAAATAATACACATAAACAGGTTAGACATGCTTTGTTATGAAAATTGACGCGCAGATATTTTCATAACAAAGCATGTCTAACCTGTTTATCTGTATTATTTGAAAAAAAACTAAGGTTTTTCGTAAATGTAAATTCGGGGGATAATTTTTTCGGTCTGAAAATATCAAAAGGCCCTAACAGGTCGAATTCTGCTTCGAATGAGTCCTCATTCAACGGATCCGTTGCCAACTGTGGCCTGTAGGCGTGGCTAAGAAAAAAAAAGAAATGATGAATTTTAAGTGGCTATATTTGGTTTTTTGAAAACAGGGAAGGAGTGATCGGATTGAGCTGAAATTTCGAGGATAAGCTCCCGGGCCCTAGGAAAGCTTAACCTCTAAATTTCAGCCCAATCGGACAACGTTAAAGGGGGGCTGTGGTGGGAGGGTCCAAACTTCCGGCCCAGTTTACCCCATGAAGATAAAGTCGGAGGAGGATGAAATTTTGCAAGTTTCTTAGTTTGAGCTTGGGCTACAAAATGCAATTACCGCCGTCTCTCTGCGACCTCTAGGACCTGAAATCGCTTAACATTGTGGTGGGTCGCCTCTTTATAGAGGCACAAGTGTGCCTCCTTGATGATACGACTTCAAAGGCGATATATTTGCATAAATATTAATGAGGAAGTACAATGGACCTCTATTTTTCGCGTTTTTGTATAAAAAATGAGCTGGGATTAATTAAAAAAATAGCTGGTCGAAGTAAAGAGCGAATTTGAAGCCTAAAACGAGCACTGTTTAAAAGTTGCCTAATGAATTATAGTTTTTTCTCCAAATTATTGGAGGGGGCAACTGCCCTCTTGCCCCCCAAACGCACTGAAGATGGTGACCCTTACAGCCATAGAATATCTATACTCTATAATCTCATCTATATCTGATATTAAAGAGTATGCTATTGCCTTTATAGAAATTAACGCATTTCAATGTTACACCATTTTACGTTAGAACTTTACGCAAGGAAACCTTATACTTACGTGTTATAGCGACCACACTCAAGTTCTTCATCTGAATAAAACCGGTTTCTGTGTCATTCGGAGATAATTAGCTTAGTCTTAGTGAGATTAAAGTACTATGCAGGTATATTTTAATTAAATATCTAATATAGAGTTGGTTAGGTTAGGTATTTAATATAATGCGTTCTGGGCGGCCTGCTTTCCATACTTGTCTGTTGTAGTTTCCATAATTTTGTCACTAAAGTATTATATTTTCCTCATATTTATGTATATTTCATTAGGATTAACCTAACTTCACTTCTTTGGTGTGGTCGCTATAACACATAAGTGCCGGAAACCCTTATATTCGAAAGTCATACTATAAACACTGTACCATACTACCTAATAGGAGAATGCAAATACATTTGAAGGGGGGAAGCATGGGGTTTTTCAAATTTACAGCTTTCCCCATGTTATACCTTATAATATACCTGTCCTTTTTTCAAACTTGCCAACTCCTCTCCCGGAAATAAAGTCCTGAACCTGGCTGAAATATTAGCAATAGTATTCCTGGGGTCTGCCAAACACTACTTTGGAAGTGAGAGTACTGTAAACTATGTAATAATTCCTAAACTAAGACCCAGAAGACGATATTTTTGCCAGCTTGTTTAGTAAATTTTTATGCGAAGTTTAGAAGATCAATTAGCCAAGAATTTTTAGCATAATGTCCGAGACATATATACCGGAAAGAAAAGTCTACTGTTAGAAAAAAACCCATAGGAAACGTGTTCTGAATCTTAATTAAGTTTAATGAAATATAAAACTGAAGAATACTGAGCCACATTTAATGTTGCACCACGAATTCATAATTAATAAAGTGTATTTCCTGGGATAGAAAAACCAAGTGAAAATACCATTTGAATACTAAATGGAAATTGATTATATTTACAAAGTGGATCCTTTTAACTTGTCGAATTCCTATGGATGTTTCAGTTTTCTTCGCAAGAAATGTGTTGGCCGTGTAGGGGGATAAAGATATGAATGAGATGGTGAAGAAATACAAATAATTAAGAAAGCAAACGAGGAAGCATTTTTTCTTCGTTTTTTGTCGAACGCCACATATAGCCAGTGTGGTCTCAGAATGTATCTATGAAATTTGTAATTTTGACTTATCAAAATCTGAAATTCCTCATTCTTAATAATGAGAAGGTTTATTGTGAAGTCAACCTAGTGAAAAAAAAAGAGAGAGCTGGAAGTCTGAATTTATAATTTCGTGACTCCAACATTCTGATGTACAAAATATGAGAAGATAAATAGTGAAATTTATTTATTTTTTTTTTATGTTGAACGTAAAGTCATGGGTAAACAGGTCATGTAAGAAAAAGGGTATAGGATTTGTTACTAGACCTTTAAAGTCCAAACCGGTGGTGCTGATCTCCCTTTCAGGGCCCTTCAGCCAGGAAGGGCAATGGGAATTAGGGGCCAGCCATCCTCTGCTTTCGCACACCAGTCCTGATTGCAAGGTCGTATCCAGGGGGGGGGGGTTTGTTTGACTCGTAAAACGTAACAAAAATGGATATAAACAAATTTTGTATACGTTTTTTGAGTTTTATTGTAACCTCCCCCCCCCCCGAAAAAAAATCCTGGGTACGGCTTTGCCTGCTTACCTTCCCCAGATTTCTCCAGGCATCCATTTAGAGCCGGATCGACTCTGGATGAGCATACAGAGTCACGTCACTGAACCCCGTCCAAAACCAAGTAACCGGCCACACCAGGAATCGAACCCTCGCCCTTCGGACAAATGATTTCAAATCTAGCGCGCCAGCCACTCGGCTATAGATCATGTAAGGCAAAGACCATCCAAAGGTCTGCTGTGGTAACTCAAAAGGCATTATGCTACATGGCATAAAAATTACAAGTGACCGAAAAAACTGAAAAATATGCTCCAGGTAGCGACAGGCTGTAAACTGCAAAACGCCTAATGAATTACTTTAGGCGATGTTTTTCATTCTGTTGTATTCAACTACTTTTGACTTATCTAATAGAAGGGATGTCGTCAGTTTTTGGCGTTTACTTTTCGAGTCGTTCACTGTGTGCTCTTCTTTTACTCCGCCACTTTATCCTTAAAAAAAAGAAGAGTCGTGACATTGAAGATATTTAAAGAAAACGCAAAAATTTAAATTATGCTCTTTTATCCGATTCTTTAAAATTTTATCTTCACAGAAACGTTTCAAACTCGAGTTGCGAAATAACGGACTTAACGCTTGTTTCATCCGCTAATTAATTTGGAAGAGTATTACGTCAGTAGATGATTTACCGACTGTTTTTTTTAATGGTTGATTAACCACAAGTTAGAGAATAATCAAAAATAGCAACAAGGTCCTTTGCCCATCACTGGGCATGCAGAGGATTTTCCTTTGACGTTTTTTTTTGTTTTGTAATAGTATGTCGCTGAAGTTTTCGAAAGTGACAGAAGTTATACGAAACTTCTAGGATGGAAGTGAAGGAACTGCTTTAAACAGTACAATAAAAAATTTTAGTTCCAAGGTTATATCAACATGACAAATTTTCTGATAAAAGCTCTAACGGGCCGTGTTTCCATATCTTCGGCTTATTTTATAAATTTGCAGCCCTTATCTTCAGTTGTATCTGTTCTATAGAAACTAGTGTACGAATAGGTGCAGGAAATTTGTTCTTTAGTGGCACGACTCTTCAGTAGATCATAATTTGTAAGTGACCTTATTGACTAGAATGATTGAACTCGACTTGCAGCTCTTTTCCATAGTTTAACTGACATCCATAAAACTTATATCATTCAAAATGTGTCAATATTAGAAGAGGGTATGGACCCGTTCTTAGTGTAATCTGGCAGGTATGGTGGTAATTTCGTTAACCATATTGACCTTCCATCACAAAAAGGTAAAAGAGAAGAAAATCAAGAATGGGGTTTTATAATGCCAGCGAAAATACTGGAATAAAACTGATATTTCGAAAGGACAGCCGCCTCTCTTCTTCAGCGCTAAAAAAAAAAAATAAATAAAATAAAACAAGTTAGAAGGGAACACGTTCACATTGCCTGAAAGAAAATATGAACGAATCAAACTGGATAAAAACAAGTAAAACGAAAAGGAAAACTAGAAACCAAACAACACGGAGAACCATCAAAAATAACAAACAGATAAAATCTGTTATAAGTGCTAATTTTTTATTTTATCTGTTTGTTATTTTTGATGGTTCCCCGCGCTGTTCGGTTTCTAGTTTTCCTTTTCGTTTTGTTTGGTTTTATCCAGATTGTTTCGTTCACATTTTCATTCAGATAATGTGAACGTGTTTCCTTCTAACGTTTTCTTATAGCGCTGAAGAATAAAGGCGGCTGTCCTTTCGAAATATCCGTTTTGTTTCATCCAGTATTTTCGCTGGCCTTAGAAAACCCCATTCTTGCTTTTCTTCTCTTTTGTTTTTGTGGTGAGTGACAAATGCGTTCCAGAAAACCTGTAACAATCCAATATTAAAGTTTCCTGCCTTGGCTTTCTGGAAAGAAAAAAACGCGACAGTTAAAACATCTAAAGTTTAACATTGAAAAGAAAAGGCCTTGGTGCTAAAGCTGTCTTTTGATAACTAAATAATTTCTGAGACCACATTGGCTAATCATGATTAAACATAAAAATCGCGAAGAAAGATAAAAACCATGGACAATTAACAGCCAGTGAAAAAAATTAAAAATTATGCAAATATTTCGGTCAAGACCTCCGCTTGACCGTCCTCAGTGCAGAATAAAAGTGATAAAAATATAAAAAGCCAAATCTTTTGAAAACTATCCCTTAAAAAGGCTTGTTAGGCAAATTTAAAATAATAGACCTGTATCTTATGCTAATTTTTAATACTTAGATCCTTGTAAATATCTTTCCTATTGTTTGACGACCCCGTTTTAAACAGGGCACTATAACACCTTTAATATTTTTTCAGTTCATCTTTTCGTTACGACTTGGAGCCGATAAAATCCATAATTGACCACGTGATGACGACCAACATTAAAATAAATTTTTAATAATGTGTCAATAAGATACGCCTTGAGTTTATTTTCCGGCAACACCCCTATCCTTAACGTGTTGAAGTGTATTAGAAATTTTACTATCGATCTGTAGCTATTGTTATTTATCCAGATTCGTAAAGTTATTGTGCCATCGTTATCTGTTCATAAAAAAGGTGATCAAAACTTTATTTTGTCCAGCCTTTAATATCGGGAAAATACCTGTGTTTGTAAATAGGAAATAGGGTTTAGGTAGTTTCAGTGTCAGTTGTCAGCCTTAAAGGAGAAGAAGTAAACGAACTGCGAATTAAATCTAGGGTTAACCCTACGTACCTCTTTTGAAGTTCTTATGTTTCTCTAGATCTCATCCTCTCCATCAATTTTTCAAAATATGCCGTAGATATTTTGTAGTTAAGCTCGATTTTCGGAGGCTTTTTTGCTGCTTAAAATTGTTTTTTCTACTGACATCCGAAGAGCTTGCATGCTGTCTTTGGTAACCATGTCGGGTTCTCTTCTCAACCTTGTAGAAAAACTTTCCTATGGACAAGGCCGTACCCAGGATTTTTTTCGGAGGAGGTTTTCACTAGAAAATAAAATTTCGGGCAGGTTTTACACAAAAAACCGTCAAAAACGCATACGAAATTTGTTTATATCCATTTTTGTTACGTTTTTACGAGTCAAACAAACATTTGGGGGAGGGGGTTCAAACCCCCCCCCCCCCTCTGGGTACGGCCTTGCCTGTGGAACTGTATATGAGAAGAGAACCTAAACTGTGGAACTCCATATAAGAAAAGCTACGAGTCTGAGGAAATGTTCTTGTTTTTCGAAAAAGGGGGAGGACACCCCCCCCCCAAAAAAAAAAAAAATTAAAAGGAGTCAGGTTTTAATGAAAATCCCCCGAATAGATTCACTTTGTTAGAGAATACTACTGTAGACGTTTCAAGCTCCTACCTACAAAAATGTGAAGTTTTGTAATTTTTTTCAGAAGAAACATCACGGAAGCGTGTTTATTGATTTTATTTTTCCAAGGGTGATCGTATTGAACCAATGTTCCTAAGAGATCGGGAAAAGGGTCGCTTGAACGGAAATTAAAAGTACTGGTGCCTCTTTTAAGGAATCAAGAAGATTGTGCCCCGGGAAAGAGGTGTTTCTGTCATTTTGTGACACCAAACCACGACTTGGCCCCAAAGAGGACCAAGTTGCTATTGATGTAAAATTCTGAGATAGCCAATCGATGTAATAGCATTAAAAAATATGTATATTGAACTTCCCAGAAGCAGGAGAAACAATTATGCACAGTGTCGTATTTGTTCCTTAAAAGTCACGTAGTCCATACAAGATAAATGATTAATATCGACATTTGTCTTAGTACGGGATTTAACTAAGTTGATTCACTTGATTTTTCATGAAATTATGTTTAGTGATGTATGATTGTGATTATGTATGGGGATGTATAATCAGCTGGTAGCCTATGTGGAAGGGATGGTGGGTCATTGTGTGGGCGGGGGGGGGGGGGGGTAGACGTCCAAAAGCCTATTTCAATGCCCAAATTGTCTTATCTATCCGTCATCCTTTAGACGTATAGAAAGAAGTATGGGGTGGCTGATAGTACAAGGTCGTATATAGGATGAATAAGGGGTTTGCACATCCCCCCCCCTCTGAATTTTTGTTTGACTTTTAAAAACCTAACAAAAATACACATTAACGAGTTTTTAATGCTTTTCAATTATTTTTTTGGTAACCCCCCCCCTCCCCCGAACAAAATCTTGGATACGGTTTTGGGGTAAGAGTTAATCTCTCATCTCCGTGCTTTTAGACTAAGTCTGAAAAGGGCGCTGCGGAGTATAGCTCCTTCGTGTAGCAGAAAAAATGTTTCTGACGTTTATTTTAAAGTTCCATTTAACCAAACCGATTTGCTTCATGTTTCACAAAATTATACACAGTGATGTGTAAATACGCATCAATTATTATTAAGCAGCGGCGGTGTGTCATTTTTTGTGCTGGGTGGAGGCAGGTGCCTCAAAGAGTGCATTTTAATGTCTAAATATCCTAACTCATTGAGCCTTCAGATAGATATAGAATGAGTTTTGAGGCAGGAGGTGATTCTAGAAATTGATATTTAATCCCTCTTGATTCACGGAAATATTTTTATTCTGCAACTTTATTATTGATGGCGGGGGAGGGTAATAGTGCCCTCCCATTGAAAAAGTATTTTTCTATGTAGCATAGACTATTACATTTCCCTACTTACCAGGACAGAGGTGGAAGAGGTGAGGTGCGTATCATGAGTCTCGCTAGGAAATGTTTAAGGGGGGGGGTGCTAGTGTTAAAAAGAATTTTGTTTTTAGCGATTTTAAATGCTGGTATTTCTCTTTTCCTATTAATTTACAACGTTTCAGTGTATTTAAACACCAGATAACCCTATTGTAGAGGTCGCTATGGGTTCAGTCGCATAGAAGATCAAAAGCCACTCAACATTTTCTTTTATGTGAACAATAGTACCCCTGTCCGTTCAACCGAAATTCTGTAGTGAGAATATTACTAAGTAATTCAGCAAAAGTACTGTTCATCGAAAATTTGACTAAAAATTTAAATTTGGTCAAAAATTTCAATTGCAATCCAACATTTTAACTCTTAAGCAGAAGAACTGAAAAATCGAGACGCTACTAATCGAATTACAACTATTGATACAAACAATTTATCACTGTTAATTTTGGGGTTTATGTGGCAGGTAGTCCACTTTGTATCTTGGTTAGGCCTGGGCATACCCAAGTTTCCTGGAACACTAGGGCGATTGAATTGGAATAATAAGTTTTTTTATAGCACTAAAAGACTTTAGCCCAGCGAGTGAGGGGTTGAAGAGGCGGTAGCCGCTCTCATATTCGGAATAATTTCTGTTCCCTTTGAGTTATAATTATTTTCTTTACTTTCAGTTGAAAAAACTTGTTCTTTTGTTTATCTAACATAGCGAAGGAAACGATGGTATTTATTCGAAAGATGTGACGTAAGGTGATTTGGTTTTTAAAGCCGAATCATGGCAAAAATTTTGCATTTAGGGAAATGCTGGACTCAGTGGCAAATTTTCAGTTTTATACAGCCTCATTCTCAAGAATTTTCACAATTTCTTTTAGATTATACAAATCTTGTTTGCTTTTACAAATTACAGGTAAGTCTTATCACAAATAGCCATAAGAACCAAATGAAAGTGTTTGTGAGTTATTTATTTATTTTTCCAAGTGGTGATTTTAACCTTGGCTTTCTGCCAAGCGATGAGGGTCACTCTTTATCAAGTTTTCTCTGTTCAGGTTCACCCATCAAAAGAAACCTTGGAAAGTAAGGTCAGCCCAAAGAACTTGAATCCACATACAGATATAATCCCCTTCCATCGGTCCTTCAATATATTTAATGCGGTACCCCCTCCCCTGGAGTAGTTCGGTTGCTAGGGATTGGTACACGGAAAAGGGATGTAATGAGAACACTGAGATTAATTTTCTAGAGAACCATCAGAAAATATTGTTTAAGCTTCGGATCAATTGGTAGGCCTTCACATTTAGATGCATCGGTTCGTCAGACCCCGCTGTCTCACTTTTTGCGGATGGATCATAGCCGTCTCGCGAAAGCAATGCATACCCGCTGTATAGTGCGAGAGTTTCGTGACTTATCTTCCTAAAAAGAATAAGGACCATCAATTTTTATTGTGACCCTTCGATTACAGTTTTGTTCTTTTTTCCTTCTGTTTTTTTTTTTTTTTTTTTTTTTTTTTTTTTTTTTTTTTTTTTTTTTTTTTTTTTTTTTTTTTTTTTTTGCTGTTTGAAAAGATCCTTCTATTAGAAATTTTGAATAGGGCCGATTTTGGTGATCACCGGTTTGATTTTCGTCGGGTTCTCTGTGTTGGAAATGCTCATACAGTTTTATTGGCGATTTTAGAAGAGTTTGAAAAACTGGATAAACAGTGACTGTTTTCAAGGGCGTAGCTCCAACATTTTATTGGGGGGGGGGGGGGGGTAAGGTTGGTCCATATCCTGATATGTAAGGGGCATGGGCTATATAATATTTTTTTTCTCCAAATTATTAGGGGGGTGCAACTGCCTCCCTCTAAACGACGTCCCTTCATATTTCTTCAGTATGCTTTTGACTCGGTTTTGGCCTGCAAGCTTTACTGGCTCTTCTTCCGTGCGGATAAACCTATTCATTCAAGCCTTTCTATGGGAAGGGTGTCAGAAGGCATCCATTCATGTACGAATAAGAGTCTGCATAGTAGTCTGATTTCTTTGCGTTGACGATTTAAACGGGGTTGGTAAGGTCCTGTTATTTTCAACAATTCAATCCGTTTTGTCAAGCTTAAACTACCACCTTTCCTCATTGAACTGTCTATCGATGTAAGTCCAGGGGTGGCAATTGGGGGGGGGGGGATGTCCTTTGGTTTTTTCCCCCTCCCTCACCTTCTAGATTTAAAAAAATATTATTTTTGGTATAGACGTCATCAAAATAGACTCTTTGATGACGCTTTGTCTTTTATTATTTAAAGTTAAACGGAAATATTATAATATTAGTTAGTAAAACTGAAAACGAGCACAATTTAAGTAAAAAAATGATTCAAACTTAAAACTATGAGAAACTGCTATGAATGAACGAATGAAACTACGAACATAATTAAAACGAATAACCACATCAAACATCGCTGCATCGCTTCTTCACTGGGAATACATTATACTCCAACAGGGGTTTGTAGCGCCATAAATTTAAAGTGGATTGGGGGGGGGGGGATGTTTATCCGTACCTCCTCCACAAATCAAAATTCAAGGCTTACTTGCCCTCCTCTACATTCTTTTTTCAATTTGGATCAACTTTCGTCTCAACTTGATTCTCCAAGCAGTTCCCGGGTAATTGCAGATACGCTGTTTTGAAAACCTGGGAATATGTACGGTCTTTCTATTTATCTCGCTACCTAACGATTAATAGCTTTCGAGTACCATAGGCGCTTATGGTGCAAATGTTTAAATGGGTAGGATACAAAATATTCTTAGCTGTCCCCCCCCCCGATCATAATTTGAGGCCCATTTGGCACCCTAAAACTCCCAGAGTTTCATATTGATCCTTCAAGCGGTTCCAGAGCTATTTCATATACGCTGTTTTTCTAACCTGACAACATGTAGTGTCATTTTTAGGTGTAAAATAGACTCTAATTCCCATAGGGGATTATAATGTACACCAGTTAATTGGATTGGAACATTCGTTGAGGTTATCTTCATAGAAGATATTTCTGTTGAAATGATTTTTGTATATTTTGACGTTTTACTTCATTTAATATCTTCCGTTTTGGGGGTCCGTGCCCATAAGTTTTTTTTGTGCATTAAGATCCTCTTGGCCTAGGGACTTTTGGCTGCAAGTTTCAAACTGATCGGAGGTAACTACTACTACTACTAACAACTCACCGCAGCACCAAGCCGCCTGAGGCCAACACAGCTACGCACGCTCCTCCACCCCAATCTATTCAAAGCCTCCCTTTTTACACCCGCCCACGAAGTTCCCATTTCCTTTAAATCTTTCTTTATGACGTCCTCCCACCCCAGACGGGGACGACCTGCTCTCCGTTTAACCCTTGATGGTTGGCCGAAAAGGACAATCTTCGACAATCTGTCATCCTTCATCCGCACAACGTGCCCTAGCCACCTCAACCTTTCTTTCATTATAGCCCTAGAGAGCGGTATTAAACCACATTTTTCGTATAGCTATGTTTGAAAATCCGGTCAGTCAGGCCGGGTACCCAGAAATCCTTAAAGGCAATTTCTCTGGAAAACACTAGCAAATCTTCATCCGCTTTCGGAGCGTCCATGCTTCAGAGCCATATTTGACAACTGTCATCACTGTAGCTTCTAATATTCTAATCTTGGTTTGCAGAGACTTATCTTCCTATTCTTCAGACTTTTTTTAACTGTGAAAAAACACCCCTGAAGCCTTGGCATTCTATAGTTAAAATCTTCACTGCTCCACCTTCTTTACTAAAATTTATTTTGAAAAAAACGACGTTTTCTAAAAGTTAAAGAGGCTGAGTTACAAGGTCGAACCTTAAAGTTACAGGGATTAGGAGGCACAGTTGGTGGGTGCGCCCCCAAACCCCGCTTTTCACAGCCTTAAATAAAAAAAAAAAAAATAAAATTTTAACTGAAAGTAAGGTAGCGGACATAAAATCTTAAACGAACAGAAATTAATTCCGGATATGAAAGAGGCTGTGCCCCCTCAACGCCTCGCTCTCTTTACGCTAAAGTTTGACTTCTTCACAAACTCTTTTTAAAACAATAAAAAAACTTAGCGTAAAGAAGCGAGGCGTTGAGGAGGGCACTAGCCTCTTTCATATACGGAATAATTTCTGTTCGTTTTAGATTTAATTGTCGCTCCTTTACTTCAGTTAAAATTTTTTTTTTTTTTATGTACAGGCTGTGAAGCGGGGGGTTTGGGAGGGCGGCAGACCACCAACTGTGCCCCTAAATCCCTGTACGTTTAAGGTTGACCTTGTAAACTCAGCCTCTTTAACTCTTAGAAAAAAGTAGTTTTTTTCCAATAATTCTGCACGTTTTTGTTACCGTTTATACTTATTCTTGCTTGATAACTGTTAGCTGATCGTTTGTAAGGTTTCGAAAGTTGGGGGCTGCCGCCCCCAAACCCCCGCTCTTGAAACAGTCTGTGTTAAGGCTTTTAAATTCCTGAATACTAAAATCACGTCTCGTACAGGGTGCCTACTAATCACTGTACGTTTTAAGGTTCGAACTTGTGACTTCAAGCCTCTTTAACAGCCCCCCAACTGTTGCCTCCTAATCCCGTCGTTTTAGGGTTGACCTTGTAACTCAGCCTCTTTAACTCTTTAGAAAACGAGTTTTTTCAAATAATTACACAATAAACCGGTTAGGACATGCTATGTTATGAAAATTGACGCGCAGATATTTCATACACAAAGCATGTCAACGGTTTATCTGTATTATTGAAAAAAAACTAAGTTTTCTAAATGTAAAATAGGGATAATTTTTTCGCGTTCTGAAAATATAAAAGGCCCTAACAGGTCGAAATTCTGCTTCGAATGGTCCTCATTCAACCGATCGTTGCAACTGTGGCATTTAGGCGGGCTAAGAAAAAAAAAAGAAAATGAATTTTAAGTGGCTATATTTGTTTTTAAAACAGGGAAGGAGTGATCGGAGTGAGCTGAAATTTTCGATGAAAGCTCCCGGGCCCTAGGAAAGATTAAACTTCTAAATTCAGACTAATCGGACAACGTAAAGGGGGGCTGTGGTGGGAGGGTCCAAACTTCCGGCCCAGTTTACCCAATGGAAGGATAAAGAGGAGGAGGATGAAATTTTGCAAGTTTCTTAGTTGAGCTTGGGCTACAAAAATGCGATTACGCCGTCTCTCTGCGACCTCTAGGGACCTGGAAATCGCTTAACATTGTGGTGGGTCGCCTCCCTCGTTTAGAGGCACAAGTGTGCCTCGTTGATACTACCAAGGTACTGAAGCTGCCCACTGATCAATCTTTTTCATTACCCACGTCACCTTTTCATCTTCACTTATTCATAGACTTAGTGACTTAGTCTTCCTAACATTAATTTTCAAACCAATTCTAGCACCCTGAACTCGCAAAACCTCTAAAACTTCATTCATTTTGCTCACATTTTCATCTAGGATGCTTAAATCATCAGCATAATCCAAGTCCAGGAGACTTTTTCCTCCCCATTTGATTCCGTGGTCTCCCATTGTCTTTCCTGTGCTCCTTAAAACAAAGTCCATCAAAATAATCCATACAAAGGGAGATAGAACACAACCCTGCTTAACTCCTGATTTAATACAAAACCAGCTGCTAACCTCATTGCCTACCTTAACCGCAGCAGTGTTATTCTCGTACATAGCACTAATCACTTTAATGTATTTGTCTGATATACCATACAAGGATAAAACCTTTACTAAAGCTCTTCTATCAACAGAATCGAACGCTTGCTCATAATCTATAAAACTGAGGACCAAAGGTGTTTGAAAACTCAGGCACTTCTCAATTATTAGCCTAAGAGTGAAAATTTGGTCGACACATCCTCTACCTTTTCTAAAACCGCACTGCTCTTCTCTTAAAACTTTGTCTACAGCATCTCTCAGTCTAAAAAGTATCATATTACTAAGTAATTTACTACCTACAGAGACCAGACTAATGCCTCGATAATTACCACACTCACTTTTACCACCTTTCTTATAAAGTGGCTTAATTAAGGTTTTCCTAAAATCGTTAGGTACTTCCCCTTTTTCGAAAATCATATTCATAATCTTCAGTAACTTATTTCTAACCTCAGAGCCACCATATTTAAGAAACTCATTTACCACCCTATCAGCACCTGGAGCCTTATTATTCTTTAATCCTTTTAGTACTGTTGCTAATTCCTCCTCACAAAACAAATCTTCCTTCACATCCAAGGTATCACAAACTTTTTCATTTTCCTCTATATTTTTTCCTGCAACTCTATAATAAGACATTTTTTATCCATTTCTAGGCGTCTAAAACTCCATTCCCTCCCAACGAAATGTATGGTCCTCGTGTACCAAGGAACGACATAAAAGTTTCAAGTCGATTGGACACCCAAGGTCAAACATGCCCCTCCCCCTGTTTCCACTGTAAAGCTTGTCTGTCTGCAATTATCAATCCACATATTTTATGGCCCTTGCCTCAGGTGGTGTGGGGGCTGTGTCATCCCAGGAGTCATATTCATTGAATCATTTGACTCTTTAGAACAAAATTGCTATCTCAATTTTTTATTCGAGATCATGATGGGGGGGGGGGCTACGAGAGTGGTTATTAAAAAAAAGAAATGGGGGCTGGCTACCCTCCAATCGAATGAGCCCCTGCCCAAGTTTTTAAGACCAACTTTTCTACAAAAGTGGTCGGGTGAACAATAGAAAAGGAATAAATAAAGAATTAGAGGCAGATTGCTCTTTATATAGGCAACGCTAGATTGTTGGCTTCGACTTCAGGCAGAGGTACCAAAAATGCAGTTTAAATGGGCTTGCAGGGATTGACAAACTTTTCAACGAGATGTTGCTTTATCATTTTATTGTTGGCTGGCGGATAAACTTTTACTTTTCTAAAACAGACAGGTTCGGTATGGTAATGAAAGTTTTGCACTGCCATAATATATTTTTGGCATGTATTTTTGAACTATTATGTTTACGCGAGCCAAATGGATATCAGATCTTTCGATTTTTGGTTTTTAGTAAAAGTGAAAATTCATTTTTAGTGTCAGCTCTTAAATTTAGTATGTTTTATGAAAAAATATATACATAAATTAAGAAAAACTTCAAAGGAGATAATTATGAACATAAATGGCAATTATAGTAATACTCAATAGCCATAACATTATAACTATTCGGCGTGGAGTGTATTGGCCTTCCTTCAAAGTGTGTAGAGGTGACCTACTAGCTACATCATACCACTGCTCTACACCTTGTTTCTGCTTAGAAATCTATTGACTCAGATAATCAAGTTTAATCAAATAATTATTCCTTTCTTCCGTTCAAGTTTTTCAGTGAATGTTCAAGAGCCTGAAAATTGAGTAAGATTTTTTGTAGTGTTTATTATTAAACAAAGATGGAATTTTAACGAGTCTTAATATTGAAAATCCAACAACTTCAAACTTAATAGACAAGTCCCCCAAAATTAAATTTATCTGGTTCAACAACTTTTGAAATAACAAAAGCTGCTGATCTAGAAATCTACCCTAATTTGGGCTAAAGATCAATTCCAGAAAGCAGAACTTATATTGTTCAACCACTTTCTGAGATATAAAAAAGACACTATTGTATAACATTGCTCACCCTTGCCCCTGAATCATTCATGTATATTATCCAAATAGGAGGGTGAAGGTATGAGCTTAAAGTGTTTATAAGTATTACAATTATTTATTTAAATATTATTATAATTTAATTGTAATATTTTAATAGTTGATATTATTTAAAGCATTAAAGTATTTACGGGCCTCAATTGAAATTTCAGTTCTGTTCTATCGTTTTGCAGTTTCATCGGTTTTGTAATTTATGTATTTTTGAAGCTATCAATTGAGCTAATTGTAACACCGATAATGGAAAGAGGCTTCATTATCGGTTTTAATTTTAAAAGCCTTTCCCGAGCCTATCTTGTTGACAGTAAAAGCGTGACCAAAAAAAAAAAAAGAAAAAGAATTTCTAGTAAGTTCTGGTTGCCATTTTGAAGCCACTACTGTTGTCATAATAGATTTTCAAAAACAGTGAAAAAGTGCCAAAAAATATCTGACTTGTCAGACAACTGTCATTCGAAAATACTGAAAATATTGTAAAGAAAATAAACGCCGTCGCCCAAACATGCAAGATTAGCTTACGAATCGTCTATATGATTTCTTTCCAAAAGGAGTTTTTTTTTATAACCTATATTGAGCATAATTATAAAGAAAATTCTAGCAAAATATTGTTTTTTTTTTTCAGACCCTCTCCACTCTGAAACTTTTGCAGGTCTACCCTCTTGAAATCGTTCTGAAGGCGCCGTCTTCCAACTCGTCTGAAAAGACTTAGTTTTAAACTCTTCAACTTTTCTCGGGAAATAATAAAGCAAATTTAATAATAATAAAGCATAAAACTTGTGCCATATTTTGGCTTGGATTTTCCTTCATTTTTTTTTTAATGAAGAAAGGGGCGGATAGAGGATTTTTTTTGGGGGAGGGGGCGTAAAATAGGTTGATCTGATAAACTTGCGTTAGGAGCAAGTTAAATTAACGCAATCTTGCGTTAATTAAGTAAATTACACTACTTTAGACTACGTTAGGGGGATGCCCCCCCGCGGATCCGCCACTGAATGAAGATGCAAAAAAGTTCTTTTCTAAAACATGGGGGAAAGAAAATTGTTTTTTAGTTTTTCAACGAAAACACAAAAAAGAGTTTTGCCTCGCCCCTTAAATTGACGCCCCTTCAAACATATAAATCTAATAAAAATGAAAAACTGGATTAATTTGACTAAGTTTCTAATGGACCCAAATAGGAATTTATGGTCATATTAGTTTTAGGCTGTATTTTGTCTTTGCTTTATCTTCCTGGACAATTAAAACTCCCAAAGCCCCTCAATTTTAGTCTGCTCAACAGTTTAGCCTTTTAAGTAGTTGACATATATTTTTTCTCTTTTGAATCCTTCGAGGGACGTGACTTATGTTACTTTATTATTTTGGCTGCTAGGTCATTTACATCTTTTCTCTCATCCTGGCTAATTAAAAAATGTGTCAGATACTTAATGCCCATATGAAAGAAGTCTGTGGGCGAACCCAGGAAGTACTGGCACCATTTTACCCGCATATCCGTCCAACTAGTTAATGGAGTACTAATTCAAGCGCGGGAATCTTCAGACACACATTTTAACAATCTTCAAGTAGTTTTTACCCTAGTGCTTTGTTAAAGCTCTCTTGGTAGGTGGCAGATCGGTATAACTTAGCCAGGTAGAAAAATACGAATGCCATTTTGACCTTGAATATTGTCAAGGTTGACTTAGAAGGTAACGTTTCCTGACAGCTGAAAAGCTACAATACTGTATATTTCTTTTCATATTGCTTCGAGCTCGTGTTCCCCTCCCCCTGAAATACCACGATTTTAGGATTTCTCCTATAGTTTCTTCTGTTTGGATTTCTTCCTATTCAAAATAATTTGTCTATTTTTGTTTCTTTTTGTGTCCCTGTCACAACAAGTCCATGCGAACGTGCGTGTCCTACCATAATAATGGGAGGGCTGAATTTTTAAAATGTATTTAATAGACTATTCCACCCTCCAAAGGGAAGCTTCCAAAGAAAAAAAATCACAAGAATATGCGTCACCTATTTAGGCTTGAAGTCCGTTTCAAAGTACGATGTTATATCAACTGGAAGTCAGCTGACAACCTCCCCTCCCCCCTCCCTCTTCTGAAGATAACCATTCTGTATTGCTCTTTGGTCCGTAAAATATCGTATCTAGGACGATCAAAAAATGTTCTAATGGGAAGGGAGCCTACAAAATGATTTATAGGGGGAGGGGTTGAAGGTTTTTAAAAAATATTTTTGACCAAAAAATATAATCTTTTCCTGAATTTTGTACCATTTTACCATTTTTGGGAAGTCATATCTTTCTTTATAAGTGGTGGAAACATTGGAAACCACTTGCGAATTAAGATATCTGAAATAGGTCATGAAATCTTAAGAGCAAGTTCAAGCACACTGGAACCAGTTGCTTTACTTGCAAAAACTCAACATTGACTTTTTCCATTTCGAGTAGAAAAACAAGTTCGGTTGACTGTTTATCCTTCCTATTGTTACTGTCATCTTAACTTTGACTCCAAACTTGTCTTTCTATTATAGTTGTCATTATGATTTCAGATATTCCATCACTGTCAAAGCTCAACCGGTTTTACAGGCTTAAAAAATTTTTTAATTTTTTAAAAAAAATTTCTCTAGAAAGTCTAGACCAGGGTTGCCACCACGGTCAGTTCCTAAAGTGCTGCAATTGCCCAAATTTGCGCGCTACACAGCGATTGTTGGTGCTACAGTCAAAAAATTGACTAATAGTGGTAAAATAGCGCTTTCCTGATACAATTGGCAACCATGAGCACGTGCTACAGTGCCACACGTGATGAAATAGTGCTAAAATACCACTTTCGTGCTACAGGTGGGAACCCTGGTCTTGACCTCTCTTCATGACTCCGACTTCGCGCACGCGCAATGACGAATGTTAAGCGACTGAATGGAGTGAATGCCAGTAGCAGCTGAAACTATTGCTGTGACGCAAAGGGATTTGCCTTTTCCGAGCGCTTTAATCTATTACTTCTGAAGAAACTTTTCGCTACTGAAGCTTCTGAAGTTATGGACACCCTTTCACATACAACCCCATAGACTTATCGTCTTAAAGTATGATCCCATAATTAATAAACCATGATATATAAATCAATAAACCATAATCTAAATACTTTATTTGGAGAAAAAAAAAATAAGAATCTTAAAATATCCGTTTTTTCTAAATCAGCTGAAAAAAAATCTTCTGATTAACCTGTTATCCCCATACCATATGTCTTTATTTAGTCTTTTTATTTCAAATATTGACTTGCACCTACCTCAGTTGTTTATTGAGTGCGAAGATAATTTCCTTTTCTTTATTCGCATCCGAGTCCTTTTATTTTGCATACACAATTGCACGAGCATGTTTCTGTCTAACAGTGGTACCACTGGAGACTATTAGATTTTACCTTTTTTGGCCTTATTAGGTGTATAAAGAAATAAGGATATAGACAAAAAAAAGTTTCAGATTTGCTTACGTCGCATGCGCAAAGCGTTCTGAAAGGTTTTTGTCCAATCTCCTTTGCTCGATTTGGTTTTTTGTCTCTCTCTCTCTCTCTCTTCCTTCTTACTTGTCCTTGATTTTATGATGAAATATAAGTAGAATCTGTGACAGAACTATATAAAAAAAAAACCGTTCAAAATAGAGTCAAAAGTTTAATTTTCGGTATTGCAGTTGCTTTATACGTTTTTATATTGACTGTTTAAACAGCGTGCCGTCACATTTAAAAAAGAAATGGGGCCACGATATCGATAAAACTAAAAATTCCCCTTAGAAACACGGTTTCCTTTTAAGAAAACACGAATAAATAGACCATCACCATTCTTGACAAGCTCGCTCCTCTAAAAGACAATACTTTCCGTTTTTAACAAAAGATATTTCGCTCCTTATTGTAGTCCAGCCTTAATTAAATTAAATAAAAAAAAACAAGTTTTTTTAACTGAAAGTAAGGAACGACGTTAAAATTTAAAACGAACAGAAATTACTCCGTATATGAAAGGGGCTGTCCCCTCCTCAACGCCTCGCTCTTTACGTAAAGTTTTTTATTGTTTAAAAAAATAGAGTTGTGAGAAAATCAAACTTTAACGTAAAGAGCGAGGCGTTGAGGAGGGGACAGCCCCTTTCACATACGGAGTAATTTCTGTTCGTTTTAAGTTTTAACGTCGTTCCTTACTTTCAGTTAAAAAAAACTTGTTTTTTTTATTCAATTTTTGAACATTTTTGAATTAATGCAGGTTTTGATATTGGCTCACCGTACATGAATAATTAAAACAAAATTTGCATATTAATTTTACTTTTATTTGGTTAAATGGCTTTCTCGAAACTTGTTTAATTTTATTTAAGAACGTTTTGATTAGTAATAAATATACGTAACTTACGAATTAACTTGCGTAACGAACTTCTATATTCATGGATTTTTAATACGTATATTAGGGGGTTCGCCCCCTAGTCAATACCTTGCTCTTTAAGCTAAAGTTCGAGTTTTGTTCCAATTCTTTAAAAATGACCCCTTAATCACAAAGGCCGTTAATTAGAATAAATAGCTCTTATGAAAGTACTAAAAAATCTTTGGCTTAAAGAGCGAGGTATTGACTAGGGGGTGAACCCAATCAGATACGTAATATTTTCTGTTCGTTTTAAGTTTTGATGTTGCTCCTTACTTTCAGTTGAAAAACTTTTATTTTAATTTCTGATCTTTTTCTTTAATAATGATGGGAAATCTGGCACCCCCTTCAGAGCAATGTCCCTTCCCCCATAAAAATTTCCTTCACGGAAAGATCCTCCCATATAACACCCGACCCCCCCCCCCACCTACCAGAACAAATCCCGCCTGAAAACGTCTGTATACTTCCCAATAACCAATACTATATGTTAACATTGGGTAAAGTTCATAACTTTCAGCCCTCCCCCCGGGGACTTCGGGGGATTAAGTCATCATAAAAGACATAGCTATCATATTTTAGACCATGCTGAACAAAATGGCTATCTCAAAATTTTGATCGGGTGACTTTGGGAAAAAAATGAGCGTAGGAGGGGGCCTAGTTGCCCTCTTTTTTTTGGTCACTTAAAAAGACCACTAGAACTTTTAATTTCCGTTCCAATGAGCCCTCCCACGATATTCTAGGACCACTGGGTCGATACGATCACCCCTGGAGAAAAAAAAACAAAACAAATAAACACGCATCCGTGATCTTTCTTCTGGCAAAAAATGCAAAATTCCACATTTTTGTAGATAGTTGCTTGAAACCTCTACAGTAGGGTTCTCTTATACGCTGAATATGATGGTGCGATTTTCATTAAGGTTCTATAACTTTTAGGGTGTCTTTCCCCCTTTTTTCGAAAATCAGCCAAATTTTCTCAGACGCGTAACTTTTGATGGGTAAGACTAAACTTGATGAAACTTATATATTTGAAATCAGCATTAAAATTTGATTCTTTTGATGTATCTATTGGTATCAAAATTCCGTTTTTTAGAGTTTCGGTTACCATTAAGCCGGGTCGCTCTTTACTTACAGTTCGTTACCACGAACTGTTTGATTCGAATCGTGGGGTTCGGGAGTGGTGATTACGATAGTGTCAGTGGTAACTACGATGAAGAAAAATAGGGATGATGACGGTCAAGATAAGTACCAAAAGGAGAAAGGTAATTCACAAATCAGGTATGAGGCTATGAGAGAGGAGATTCCACACGAGCAACCCCTTGAACGATTTGCTGTTAAGAAAACTGGATGTTTAGGGAGTCTTTCATTAATCTGCCAAATTCGGGAGAGGTTATCTCTCCTGAATTTGGCAGTCCGGCAAGGTCTCTCACTGCTTGAAGTTGTGGCACATGAAACTTCTGCAGTACCTTCAGAATAGCTTGCCCGTGTAATGGTGGTCGGGTTATTTGATATTTGTGAGGCTCTATCTCAAAAGCAAGGAGTGTAAACGCCCTATCTAAGATTGGGAAAAGAATTTGTATAGCCTAGATGGAAGCCGAGGATTTTTTTTGTATAGGTTTCCAGGCTTCTTCTTATTTTTTTATTTGTACAGTATGTATTTGGTAAGTGTCCGTAAATCCTAGCCAATCGCTAATCTTTTGCTCCGAAAACAATTGCATGACGCTAGGTCACAGGTACATGAAGCCAAGTGAGTGTTTCTATTATGTATACAACCACTAGGTATGTTTAAAATGGTGACTAATATTATATTTAGATCTAATGCTTCTTCGTTATTTTGCGACACGGTCGGGGGAGCGAATCGAAACTGTTAGGGAAAATTCTTTTTATGGGAAGGGGGTAAGTGCGTTGCGAATTTTGTGTTTGGAAAGTGGGTAAAAAAAAATTTATCCAGTGCTCATAGAAGATATGGAGTACAGGTTTTTATGCCTCTCTTCTGACAATTATGCTTCTCGTTTTTTATAATACTTTGCATCTGCTTGTCTTGAGCCTATCATAATCAAGTAGTTTTTGTTGTGTGGTCAAAAGTTTTTAATGTAATACAAATTTATCAAGTACCGTAATTACTCCATTATTTATAATAAAAATCGGAATTACATCAGTTTCTTGTTCAAAAGTCTTGTTCAGAAGTTCAGAACCTTCGGAAGTTTATTTAAAGTGTGTGGGGACTTTTGGTAGCTGTGGTTTATCTTTGTCTTAGCATAAGGCTGGTATTTTAAGTACAAATTGTCCCTCCTTCAAATATGAATTTAAAAGGTCTATGTCTGTAGATTCTAATTTATTTGCATACCTAACGTTGCGTAGAAAAAAAAATCATTGAAGATTTAAAGAGTATGTTTTCAGGTCAAATATCTTTATTATGTATACGTCTCCGTGTTTCCAAATATTTGCTTCTATGTTCCTATAGATTTTGTGAAGTAGATTTTTTCTCTAACTGTGAAATCTTTTTAGGTCATTTTTTTGGATAGACGATAAAGGCAAGAAAAGTCGATTATCAGCACCTCAATATGTTGATTATGCAATGACCTATGTACAGAAAACAGTCAATGATGAATCCACGTTTCCTACTAAATTCGGTGAGCTTTTTCCCCTCTTTTCGGACAGGATAGTATTTCTAAGTTTGTATATTGTTATAAGCGTGCATCTTTGACTTATGTGCTAAACTCTAACATAAATTGTGAATATTACCTAGATAAATGATATTATTAGTGTTAAAATTTGTTTTAAAGTATATTATTTTCAAGGTTAACTATGTAAATAAATAGACAAAAATAATTATAAGGCAGAGAATTGGATCATGACTATTAAACAACTTAGAAAAGTGGGATTAAACTTGGCGGAAAGAAAGGATGTATCGTCAGGCCTATAATCACGAAATACGCTTAATCTCTTAAAAAAAAACCTAATCTACATCAAAGCTTATCTTATACTTTGTAAAATGAGCTTCAAATTTGGTTCACTGATCAGACGAGGAATAAAGACGCTAGAGAGGTTTCAATATCTATAATAAATGTACCTAACGAAGCAGGACTGTCAAAGAAAATTTGACAACATCTCTGGATTCATTTTGCCAAAAACTAAGCTTTGAAAATATATTACATGATAAGAATATTTATACTTAATATAAGCCACTTTCTGAGAGTATTGTTTGATATGCATACTTTTCCCAAGATCTCAAGCGTAGGACTGAAATTTTGATATCTCAGAGGAAATTCCAATGAGTGGCATTCTTGCGGGAGGGAGTGTATAAAAGTTCAAGTGGGACTTCAAAATGCATCATATACAGTTTATAATCAGTTCAAAAGTAAAACAAGAAAAATGATATAAACCAAAGGATTTCCTACAAGATCCCTTGTTTTTATACCCAGGCTGTTGCCAGTAATGCGGCTTGTTAAACAAGTGCTTACAGTCTGAGTTTCAAATTGAAACTGTTTCCATAATGAAACAAAACATGTTCTGTGTCTGTTTGACCAAAATTGCCTTTAGGCCAAGTCATAACCAGGAATTAGCCGGTTCACCCTTCCCGGAAAGACTCCTCCTTTACTCACCTTCAAATTAAAATAATTATTAAATGATTACCGCTTCTTGGGTAATTAGGTGTCAACCCCAAAGCTGTATCAACGTTTGACACGTGCAAAGCTTTTTTGTACATTTTTATTCCCAGGCAAGCGTATGAAAATTTTAATATCAGAAAAGATGTTATGGTTGCTCGAATACTGGGACAATATTGTCTCATAACATTACTGCGCATTAATACTGACCTTGTATGTGGAGTTGAAGGTACTCAGACACACTGAGGCTGGCTATCTACGCTTTTCTGATGTCACTTGCTCCCAAAAAAGTTTCCAAATTTCCTGATTGGTGATTGCAGTTATTTTTTAATTACCTAGACCTACTCGGCTCGGACTATGATAGTTGTGATCATCAAAACATGGAAAGCGTCTACACATCCTTTTTTATTGCCAACATTTTAATGATGAAAGCATATGATAAATCGGCCCAACCTTTGTTTACTTTGTAACAAGATAACAAGAAGACTCTTTATGCTACACGAAGAACTAATAACGTGGATAGCCTTTCTGTTCCGGAACTAGCGTGTATGAGCTATTTCCTGTCAAAAGAGGCCTGTTTCTCTTACTTACTTCAAATGATACACAGACTGTACAACCCAACTTGGAATCGAGAATCTGCTGGATCAAATGCTTCCATTAAGTTTTGTCTTCTGTTAGTGGTCGAATAAACTGAAGCAAAGGCCTCTAAAACTTTTGACCATGCTTCTGGAATCCCCCAAGCAGCTGGAAATCTTTTGTGACGATGTTTGGCAGATTTTGTATGACCATGTGTTTGTTTATTATATGAAGAAGGGGGGCTGCTTGTAGAACCTGGCATGTCAGGGTCTTTTCTGGGCGCCTCACTACGTGGCTTTGCCACTGAAGAGCTCTTTTCTTGATCATGGTGCAAACTTCAAGCTTTTCTTCCCATATTTTCAGCAACTGTTCTTTGCTGATCCTTTGCGACAGACTGTACTGATGATAGGCCTTAGGAATTTCGTTCAAGGTTATTAGATAATCTTCTTACCCTCCTTGAGGGGGGCAGATCTTACATCCATGTAATGGCATTTAAGGCATGCTTACTGATTAGATCCTGAGGTTCGTCGATTTTAATTCCCCTTCTATTCCACAGTGGTTTGCAGAGCTGTCTAAAGATTGACCAAGCTTTGCTAATTTACGTTGAATTTGATTAGAAGTTCCGATTTACTATATATCACTGAGGCCAAATAATTGAACTCTTGCACCCTTGTATACGGCTCTCCGTTGAAGTAAATGTTCTCTTTGGTTGAAAGCTTCTCCCTTCCTCTCATTCATTCTATTCTCATTTGTGTCTCATTCTATTTTAAATCGAATTATGTGTTTTTTTTTTATTTAATTATGTAATTTTATATTTCCTTGACTTTTTAAGCTAAGGAAGACAAAAGACAGCGCCCAGGGAAGAAAAAGAAGCCCATGTTTTCTATAAAAATGCTGGACTAAGTAGTGTCGACCAAAAAGCCCTCAACCTAAACCGAAAAAGAAGAATAGGCTTCTGTAAAAAGGAAGTTATTTCCTATATCAGAACTGTAAAATCTATTTGCTTATACCGGTCAACCAAGGGTACCAATTAGTGGGATGACTGGGGGCAATAGCCCTCTCCTCTACATTTTGAAAATACCTTTTTGGTATTCTCATTAAACAAAAATGCCCCCTTCCCTACATTTTTTTATTCTTTTGTCTTCATTTTTAATGGGAGAAACCCTTGTTGTTCTCGCTATTTCATGAATTTTGTGTTCCTGTGGCCAACTCATGCACGATTTTGACTTTCTAAGGCAAAAAAAGATTATTTACATCCCTCGCGTGTGTTAGTTAGACGCGTCAGATACCTGAAGTTGGGAACCTTTTTTTTATCCATACGTGTCCTCCGAAAACTATTTACAACATTTTTGCCATAAACATCCACTAGAATCAAAACCACCAAGGTATCGTCTTCTTGAATCCACTCCGTCATTAGTTTTTAGGATTTGACCAATTTTGCCTCTGAAAGGCTCACCTCAGTGATGGTAACGGTAATCCTATTTTCCACTAGGCGATCTCCATGATTATTCAAGCAACAGTCCCGAACAAGTTAAGAGTTCAGATTTCACACATTTTTCAAAAAAAAAAATAATCATTGTGCATGAATTATTGTTGACAGAACAATTTCTCTACGAAATTAGTGTAAGTAGCTATATTACACATTTCATATCTTGGAAGAAAAAAAAAATGCTCCTCTATTTCTTCTGTGTAAGCTTACTACTCATTACATGATTTGTTTGGCGTTGGCAGTTGCCTTATTAAGAAGACAAATGAGAAAAGAGAAAACTTGCAGAATGGGTATCAGTAAGCATGTCAAGTTCTCTGTTTTTATGTTTATATAAACAATATAAACATAAAAACAAGGTTCATTTACTTTCTATTAATAGAATTAGTATTTTATATTTTTGAATCAGATGTGTTTAAATGCTTCCGTTCACGATATAAAACCTGTTTAGTCATTAAAAATTTGCTATTTTGTTTCTCCTTGTGTATAAATTTGGATAAAAGCAAAAAAAAGGATTTTATTATAAATTATATTGGGTATTTTACCTGCAAAAGTAATCAGTAGATACGTACTCAGGGTAATCATGGACTCTGTGTGGGAGATTTGGCATTTGTTTGTCTTCTTATTCCCCTGGAGCAGCGAGAATATAGAAAAGAGCAAGTTTTTGCAATATTTGGAAAAAACAGGCGCTTACAGGTAATAATAAAAATGTTAGCACATTGACTGGAGCAACAGGTTTGTGCAAAGTACTCTCTGTTGAACAGAACGGTACTCCTATGTTAAACCCACTCTTTTATATAGTGCTAGTTTGGTTAATGCTAATGAAATAAAACAAAATAGGATGAATATAGAATAGTTTAGAAACAAATTTGGGCTATATATTTACACATTAGGGGCGGGGGGGGGGGGG
Organism: Artemia sinica; assembly: GCA_027921565.1. Classification (NCBI taxonomy): domain Eukaryota; kingdom Metazoa; phylum Arthropoda; class Branchiopoda; order Anostraca; family Artemiidae; genus Artemia; species Artemia sinica. The sequence continues at coordinate 37,518,220 of CM051270.1, forward strand.
TAAAGCATAGCATATTTTATTACATAACCTAACCTAGGTACCTCCCCCCCCCAAACCCAAAAAAACAACAGTTTAAATATCGTATACGCAATGAAAACACGCTATACATTGTATTACCTTATAGCGATGTCTTGAATTAAACCTGTTTTCGTGACTGGTTTCTATTGCTATACATAAAGGAGTGCGTTTAACATAGGAGTACAAACAGAACTATGTAACATGCTGCAATACTTCCTATCAGCCGCGCCTCCAAGCTCGGTCGGTTAAATGACCCACCACTTGGCCAGGGATGCCACCAGACCAAAAAATTTCGTACCGTCCAAACTCTTAAAACGTAACTTTTTCGTAACTTTTCATAGGAAAGTCTCTTTTCAAGGCTGGGTGCCCTAACTTTGTTATCAAATGTGGTACTTAAGGGGGGGGGGTACATTTGTTGCCTGTATAATTTTAAAAATATATTTTCCCGTAATCTCATTAAAAAACCCCCCTCATAAACAATAAGTAGAACAATAGGAACATTTTTATATAAGACACTGGAACGCAACTTTAAATGAATATTTCGACCCTATATCCAAGGGCCGTCCTCAGCAAAACGAAGAAAAAAAAAAACAATATAAAAGAAACTCACATTAAAATTCTATCATGCGTTCCACTGTTTTATATAAAAATTTCCCTATTATTCTACTTATTGTTTATGATGGAAAGGCAGTGTGGTCTTCGTCACTGTCTTTGTCGCTATTTAATCCCCCCTCCAACTTTTAAAAGATGCCTTTTTCGTATCTTAATTAAAAATTTTGAAAACCACCCCTCTTCCTTTCTAAATATTAATAAATTGGACACCTTTTTACTTTAGCATCAGAAACAGCTATGAAATAAAAAAATTGAGTTGATTCGGGTGCAATTTGGCCTTTTTATCTAGCAAGTTTGAATGACACTTTGTTTTCACGCAAGAAAAATTAAAACAAACCCTTAAATTGATCTTCTTTCACCTAAAAAAAAATCCTCGAGAATGTGGAGAAATGAAAAAAATCATGCGTAGGCTATATTCTGCATAATGTGCATTTGCTCAAGTTCTGCCAAGGCGTGCCTTAGTTTGTTCTCAATTTGTCTTTGATTTGGATGTAATTTAGGATACTTTGAAGAAAAAGATGAGCAAAGATTGTATTTTTATTTAGCAAAATTTAGATAAACAACTCAGATAATCGTTTAGGGCTTGATTTAAAGCTTACTTTTTATGTAGATATAAGACACGACATATTATACACTTATACAGGGAAGCAAGCAAAATTAATTAGGAAACATGCTTAACGTGGGAGTTCACTTTTTCCACTTTCTTGCTTTCCTTACAAGAGTATCCGGGATCTCCCAAGAACTTGAGTCAGGAATTGCTCTTCTGACATGCATAAGATCAGAAACAGTTTTTGGATTGAGTCTATTACGAAGTGGGGTCTTTATCATTTTTAATTCAGAAAATTGTCGCTCTGATCCAGCACTGGAATGGGGTAGACACGTCAATGTGAGAATGAAATTTGGTAAAAATTGTAAGGGAGGATTGTCAGCTCCATCTTTTAAATTGGCAACACACTTCCAGAACTTTACTACAGACAGTTTAACATCTAAATTTGCCTCACTTATTATAAAAGGAAGACGTCTCCACTCTGTGTTTAGTGTCTCAAGATCAACATGAGGAAAGCATTCTATAAACATCTTAAACAAAGGGACAATTGACTTCACTTGCCCGGACTTTGCTACACTTGGGGATAGACTTTGAACTAGATCCAATAAAGGGTCTTTTGGGTTTATTCGCAATTGTATCTCGGACTGTAGCTTGATATAAAATGCTAAACAGCTTTTTTTTACATCTTGCACTTGGCGCTCCTCGACCGCACCCTTTTCGATGCTTTCAAGCTCGTATAGTTGAAATTCTGCACCAAAATGCATATCTTGTATACTCCTGAAATTTCGAGGATCTGAAAAATCCATTGTAAATGGAAAAGTTTTTCCAGGCCTCAGCTGACTCTCGTTAATGAAATTCAATCCTACTTCTTGAAGAAGGGATGAAACACTAGACTTTAATTTATGGACTTTTACGTCCGCGCTCTGAAATTCGACGTTTAGTTTGTTAACAATGGGTAAAACGTATTTAAGAAACAAATAAAACAATTTTACTTTTGGATTCACCAAACCCAAATAAAGATTTACAGCACTCATGTCCTTTCCTTCTAAGAATGGTATCTTAAAAAACTCAGTGAGTACCCCCCATTGTTCAATCAAGCGGTCGGCAACTGATTCAAACACCAACCATCTTGTTGCACATGGATAAAGCAATTGATGCTCTGCAACCTGTAGAAAATGCTGAAATTCTTTCAGCTCTGCTTGTCGCTTTGCACTTCCTGAAATGTAATTATAGATGTCGTGACTGAACTGCACAATGTCAGATGGAAGTTTTTTGCAGGCGGCAGAAGAGCAGAGCGAGAACGAGTGGCAAACACAACTAATTACGGCAAGCCAGGGTAAATCATTTTTAATTAAAGTGGCCAGGCCGTTCCGTTTGCCTAACATTACACTGGCATTGTCCTAAGCAAAGCCAATTATATTTGAGTAAGGAATGCATTGGTCATTGAGTACTTCATAAACAAGTGTCTTCAAACCATTTGCACTGGCGTCGTGAACCTCGGGTAGAGCAAGAAACTCTTCCTTTAATTCACCTGAATTAAAGCAAAAATAACGACAAATAATCACCAAGAACTTAGATCCAGTCCTGTCAGTACTTTCATCGACTAAAATGGAGAATTTCACTCTTTTAAGCTTATCACTGAGTTTCTCGATGGCAAAAGGAGCAATCACAATTTTGATTAAACTGGTGGTCTTGGTTCTTGCACACTCAAAACGTTCAACAGTTGGAGAGTCACTAATATAAGCTTTAAGGACGTTAGGTAACGTGTCCATAATACTTATTTCTTGTTTACTTGAAGCTATCCATGCAGCAAGAGCCAGTTCTAATTTAACAACTTTATCTTTAAGCAACAACTGTTCTTTTGATTTAGGATTTACAACTAGTTCATTGTTCTCAACTACTTTAATTTGATTGTGCATGTTCATGTGATTTCTCTTGTGAAAATCAGTTTCAGCATATCTAAGCAAATGAGTCATACCCCCAAACACTTTTTTCTGACAATATTTACAGTAAGCAATGTTCTTACTGAAAGGACACCTTTCAATCCAACCTTTAAGATCTTCATGCTCAAACCACTTCTCCCTAAACTTCCTATTTTCAACTACCACTTTCTGTTTCTTTGCAAATCTTTCTTTTTTGTATGGACGCGTTATAGATGATCTTAATTCCTTATCTATTTCCATATTTTGGCTTTCGCAGTTTGGATTGCACCCGACAACCACATTTTCTTCACTAGCACATAGATGTGAAGTAGATGGGTTTTGGGTTGAATGTCCCGAGGACTCTTCCTGGCAGACTTGTAGTTTTGAACTAGGCCCCAGATCTAACGCTCTGCCAGTTTTTTGCACTGTCTGGCCAGAAATAGGTGTTTTCGTTGATGAGCCTGATTGAAGAGATTCCGAATCTGACTTCACAAAAAAATTTCGTATATCCATTACCAAGAGAATTTTCTTGTCTATTTGAAAAAAAAAAAATAACATCGTATAAATTTTCAAGCATGTAACAAACATTACTATATTAAAAGCTCAAGAGTCTCCAAGGAAACATATCGAAATTAATTCCCATTGTTAACCAATAGTGATCGCATTAAAAAAAATTTTTAAGGAATTTCAGAAGATTAAACAGTAAATATTAGACAGCAATAATTAAAATCAATAAACCTTGAAACACTTAAATATTAGTTGGCATTTTTCTAACTAAACTGTTTTGAGAATATTTTTGGCATTAAATGATGAACTTGAACGGGCATATACCGGTGGGTTACTCAGACCAATGGCATTCGGAAACCGATTAACTTTCACAATGACCCCCGTTCTCTTTCATACTTTGCCTGTTCTTTAGCACGGGTCGAAAAATATGGATCTCCCTTCTCCAAGATTTAAGCCGTTAATGATCAGTTAGTTTGGCATTCATACACTACCTTCGAATTTTCTTGAATAATGTGATGTATTAGGGATAAAATAGTGATGTGTCATGTTTTATTTGACTTCAGCATCCCCACTCCCAATCATTCAAAGGCTTGACATCTCCTCTCTTTAATTTTCCCCCAACTATAGTGCATTCCACCCAAGTTTAAAGCTTGCTTTGGTCTTTAAGAGATCATTTTTTTTTTTCCTGGACTGTTTTATTTACTTTTCTACCATTCAGTTTTTGACACCGGTCTAGGTTTCGCTTATGTCCTCTACCGAACTAAAAATATACAATAATAACAATTTATGCTTCTTTACCTTTAAGAAATTCCTATTTATTCAACTGCAAGTTCTGCTTCCGGTTTACCTGCACAACAAAAATACACCTCCTCTCCCCCTGTTCAATGCGTGTATATAACTTCAGGCTACTATTTTACTTATTTTGTTGTTGTTGTTTTTAATTGCCATTATTGGTGTTTTAAACCAAAAGTTGATGAGTAATACGCACAAGATAAAAGGCAAATCAATGAACACAGGACAATTTAGAGTTTTTCAGAAAACCAGATAACCAACTAGATTTTTTTTTATTGTTAAATTTCAATAAAAACCGATCTTAATAAATCCAGCTTCTTAAAAAGACCCAAAAAATTATTTTAATCGCTCCCTTCCCGTCTAATTTTTTAGATTGGCTCGGTCTCAGTCTCACTTCCTCCAGCCTTAAATTCGCATCACTTCAACATGAAGATTTGAGGAGTTCTGAGTGACAGAATTTTTGTTTTGTTTTTACTTTATCGAACAAAAAATATTTCAATCGTTGTCTTCAGTTCCTATACGAAACAGCAGTTATTTTACATAAAATGCCTTTTTTCTGTTTGTAATTTGAATCATAACTCCCAACCAAAAGAAAGCAAGAAATAAAAGAAGATTATTCTAACTTAGGTTTTATTTCTTTGTGACACAATTTTTTTAATTTGTGAATTATTTTTCAACCACTCCCGAATGTTCAGTTACTTCCCACTTTTATCAGTATAGCACAACGGTAAGAGCACTTCCTGAGGCTGTGCTAACTTAGGTTTTAATCTTGGATGAGACACAATATTTTTTTTGTAATTGGAAAATAAAAAATCTGAAAATATTTTTTCTTCAGAATCTATAAACATAAGTGAAAATTACGGGCAAAAAATCGACTCGTTTTTGAATAAGTGGATTTTTGTTTACTTGTTTTCCTCAATTCATCGACTTTTATCGTTTATGCAATTAAAACCTGGATAAATTTGGTGTTTATGTTATGTAAAACCCAACACTTTTTGTGCCCCTCGTGTTCATTTATATTGATATATTCTTGAGAAAAAAAATATCTGCTTTTTAGTTCATTTTGAAAATGAGTTGATTTTTGTTGTTTGTTTGTTTGACCTCCTCCCCTAAAAATTCTTTGTACGTGCCTGGACTTATGAAACCCATCAAAACAGCTTTAGGCTAACATTCTTGGGGTTGAATTGTGTGATTGAAAACCTAAGTTAGCACAGCCTCAGGAAGGGCTCTTACCGTTGTGCTATACTGATAAAAGTGGGAAGTAACTGAACATTCGGGAGTAGTTGAAAAATAATTCACAAATTAAAAAAATTGTGTGACAAAGAAATAAATGGAAGATGGAACAAAAAGATCAGTGAGTTAATAAAAATGAACTGCAAATGTTTTAATTATAAAAATAGGGGGGCTAATAAAAAACCTACAATTTAATAAAGAAATGCCGAGAAATTCGAAGAAATTTATTTTTTCAGGAGGCTGGGGCCCCAGCCCAACCTACGTGGTCCCTATGAATAAGTTTTTAAGTAAAATTTAAGTCTACCCTAACAGATACAAGACTGTTTATCTTCTTCATAAAAATGGGCATTAGTCCAGTTGTCTTTTTCTAAAGCCAAATATTTAGTGATTGTCCTTTTCTAAAAAAAAACACGCTAAACACACAAAAGCAGTACCATTAAATTCTTTATGTTATAGTATTTCCAAATATCATGGCCCCTTTTCTGAAAATACACCCACCCCCTTGAGGGTCCGGGATATAGCCCTAGGAATATATTAAAAGAAATCAACCAATCAAATTCTTACTTTACAATATAAAAGAACATGAAAGAATATTACAAGTAAGAATGTCATCACAGGATTCGACACAGCGATGAAATGTATTTATACAGTTATACATGGGACCTCAGAATGGGAGGGGGGTATAGTGCCAAAAAAGTGACCACGATACTTGGAAAAACTCTAGTATGAAATCAAAAATTCCGGCTCAACTAACCCACCCCCTCCTCAATGCTTGGATATAGCCTTGGTTATAACCAAAAAAATGGCTCATTTTTACAGCTTCATATATTTTGTTAATATCAGCCGTTCATAATCCCATATAAAGAGACCAAATTTTGTATATAATCAGATATTATGTCCAACCAATCAGAAGGGAGGAGACAACGCCGTACCCAGAGGGGGAGGGGGGTAGGGGTGTTCACCCCCCTGAAATGTTTGTTTCGCTCGTAAAAACGTAACAAAAATGGATATAAAAAAATTGTGTATGCGCTTTTTGGTTTTTTTTCGTGTACCCCCCCCCCCCCCAAAAAAAAAAAAATATTTGAGTAAAACCCCTTCCGAAAAGAAATCCTGGGTACGGCGTTGGGGGGTGAGGTTTTTAGTGTTGTTACCCGAAGAATAATACATATATAATCACATATTTAAAAAGAAATTATAAAGAAAATAGCTTCTTCTATTATTTACCTGTTTTTATTAAAAATTTTCCTTCCTGGCTTCAGTTTGTTACTTCTCAATATAATTTCAGTATGACTGCTTACGGAACAAGATTCAAGTTCAAAACCAACAACTGATGAAAGTTGGTGACTATTTGACTAACTGAATTTTGTCACTTGTCTCTAAGCGAATGATAATCTCATCATGAGAGAGAATGTTCTTAACTTAGTATGGGAAGTGGGTATTTTCTCATTCGAATAGTCGAGTGATTGTGTGAAAAGACTAAATGACCGCGTTGTGAAAGAATGTCGATACTCATGTCAGTGTAATTAAAATGGGAACAGCGGATTTTCTCGCAGGGGGAAAAATAGATTACTCAGAAAATGTGAAACTTGTTCATTATTTAAAAGCGTAACATAATTGTACCATAAATTCAAAAACGTAACAAAAATGTAAAGTTTTTAGGACCGTAACGTAAAACGTACCAAAAACGGTACGAACGTAACCTCGGTGGCAACCCTGCACTTGGCAGTACATTCATGATTTCAATCATGGCTTCGTATTTCCGACGTAAGCCTTGCTCTTGATTGGTTATTCTCCGTGAATTGGAGTATCCGTTTTATTAAATTTTTTTTCACGTTAATACTCGAAGCTGCTTGCAATGGGCTAATCCCGTAGCCCCGAGACAGATTGGACTCAAACTTCTTGGATTTATGCGCCGGGTGTCAGTGGGGGGGGGGGGGGTTGTAGGTGGGACAAATTGATCCTCTAGGTTATGAAAACACCTTTGTTGGTATTTTCATTGAAAATACGTTGTTTTTTTTTTTTTCATTGAAAAAAGGTGGACTTGCTGTGTATAAATGGTATTCATTTGGCGAAAAAGACATTACTATTTGGGATTGATGAAGAAAATAAATAAAATCGCCCGAAGTTCTTAGTTTTTTCGAGGAATTCTACAAAAAAATAGACTTGTTCAATCTAGATTTCAACAGAATAAAAGTTTATGCGAAAAGTAGGTCACCTTTCAAAAGAAGTAAGTTGGCACATGGCTTAGGATTGACAGGTATCTTGGAACTCGCCTAGTTTAAGTTATTGGGCTTAAATTGCAAGCTGTGTTCATAAGAATAAGAAGAATAACACCCTCCTCCCTTCTCGAAGGAAAAAAACAGACTTATAACAAAGTGACAGCAATAGGATAACACTACGAAAAATAATAATAAATAACTGCAAAAGTAAGGTGAAAAAACATGAGAGACTTAAAGCCAATATTAAAATGCCAAATTACATGGCTGGAAATAGGAGTTTACGGGTAAAGTTGGTCATTGCATGGTTTTAAAGTAGTGGTTTATCTAAAAACAATGTAGCAAAAATAGGGCTCAAGTCCCCAAAATAAAAGAGGTCATAAAAATGAGATATGAAGCTGCACTTGGCATATTCTGTCATATATCCGCCTTGACGTGGAAACTCTTAAGTAGAATAATCAGTTTTCTATATTCCTTATTTTCATGTGATGAGTAAATATGCCTATGCAAGGGGGTTCTTTAAGCCTGGGCCCTCACAAAATTCTCAATCCTCCCAAGTTTTTCCTTATACCAATTGGTCCGGTTTTGGGATTTGACGGAATCACCCACCTTCCCCCTGAAACAAATTCTTGGGCTCGTGTCTGATGTTTAATACTTGCTTCAATGTAAATCAGCTTCGAAGTCCATTTGAAGATAACTAGAGAAAATGATATGTGTAGATTGCCGAAGTGTCCTTTTCGGCCAAACGTCTAGGGCTAAACGGTTGGGGTGGGAGGGTGTCACAAAGAAAGATTTAAAGGAATTGGAAACTTGCTGGGAGGATGTAAAGAGGAAGGCTTTGAATTGATTGCGATTGAGGAGGAGTGTGCTTAGCTGGGTTGACCTCAGGCGGCTTGGTGCTGCGGTGAGTTGTTAGTAGTAGTAAATGCAAGTATTATTTAGTTTTAATTATTAGCTCTAAAAATAGAAACTTCCAGACAATAGAATAAGTAATGAAATGTAAACATTATCTATAAAAAAAAATTCTTTTAACTAATAAATAAGTAAAATAAAAATTAATTATTCCCTCATTGAAGCACAGTATAAATATATTTTATTATATATTCATGCTGTGGTATTAAAGCTCCAATGATACAACCCAACCTGAATTTCTTTTATTACGGAAGTCCGCAAATGCATAAAATTGTGATAATTTAGACGAGGTTGACCTCATTTATAAAGAAGAAATAATCAACTAATGATAATGTGGGAAATTTTGTTTATCTTCAATTAGTAGCTTGCTAAAGGTGTAAGTAATTGGCATAATTGTACAATTAACGGAAGCCCAAGATAAAATCAGCTATTATTTAAAGAAAAGATGAAATTTGGTGTGGAATTGTCTTAAGATATGATAGGCTTTTCTTGATTCTTATGCTGATTCTGATTCCAGAAATTACCGATTCCAATCAATCGTACTAATACAGAATCCCTTATCAGAGTATAAATGAGAATAAATTTAGATGCGGAAATTGGTCTAGTTCGATAATTTGGTATATATTAATGACTCTGAAGCCTTTCCTTCTCTGTGTTCATTAAATTCATAAATATGGATACGTCTCTCCTCTTTTCTGTTAGATAATTGACGCCTCCTTCATTTATTAGATCTAATGGCCTCTATTAGAAAAGATTTGTTTCGGCTTTCTTTATCTAGTATACTCAAGTGGTGTTTTAAAAGCTGTGGTGATTTATATAATCTTTAACTGATTTACTTAATACGGTTTTGATCAAAACGTACATAAAGAATCAATAAAATCTACAGTGATTTGGCCTAGGATTTATTTTTACACGTTGTGGAATTAGAGTTGCATCTTTCTTTCTTCTAACACTATAATTTCTTTCCCGCTCACTTGGAGTTATATGGGGTCCGGCACATTCCCCTCGGAAAATCCCCCTCCTCTACCTCTGGACCGATTTACTTCTTGGTAAATGGGTCCTCCTTTTCATATATTAATTAAAAAAAAAAATCTGAAAAGAAGTTCTTCAAAAAAAAGTAAAGGTCATATCAAACTTAAGATCAGCAGAAATAATACCTGTTTGTCCTATTATATTTCAAACTCAAAATGACCAGAAGTTACTATTAAAGAATAAATGAAACCCAAAATGAACAGAAATTAAATAAATTCCCCCTGGAAAATTCTCTTCAAACGTAAAATTGAGTAGCCAAAGGGAAATTTAGGCAGATAAAAGAACGAAGAAAAACGTATTTTTTTGTGAGCAGAGTTTAGTGACTTTTTGAAAACTTTTTTACTTAAACTGCGCTTGTCTGGAGTAAGAAGTTCTTTCGATTTTAAATTTGCTTTGTTCTGACTTAAAGTTTAACTCCATATTGTATCAATTAAAACTTGAATAAAAAAGCTCTTTCAATTCCAAATTTGATTGACTTGACTTAGAGTTTGACTCCATGTTATTAAATTAAAATATTATACTATCACAAGGCTATTCAAGTTTTGCAAATAAGAATGATTCCATCCTTCTTATATCGATGACTGGATGCACGTAGAATGTTTCGGTTTACCTCTGCTCCCTCCCTTATTTTGGAATTTTAAGGTCCAACTCAATACGCCTAATGTGCTAATGGAATGCGAGGAAAAAATATTGCTTCTCCATGCAGCACAAAAAGGGCCAGAAAGTGCCAAAACTTTTTCCCATCTGCTTCAAGGTCTTTTTTCGGGAATTGAATGGACTAGTCCATTTGATACCAACTCAATATTGGTTTGAGTACTGCTAATAGTGCTATTAATAATGTAGATTATGTGCTTTTAGCGCTATTAAGTAATAATATTATGTATTACTATTTTTATACAGATGGTTCGTGATATAGAAAATCAGGTATTGAACTATTAATATACCAGAGCACTACTGAATTTGACAAGGAGCTAGTTTGTTATTATCTGGGAGAAGTTGCTGTAGTTTTCCAGACTGAAATGTACAGTTTTCTCAAGCATACTTAATGGCTCTGCAGAAAATAAAGAGCTAGCGAAAGAGAGAATTGGACGACTATGAAGTTCTCGGCCGTCCAAATGTAGAAACACGTATATACATGAAAAGTCACTTTCCGAGTTAGATATGCCACTGAATTTAGCCCAAAGAGGCGAATCAAATGGTATATGCAATAATGTCTTGATAAAATCCTCTGCAAAGATATTTTTGGGAAAAACACGTATCTGCAGCATTTTGTCCTATTTGCCGAAGTTGAAAAATCAACATTTAGCAGTCAGTGTTCTTTGGCATGTATTTTAATTGCATAATTGGAAAGAATACGGTCTAAAACCAATCCTAACAACTTTTTACTTCAATCCTGTGTCTAGTGTGGCGCAATGGGTGGGAAAAGTGGTGCAAAGGTTGATAAGCTTTGAAGACGTTTTTCTCGGAACAACGAAAAGTGTATATACGCGTTTTTACATTTGGACGGCTGCTCTGTACAGTTTAGCCTCTGACAGGGGCGTAGCTCCAGCATTTTTATTGAGGGGGCAAAAAAGTTCCACATCCAGAGAGTCAAGGGGCATGGACTATATAATAGGTTTTTTCCAATTTATTGGGGGGGGGCGACTGCCACCCCCCCTTGCCGCCCCCAACAGACGCCACTGGCCTCTTATGAAAATCAACAATGGAACTCAGGAATTAACCATAATGAAATGCTAGATGAAGTAGCTAAGGCTGAAATATCATTGAGATCTTACGGACCAGAACATTTTATCCCAATTTCTCAGAGCTGCTGGAAGGAGGTGGTGAGGGCTGAACAAAATTGGCATAGGAAGGTTGGGTGTAATGAAACGAAGAAACCACCCCCTAAATTTAATCCCACCCTGACTAAACACATCCTGCGATTGAAAGAGTCTGATATAAGAATGGCAACAGAAGCCATAACAGGAATTAGAAATTTCGGAAAGCATCTATCCCGAATAGGGAGGATTGAGTCTTTAATTTTCCAAAAATGTGAAAATTTCCAGCCAAGATAAAGCACTGGCTTGATATATTTTACAATATTAATTGGCCAGCTGGAGGATATGGTAAGGTAAGGAGAGATCTGACTAAGGGAAACTATATGATAAGAGTGGAGAGGCCAAATCCATCAATGACCCCCTTAACTGCAAATCGAGTACAGTTGTTTTGGGGTGTGGAAGCGATGGGCCATTGAGGCCCTAGCTTCGATCCAATTTTGTGAGTCCACCCTGGTATTGAATAAAACACATTAATTAGTGTATTCATATATTAATAAGTTATACTTTTGTACATTGAACAGTATTTTCGTTCGTATAGATATAAGACATTTTTTCTAATAGTTTGTTTTCTTTTTTCTAGGTCACGAGTTTCCTAGCAACTTCGATTTGATTCTTCGTCGGATCCTTCGTTTGTTATTTCACTGTATTGCCCATCTGTATCATTCTCACTATAGAGAAATTCTAGCTCTCGGATTAAATGTGCATCTTCATTGTGTTTTCTCTCATGTTATATTATTGAATCAACGATATTATCTAATTGACAAAAAAGAAACAGATTTATTACACGATTTGAGTGTTGCCCTACGGCTTGAACCATCTAGCGACGAAGATCTTCTGAATGAAGATGGCAGTAGTGCTTGCTCAAAGCAATCTGATGTTGGCTGTGATGATATTACAAAGCATCGAAGATCCGATTCGGGCACTTCGCGAGGATCTTGTGGTATGGGTGACTCTGGGGGAGGGATCAGTGATGGAGAAGGTCCTAATCTAGTGGCCGCAACGGGTATCTAAAATATTAGGCACTGTGTAGTCAATCACGTTTTAGAATTCGCCCAGTGTTCCTTTCCCGTGCAGTTTTTAGTTTTTGTTCACGCTAGCTCGTTTTGGCCACGTTCCCCGCCTCTATTGCGTAAAAGGAAAGGGGTAGTTGCCAATTTTTAGTACACGTAAGGTTGCCTTTTAAAAAATTTTCTTTTTCAGCCTTTAGTCACGAGCTTTTTGACGACTATTTGAGTCTTATAACAACCATTGTTCCTAATTCTTCTTGTCGACCATCCTCATCTGCAAAGTCAGTAGCAAAATTCTAAACCATCATCAAATTACAACAATAAAAAAGTTCAACTGCTTCTTGAAATGAATTTGATGCGGGACTTTTATTGTAATCAGGAGCTTTATTTGTTTAAGAATATGGTATTTGAACTTTTCTCCATTACCAGCAGCGCAGCCATTGTCACGATTCGGAAGGGCTAATTCAAATTGGGGATGAAGGGGTCGAGGTTATGTGGTAAAGGGGAAATTTAGCCACTGTATGATCAAAATGTACGCATTATCAAAAGTATAATATTTAAAATGCTGATTAAACAAAAAAGACAATGCACGAGTTGACAATTCACAATTGAGCAAACAAAAAGTGATATTTGATTCAAAACAAACATATATATATATATATATATATATATTATATATATATATATATATATATATAGATATATATATATATATATATATATATATATATATATATATATATATATATAATATATATATATATATATATATATATATATATATATATATATATATATATATAATATATATATATATACTATATATATATATATATATATTATATATATATATATATATATATATATATATATATATATATATATATATATATATATATATATATATATATATATATATATATATATATATATATAAAAGCGACAAAAATGGGAGAAAAAAAAGCGGAGTACTAATAATAAAAAAAAAGGATCAACGCGAAAACTTAATTACCAGTATTCAAATCACATATATAGTTGAGTCAGTAGTGAATCATAAAAGGTTGATTCACTTCGCATTGTAGCCCTTCATCCTAAATCAGTCACCTTCGTTAATGGATCATGGATACCATATATGGATGAGATCTCCGTGTTAGAAAATTTTAGTAAAAGATTAATAAGCATAGCAAAATATAATTCTGTATTTTTTCTTATTTAAATCTTTGAAAAAAGGGTTCCCCATGGAGAGCTTTTATAAATGTTGATTTCTCTTCGTAATAAATTCGCAATAACGTCCCTCCCGTCCTTGAATTTAAGACAACATGCCTATTGCTGAAATGATTATGGAAGGTATTTAAATGATTAATCAAGTATACAAGGGATAGATCTTTTAGTCTTTTAATGTTTCATACTTGTGTCTATATCTTCGAATATTGCACATTTCATATGGAATGAGGGTAATTCACCCCCCTTTCCTCCGTGAATATATATGGATATATATGCTTAGGATCGTTGTGTTTTGATTTTTATATGAAAACCGTAAAGGGTATGCAAAGAAGCAGAGTATGGAAGAAGGAAAGGAGCATTCTATTAGTGTTCATTTAAGCCCCAAAAGTCGAATAGTTCAATGTTTTTATGTGGCTTACAATAATTGTTTAACTTAGGTTCATGTTTAACTTAGCTTTCATTTTAACTAGAAGTGTAAAATTAATACACTGTATCATTTGACTGTAAATCAAGGATGCAGCTTTTGTCGATTTTACAACAAGCAAAATAACTAATTGTAACTATGTCACTAAAAAGTACAAAGTTGAAAATTTAATTTAAATATTATTTCTCTTTTAAAGTATTAAAATGTTTACTGACTACCTGCGCTCGGCATAACAGTTTTATTTCTAAATGCGCATGTTCATCATTAGATATGTTCTTATTAAATGTCAGGATTGAGTGCTTTTCTTGCAAGGTACAAATGTACATAAACTGGCTTAATCATTTTTAATAATCGGACTCTGAGTTTAAGTACATATGTAGAAGGGAAGAGGTTCCAACCCCAGCTCTTGAAATATCCTGAACGTTTCCTTAATTTATAAGTAGATCTATGTTTTGATGTTCCGGCGAATTTTTTCATCTTCTATTTGTAGGACTTATTTTCTGTTTGATTTTCTGACAAACCTTAGCGCGATCAAACAAATTATGCATCGCGCCTCTCTGTTGATGTGTTCCTTACTATGCCTCAATATGTATACTTATACCTTGTAGTTATTGGAGAAGAAACTGGGCTCAGTCAAAAGAGCTTACATAGTCTAGAGACGTGCTTAGGGTCGGATTTATTTATCAATGATAAAAATAATCGTACTTATCAATTTGGTCGGATTTATTTATCAATGGTAAAAATAATCGTACTTATCAATTTGTCAAAAATTAATAGGAAAAAAAGGATAAATTTTTAAATTCCCTGTGTAACGTGTTTCGCTATGTAACTGTATTCTCTATGTAATTCGAAATATTACTTGTCTTGGTTAATCTTTAATTAGCCACCCTTTCGCTTGAGTTTTATAGGAACCGGCTATGATTAAGGATTAATCTAGTTTAGGCACTTATACGAGGAAAGGGTTTCGGATTTGGCCCCTCCTCCAAAACTGAAATTGTACAATTTCCTTCATAACTTTCTATGTTTTTTTCGTATCCAAATGCTATTCATGATTTATCATTAAAGGATGTGTAAAGCACATTTAGTTTGTCAAATTGACTACTAAAAAGTATGATTTTTTTTTTTTTCTATTGGCAACTAATCGTAATTTTGGAATTTCATGCTTGGGTTTCAATCAATTGTTTTATTTCTGAATGGTTAACGTATCGGATAAGTGATTCTAGATTAAGAACTACTTCCTTTAGTTTCGTTGCAGGGTTTAAACCGAAAAAGGGGAATGTTGGATAAACAAATGGTGTGTAGTTATTCTTTTATATCAGGGATAGATCGCCTTTCCAGAAACCGATTGATCGTCCTATAAGGTTTCGTGTCCCTTTCTTTTTCCTCTCGAAGTTACAGAGCTAATGAAATTCATTACATTAACATTTGCGTTAAAATAAATACTATGTTGCTGCCATGCTTAAAGGTCGCATCTGACATTTTCATACTTCTGAAATAGTGGCCAAAACTCGGTCGCTAAGCTATTCAAATAAAAAAAAAGAAGATCAATTGGTCAATTTTCTTTTACCTCACCTTTATCTTTCTGATTTTCAAATTGTCCTGTTTGTTCTTTCTTTGAAGACAAACGGTGTTGTCAAATATCTTAGAAGTGTAATATGTCAAATATAATGCTTAGGTGTGACAACAACAACTAGCGCCTGGATACCGCGCCCCATATTCTAAGTATTTCTTCCCATATCCCAAACGATTCGATTCCCTCTGGTTACGAGTTCTTTCTCTAGATTATGTAAACTTGCTGACCGAAAGTTGGTGATTCCTCAAATTGATATGGCTAACAAGCTTTTTACTGATTCGAATTTTACTCTGGCTGAACGTATTTGATGTTTATTTAACTTTTTATAGTTTTAATATGTCCAGTCTTTCAGTTTTTCTTTTTTAGTTTTATGTTTATTTTTAAGTGAAAGAAAATGCAATGATAATGGTTTCGAGTGGGTGCCTTCATAGGCTTTAGATTAATGTCTTGCACTTTTTTTTTTTTTTTTTTTTTTTTTTTTTTTTTTTTTTTGTCAGTCCTTTTTTAACCATGTATTTATCCGATATTTGGTTTTACATATTAATAACAAGGTATGGACTTAAGTCTAATAAAAAGAAATATGGATGGCGTTCAAGATATTGCGTGATAGTGAGCCACGTCCCTCTGTTCTTATTATATCAGCGTCACAAAAAGTTTTTGAAAAAGAATTGTTGAAGCAGGGACGGAAAGGTATTAAGTATGGCGTATACCTTGGCGCTTTACTTTCCTAAAATAAAATTTCAATTTGTCCCCATCGAAATATTTGTCCTAGCCATGCCCTTGTGACAATATGTAATTCTAAATGCATTTCATTAAAGCAAAGAGACATCATAATGAGTTGTCAAATTCATTTCCAAACTAACTTCCCGTAAAACTATAATTATAAATTTATTGGAGAACGGGAGGGGGGGGGGGGGGGGCTCCGCAAGATCAGCGCTAGAAATTTAGAGAATTTATTAATTTTGGTAATTTGGAATTTCTGCTCTTATATGTGATTTTGGGGGTCTGGGTCACCCTTCTCCCCTTGCCCCAAAGAAAAAAAAGATGACCAAGATTTTGCTGTGTTCTCTTACGGTTGATTACTTTAGTCGGGTAAATATACGGTCCCTGCAGTAAAAGGGTATGTTCCAGAACTCAATTATCATTAATGATCATTATTTATTTCTTTTACCTCCACCCTGAAATAGCAGATAGTAATTCATTTAATCCTAAATTGCTTATAGCACACAAATGCGACTGCTATTGTTGTCCATTCCCTACTTAAAGTACAGAAATTGCATATAATTACTGTTATGCCTTGTCTTCGAATGAAAACAATAACGAATAATTAACTGTCATTAATGACAATTGAGTTCTGGAACATACCCAAAGTATTATGTAAATTTTTGATTAATTTAACGTTAATTTTTGCTACTTTTATTCAAAAGTTTAATGGCTCTTTTTTTCTCTTTTTTTTTTTCTTTTAGATTCCTAAGTAATTGCTGGCAGTTTTATAGTTTCATGTTTATCTTACCTATCTTGTGTATTTTTTGGCTAGTTATTACTGCCGTCAATTAGTCATTGATTGAGTCCAAAGTGTTCAGTATGTAAAAGTGTCTGTATAATATACAAAAAATACATAGTAGGATCTTTTTTATGGAGGGTAAATTGTGATCAAACAAGCAAAAAAAAGAGCTAGTTATAGAAAACTGATCTGACGACATCTGGATGTCTTGTTTTTACTATGTCTCGCTGTTTTGATTGTGTCTGAATAACAAGCAAGGGCGTATATAGTATTATGTTCGAGGGGGGGGGGGCACAAACCAGATCAACAAATTTGTTTATATGTGTTTTTGTTACGCTTTTGCGAGTTGGGAAAAGAATTCGCGGTAAGGGGTGGAGGGGGGGGGGGTCAAACCAGGTAGCCTACCCTCCCCCCATCCCTGAATAAGAAGACAAATATGATACAAAGAAACACTGGAATTCTGAGAACAGTATTTCTGTCGGGTCAGTTGATCAGTAATGTTTGGGATTAATTAAACAGTTCATATGTCTTGATACCTTTAGACTTATTCTCAAGTTTAAAGTGGGCATAATAGTTGGACCCGGAATTTTTAAATTATTTTGTATCATTATTCGTGTACTCCGATTCATTTACTTGAGTGTATTTAAACTGGACATAATTACTTTGGACACAAACGATGGTGTTTTTTATTCATTTTTATTTTTTTTTTTTTTATTGAAAAGAAAACCTGATATCATCTGTTTGTACTTACTGTTAAGGACGAGATCACGTTTGGGATTTAATTTGGAGGGGGGATTATTTGTAGTTTTGTAATTGTTGTGATTGTTTTTGTGAATAGCCAATTTTGTGATAGGAAAGAGAAGTTTTTATTCCCTCGCTGGAATTTGCGTATTATAAAGTTTATCAAGAAAATCACATGTACAGTTGCGTTGTAGTTCAGAGAAATAAAATATACGGTTATTAAATTAGTTGCTTTTGGGATTTTGTTTATATTGTTATAGGTGGAATCTATGGGTCTCGTTACAAAGCTTCTTTGTTCTTCTTTTACTATAGTAAATTTCGTCCCTCCATACGTTACTTGGATCATGAGTCACAAATAATATTGTTGTTATCCTCGGGAATGGTGGTGTGAATATCAACTTAAAAGGGGTAGGAGTTGGCACCTTATGATAGGTATGGGGCTAAAGTGATTTGGGAGAAATGTTTGAATCCAGTTTAGCTTAGGTAGTTAACCGTAGCAGTACAGCATCTTATTGAAAATAGTATTTGTATACTTAATCTTTAACCATGTGTGTTAAATATCAAGTCCATGATGTTTATTAAGTTAACTATTTCTGGTTTATTAGAAATATTTAAGCGAAAAAAGGTTACGCTTGTAGATGTTCGGAAATTGATAAAGATGACGCTTTTGGTAACAAAGTTGTTATTGCTATATCATTTGTGCCTAAGAATATGTGTTATAAAATAACCCATGGCTAATAGAGTAAAAAATTTCAAAGCTTTTAATTTTAGCTTTCTCCTCTCATTTAATACTTATGCTTTTAACAAACGGCCAAATCCATCCTAGTTTGACTATTTCATATATTCTACCGTGTTTATTGTCGTGCGTTAAATGAAAAGGCGTATCTCACGTTTTATATTTAAGAAGAGTGCGAAAATACGCTTTTTGCCAGAACGGTTAGATTTAAATGAAAAAAAAAACTATACAAAATTCTCAGTGTGGCTGAATAAGGTCGCTTGATTTTGGGATATTGTCTCTGTCATGCCCAAAAATCATATCTGACATTTTCACACTTCTGGGATAATTGACAAAAATTGCTTGCTAAGCTGTTCTCAGCAGGAAAATATTAATGAGGAGGATCAAGGCGTGGTTGAAAACGCACTACCCGACTGATCTACATCGTGAGAATAGTTCAGCAAACCGTTTTTTGCAACTATCTAGGAAGTGAAAACGTCAGTTGTGACCTTAGTGACATGGCATGTAAAATTATGCTTTGGAATCTACGCGAGAAGTACTAAAAAAACTTGTTGCGAATACCACATGGCCCCTAACTTCCGGTGCTTCAAATAGACCTTTGCGAATGCGACCAGCGGGAACAAATTGAGGAATTTCTACCGCTTTCTAGCTCATTATAAAAAAAGAACATGTAATCTGGAGGAGGGTCTAAGGCCATGATTCCCAACGTGGAGTGCAGGCCCCACCGGTGGGGCATGGCAATATTTTGGTGGGTCATGGGTAAGACATGCACCCATTGGCTTACCATACTTTAGAGCCTTAATTTTGAAAAAAAAAATCATGTGAATGACGTCACATTCATATGCACTTAAAGAGCAAAAAAAGATGCATAATAGTAATGCAATAACGTCATGCATTGTATAAAAGGTGTTGTATATAGACAATGTTTTCCATTAGCATAAAATATGCCTAGATGACAACCGGAAAACAAATACCAAGTTAAATGACCTTCTAAGCTTCCTTCAGGTGTAAAATTTCGAATAACAGAATTTAAATATCACAGGGTGGGGCATCAGGATTTTAGAAATGCCTAAGTGGGGCATGGCCCAGAATCAGTTGGTAACCACTAGTCTAAGGTCTAGTGTCCTCTACATTACAAACCATTAAGATTATTAGATAAAACTTTAAGTACAATTGTTCGGTAATAGATAATCCTCGTTATTACTGACACCGTTCTTTACAATGTTTCGGCCCTTCATTTTAAGAAAAAGCAACCTGTATAAAAATAAGGGCGTTTTCTATGTTACTGTGTTTTACTTTTGCTTTACATCAGTTCAAAAGATATCAAACACTTGCCAAGAGGGTACATTCTATGGCATTCTTATATAAATTTGGATTTTCTGTTCACTTTTTTGCTGGGCCTGGTAAAGGATCAATTTTGCCGCGAGGGAATACGATCCATTTTTGACTTTTAATCTACTTTTGGCCTAAGAGGAACTAACGTGTTTATTTTCAAAATCATAATCATTCTATTAATTCAAGCTGTTGTAGTCAAATATTAATTTCAACTAAATAGCATTCATACTTACAAAATAAAAACACTGGACTAGCCCTCACTAAACGTTGACGAAAGTAGTTGTAATATAGATAATGCTGATTCGTAATATGTGTAAATGTTGTATTGAATTACTTTGAAAGGTTTTTTTTCTGTAACGACTCAACTTGGTCACTTAAGTAACCTGTCTTAGTGACTAGAGGACTCCATAAAGAACAAGCTAATACTTGGTCTAAGATACATTACACTTGCCAAAAAAAAAATTAGATACTGAATAGAGCTGCAAGTTTTGTAAAAAAAAGGGTAATTTCGATTAATCATAATTTTTAGTTTCGTTTAATTTCAACTTAATTTTATCCTACCAGTAAAAACTAATAACCGGTAATTGACCAAATTAATTTAGAAGGAAGAAAATTAACCCTGGCAAATAATTGAAAATTAACAGTCAGTTTAATCTAAATAATTAAGATCTTTCCCAGAGTGTTGAGGGAAATTCAATTTATCTTTTGTTTAAATTTTATTCATTCTACATTTCTACATCAAAAACTTAACTCTGTGCGGCCTTGTAATTCTCCTTCTATTGCTGGGGTAGAATTAAAAGAAGAGAACAGTAAAAAAAAAATTGCTTCTAGGCATTGGATTGAATGTAGTAGCATTTATTTATTGTTAATCTTCCCTTCATCATCAAAAGAAGCCCCGAATTGTAAGAAAATGTCTGTCGCTTTCTTGATAATTCTCAGGAGAAAGAACATTGCTGCATAGAATACAAGTAAAAGTTTTATGTAGAAACGCTTAGTCTTACCTATTAAAAAAAAAAAAAAAAATTATTGAGTATCTGGCTCACAGAAGCTATAACACTAATTTTCCAGAAAGACACAAATTGTGCCACATTTATGTGTACATCTTTTTGAATTTTTGCAAATAAAAGATAAGGAAGTCATTAAGATTCCTTGGGGAAATTATCTCTCCATGAGCAGTGCTATTTTAAAAGTGATCTTACTTTCCAACGTAGTATAATAGTATCAAAGCGGAAAAACGTATTATTTTAACTCATTATCCAATTGATAGGACAGAATCTATGAAGCTTATATTGCAAATTAAAGCATTATATTCCTAAAGTACTAATGTTCTTTTACAGTCCCAGCAGGCATAAATAGAGATGTATAAGGTATTTTCTCACCATTCTAGGAACAAATTTATTTCTGCGATATATTAAAAATCTTTACTAGTAATTGTTAATGAAACTATCTAAGAATTCAAAGCGCTGCTGGAAGATATGTTGTTAAATTTGTAGGAAGAAGCTAGAAACAATATATGAATGAAAATAGAATTTGCAATCGTCTTTATTTAAGAAACACCTGAATGAATTTTGTATGCTATAGTTTTATTGCATTTTCAAAATATGTCATTAACAAACATTATTAATATTGTAAGAAACAGTTACAGTGGAATTTCTGAGGAATAATGGAGTAAAAAATTGAACTATTTATCTAAAATCAGCTTTCAATGCTTATAGTTTCCTTCTTTCTTTCTTCTTTCGAAAAACAACACCTGGAATACATAATAAGCTCCTTTCGACTTCTAGGAAGTGTCATCTAAATATACAATTAATGCAACGAAAATCAAGGCTTTTTTTACATCAACACAATGAATATGGGTATTTTTTCTGCAATTATTAAGGAATATAATAATCTTGTAAACATAACAAAAAACAATTCATATAACAGAGCGAAATTAAAATAAGAGACAATGGAATTGGATGGTTTGTGGGAAGTAGGAGTAGCCGAGCTGCCATTTTCCAGCAATTTAAGGCTTGGAGGCCGGCTAGTGCCAATACGGCTCCTGCTAATCGCTCTCTTCTGCACTCACTTCACTCTCTTCAAGTAATATTATTATCCACAAGAAAACCAATTATGATTTTGTACGAGTATCTTTCATCTGTTGCATTATAATTGACTTTAAATAGATCGTCAATATCTTTATTTATCTTCAGTCTTTCAAATGTACGCTTGATATTTGCTGCCAGGTAAGCTGTGCTGTAGCATTCAAAAACTATGTGTTGTAATTTGTAAAGTCTCAGTCACTTTGAAACAAAATCTGCAGTGTGGGTTGTCCCTTTTATTCCATTCATATTCTTCATTTCTTAAAATCAGATAGTTACTCTTTATTCTGAAATAAAGAACATTAGTTTCCCGAAATGGGAAGATCAGAATAGGAGTTAAAAACCGTTTTTGAGGTATTCTATGAGGGTTGTGTCACGTAGAGTGATAGACCTGCCATTGATAGAAATGGATGTATTCCGGATGAAGCCGGAGTTCTTTTTGATCACTATAAAATTCCGTGAGCACTTTTTGCAAGAAACATTTTTGAACTGATTTTTGGAAATCTTCTTAAAATAATTGTATCGCAATTTTTATCGCGCTTTTTTGAGTTGATTGCGCATTGAATTTTTCAAATTGGCGCATTGCGCCAGTTTTGCGCATGTTAAAAAAATTCGGCCCAAAGTGGGCGCATTTTGCCTTCACAATAACAATGACAAAACTCAAAAATTTTAAAGTCTAGTGTTTATTGACAACTTTTAATGACAGATTCAGGAATCTGTCTATGAAGACAAGTGGAATTTTCAGAACCCCGTAAGGATTCTCATATTGCATTCCAGGCTCCATGACAACCTAAATTTTAAGTTATCAAAGTGTGCATTATCCTTAGCGTTAAAAATCAAATGGGAAAGTGGTAAAATTTCAATAAAAAAAAAAATACAGAAAAGAGTGGAAAAGCTGACCTTTGTTCGACATAGCTAAAGCAGCTCTTTCTGTCTTAGGCTTACCCATTAGTAACTTTTTGTCGAGAGAGTGTTTTCTGTTATAAATCTTGTCAAACAGTTCATGGTAACGAACTGTAAGTATGGAGTGACCCGGCTCAATAGTAACCGAAACTCTAAAAATAGAATTTTGATACCAATAGACACATCAATAGAATCAGATTTTTATGCTGATTTCAAATATATAAGTTTCATCAAAAGGGGGACCTTTGATGACCCCCTAAAAGTCATAGAACTTTCATGGAAACCACACTCAGATTCAGCGTATCAGAAAACCAAACTATAAAAGTTTCAAGCTCCTGTCTGCGGAAATGAAATGTGCAGTTTTGTATTTTTTGCCAGAAGAAAGATCACGGATCCGTGTTTTTTGTCCCGGGGGTGATCAGTGGTCCTAGGATATCGTGGGAGGGCTCGTTCGAACGGAAATTAAAACTTCTAGTGCCCTTTTTTAAGTGACCAAAAAATGGAGGGCAACTAGACCCCCCCCCCATGCTCATTTTCTTCCTAGTCATCCGATCAACATTTTGAGATAGCCATTTTGTTCAGCACAATCAAAAAACACAGTAACTATGTCTTTGAGGATGACTGAACCCCTTGCAGTCCCCGGGGGATGGTCTGCTAGTAATGAACATAGCCCAATGTTCACATATAGTAGGCCTATTGGTTATTGGGAAGTATACCAAAGTTTTCAGGGTTGATTTGTATGGTAGTTGGGAGGTGGGGTGGGGTGGGGTGTTACATGGGAGGATCTTTCCATGTAGGAAGTTTTCATGGGGGAAGGGACATTGCTGTGAAAGGGGCGCTGGATTTCCCAGCATTATTTTAAAAAAGATGAGAAATTAAATAATTAAAAAAACAACTTTTTCAGCTGAAAGTAATGGGCAACATTACAATTAAAAACGAACAGAAGTTAATACGTATATGATTGTATTTGCCCCTTACTCATTACTTCGTTCTTTACGCTAAAGTTTCTTTTTTACTTTCATCAGAGCTATTTATTCTAATTAACGGCCTTTATGATTAATGAGTCACTCTTAAAGAATTGGAATGAAATTTGAATTTAGCGTAAAGAGCGAGGTATTGACTAGTGGGTGAACCTCCTAATATATGTAATAAAAATATACGAATATAGAAGTTCGTTACGTAAGTTAATTTGTAAGTTAATTCAGAACAAAATTTTTGAGAAAGTCATTTAGCCAAAAAAAAAAGTAAAATCAATGCGCAAATTTTGTTTTGATTATTCATGTACGGTGAGCCAAAATAAAATCTGCATTAATTCAAAAACGTTCAGAAATTAAATACAAAAACAAGTATTTTAACTGAAAGTAAGGAGCGACATTAAGACTTAAAACGAACAGAAATTATTCTGTATATGAAAGGGGCCGGCCCCTCCTCAACCCCTCACTCTTTACGCTAAAGTTAGACTCTGTCTCACAACTTTGTTTTTTAAAACAATAAAAAAATTTGCTTAAAGAGCGAGGGATTGAGGAGGGGGCACCCCTTCAATATACAGAATAATTTCTGTTTGTTTTAAGTTTTAGTGTCACTCCTTACTTTCAGTTAAAAGACTTGTTTTTTTTTATTTAATCAAGTACAAAATTCGAAACAGGATGCAGCTTAAAATGCTTAACTCTACTATGACAATCCAACTTGGGCTAAATTGCCAGGGAAAGTGCTGCAGGGACTTTGATCCTACACCCGCTATGCTGAGTAGATTTACCATTGACATGTATGACATCAAAAAACCGTCCAATGACAATGAAAATGAAACTCTTGAGTAAATTTTGGGTAATATAGAAGGATGGTTTGCTGTTTAACATTGAAAATAATCTTGAATACTAGTCGAAGATCAATACAATATATGATTGAAAAATGTACAAAACTAATTCGAATTTCATTAAAAGGCAAACACAAATAAAATAACAATCGGAATTGTTGAAGGGCCTTGCCAAATACAATTATGTCTCATATGCATGTCTTTGGCTTCTGTTTAATGACAAAATCTCAGAAAATTGTCTTTAGCCTGCAACATAAAGAAAGAAAAACGACCAAAAATGGGGTTTTTATTGGCCAAATGAAGATACTGAAAAAAACAAAGCGAATATTTCGAGAGGACAAACGCCTCTCTTCTTCAGCGTGAAACGAAACGATGTATCAATAAAAGCAAAAAATTAAAAGAATTATAACCAACTACCTAACAACCATAAAAGCGAGTTATTCGCCAATATCCGCGATTTGCGCAAAATCCAAAAAAATATGAACTGCCATCGACGGATACTAGCGAACAACTGACAAAGAGAAGGAACCAGGATTATTACGAAAGCCGATAAAGGCAATACTGTTGTTGAATTAGATTCAGATGATTACGACAAAAAAGTAAGAGAAATTTTAAATGATTCTAACACATATGAACAATTAGCTACCGATCCCACAGAAAAATTTGTACAGGAAGTCCGAAAAGAGCTTTCTTATCTAACAGGAAAAGGTGAAATTACAGATCAGTTGTACAAAAGGTTTTACCCACGCGGATGCACGTCCCCTCGCTTTTATGGTCTTCCTAAAATTCATAAGCCCGGTAATCCACTTCGACCCATTGTTTCTTCTTTAATTCTCCTACAGCAAAAATTGGGAAATTCTTATCAGTGATATTTCGCCCACTAATTCAGGCTCAAAAATCCTATATAAAAAATTCCGCTGATTTTGTTTCCAAGGTAAAGCAAGTTTCGAAAACCACAACACAATACTTGTAAAACCAAATACAAGAATTGGCAGTTTTGATGCAGATTCAATGTATACCAAATGTGATCCTCAAAAGGCCGAACTGTTTTTGGAGCAAAAACTTAATTCTAACCCATCTATATCAGAAAATTCTGCTCTTTCGAATCAGACACTTCTTTCGCTTACAGCCCTTTGTAACAGAACTTCTTTTTATTTCCATTATAGAGGCATTTTTTATAAACAGAAATATGGGCTCTCCATGGGTGCCCCCCCTTTCTCCAATACAGGCTGATATTTTCATGGAAGACCTTGAAGAAAGGGCTATTTTGCAAAGTTCTTGTAAACCTGAATTTTGGGTTCGTTTTAAAGATGACATTTTTTATTTATGGGAGCATGGTGACGAGTCTCTGGGTTCTTTTCTTCACTTGCTCAACTCCTTGGATCCAAAACTGAAATTTACTCAGGAATCAGAGATAGAGAGGTGTCTTCCTTTCTTAAATGTTCTGGTGCACCGAAATGATTCATGTTTCAAGTTTAGTGTCTATAGAAAACCCACACATAATGACCGTTACTTAAGTTAATCCTCAAATCATTCTCCTGCTGTGAAAAGAGGAGTTGTCACTTCTTTAGTTGATAGAGCATTGAAAGTTTGTTCTACACGTTTCTTGGATTCAGAGCTCAACCACCTTAGAGATATTTTATTTGGGAATGGTTATCCAATTAGTTTAATAAATTCTGTAATTGCAAAACGCATTGAAAGATTATCAGATAGTTCCACAGAAAACACAAATCAAAGGGAAAATTCAGTTTATCTTGGTCTCCCATATGTTAAAGGGATTTTAGACAACATTTCAAAAAATCTAAGGAAAAATAACATTTACACTTATTATAGACGCGGAAAAACTATAAGGTCTCAAATTTATCAACGTAAAGACCTTATCCCGATAAGTGAAGACTCCGGTGTCTACAGAATTCCTTGTTCGTGTGGTCTTTGGTATATAGGAAGATTTGATCAGCGACTAACGGATAGATTAACTCAGCACTCTATTTCAATTAATAATACACTTAAAAAGCGGAAAAAACCAGAAAATTTTGACTCTGCCCTTGCAGTCTTGCAGAGCACATTTTTGAAAAACCAGACCATACTATTTTGTTTAATCAAGCTAGTCTTATTTCGCATGACAAAGGTATTGTCCAGCACTACAGAGAAGCTGTTGAAATTTATAAATACCAACATTTAGGTCTAGCTTTAAACAGAGATTCCGGTGATTTAAGAATAAACGAGTCATATTTCGGTTTTCTCAAAAGAGAAGCCGATACTTTAGTAATCCCTGAAATAAACCTTGAACCATTTTCCCAGTCATCTATTCAAACACGTGAACAACCCCTTAGGTCTCAAAGGGTGTGTGCAAGAAATTCATTCCTTCTTTTTGTCAGTTGTTCACTAGTATCCGTCGATGGCAGTTCATATTTTTTTGGATTTTGTGCAAATCGCGGATATTGGCGAATAACTCGCTTTTATGGTTGTTAGGTAGTTGGTTTTAATTCTTTAATTTTTGGCTTTTATTGATACATCGTTTCGTTTCGCGCTGAAGAAGAGAGGCGTTTGTCCTCTCGAAATATTCGCTTTGTTTTTTCAGTATCTTCATTTGGCCTATAAAAACCCCATTTTTGCTCGTTTTTCTTTCTTTATGTGATGTCAGGCCAATGTGGTTTAAGAAATTATCTTTAGCCTGCAATTTCATAGATAGTTGCATTAATAACGGCCGGTCTAATTTCTTATCTTTTACTTGGTCGTTCTAATTTATATTTTCAAAGCTACGAAAAATTTTGTTCTCATAAATAAGCTCGAGAATTTATATGTTTTTGAAGTTTAGAGTTGTAATGTCATAAAAATGTTGTATAAAGAAGTACACTTTGATGTCACTTACCTAAATGACATTTTGGAGAGATGTGACCTTCAAGGATCATGCTTCTCTTTAGTTCTAAGTTAATTTAGAAAATCCTATCTACTATTTATCCTTATCAAATGCACCTTTAGCTTTCATGTTTTTGTATAGCTTATCTGTATTGCATGACCAGTATACTGAGTACCTATTTCTTTTTTTTATTTCTTTAATCACAATTTCTATTGTTGATAAGGAATAATTCAGCATATTAACCAGAGAGTAATGTAAAACACTACCTTAGATGCTGGCAAGTTTTTTTTTGATCTTCTTTAATTCCCTTTTTATTTAATTCTCTATGACAGAAAACTAAGAAAAATATCTGTCCTGTCAAGTCAGAGACTGAGAACAGAAAATTTTGACCATAAAAGCGTATGTAATCAGTAAAAAATGCTTCACAGTTTCAGATTTCGGAATAGGGAGCCGAAATCTGCCAATGAAGACTGAATCCTACCAATTTTGAGTTCTAGTATTATGAAAAGAAAAATTCACACTATCTGGTAACATCGTCTCTGAATTTGTGTTTTTTTTTTTTTTGCACTCATCCCTGCAAGATCTAATTTACCCTGAATCTGGAACTCCACCCAAAAAATATGTAGCGAAAATGTGCCAATTGCACATTTTCGCTTCCCTTGGCGTGCTATCTAAAGTCAGGCATCTGGTATCACTGCTGGCTGGGCTCAATAAAAATTTAAGCATAAAACACGTGCAGTACAATGCACGTGTGACGAAATAGACCTTATTCGTTTTTGAAGCGCCACCCTCGGAGAGAAAAAGAACTACTCGTGGCAGCCATGTTGTTGGTAAAAATCGCTCATCTCTAATAGGAATAAAGAAGAAAATAACAACAAAAGTCTACTTTTTGTGGTCTTATTCGAGTCTCATCAATGGAGGACCATACTGTTGTGTTCCCTTGTGCAAAGAATCTTGGAAAAAATCCCGAGACCTAAAACTACCTGACAGAGTGAGTAAAAACAGCTTCTTTTAGCCTTTAGCCCTAACATAGCATTTTCAGCTCCAAAGCCTGGTGAAGTATTTGGTGAGTTATAGGTTATAATAGCCTGATTGACTTGTAAATAAGTCAAATGAACTATAAAAAGTAGCCTAGACTGTAATTTAACTTTGGGTTGGTAATACTAGTGGTTAAAAGGGCTATCTACATGGTATTGCCTGATAAGTTTGTTTAGGCCTATTGCTATGCAGACAATGCACCTCCCTCCTAATGGTTCAGATATGGTCCTGAACTATAGGCTATAGGTCATTTTTTATTGTTCCTTTGCTAATACAGGTTTGCTGTACCCATAAAAATCACTGTAGGCTGTAAGGGATTTCAAAGAAGTTATTGAATAAGTATTTTTTAAATGTGTTTAAAATGTGGGTTGGTAATACTAGTACCAGTTAAAAGGGCTATCTTTGTGGTATTGCCTGATAAGCTTGTTTAGGCCTATGCTGTGCAGGCAATGCACCCTCTCCTAGTGGTTCCAAATATGGTCCTGGACTATATAGGAACTTCAAAGGAATTGTTGAATAAATATTATTTAAGATGTAGATAAATATGAAGAAAACTATGGTAATGTAATCAATAAAGTGTATTACACTTTATAAAGGAAGACTGTTATGGTCTTATTGTTTTCTTTTTGTAGGCCTACCCATTATATATCTGATAGACAATCAGAGGTAAATTTTCAGCAGTTCATATTATTGACTTACAAATAAAGTAAACATACTACTTGATGCGCTTTTTATGCTCTTAACAAATATAATGATCATTTTTGTCAAAATGAATCTTACCCCCATCCCTAGGCTATATATACCAATTCAGGGTATATATTTGCACATTAGAGGAAGGGGGGGGGGGTAGATTTTAAACTTACCTCTCATTTGTATCAGAAATAAACTTTACCCCCACTGCCCTCTTGTGCAAATATATACCCTGAATTAGTATATATAGAGGTGGGGGTAAAATTCATTTCTGAAAAAAATTATTGTTATATTTGGAAAGAGCATAAAAAAGGCATCATGTAGTATGTTTACTTTATATGTAAGTCAATGATATGAACTGTCAAAAATTTACCCAATCAGAATTAGAGGGGTATTGTCTGGGTGACAACTATCATGCTGAGAAAGTATAAATTCAGGAATCTAAAAGTTCCAGTTGTATTGACATGTTTTAGGATTTAGTTGTAATAGCACTTTTTCTTACATTTAGAAACAGTAACAAAGGGGGAATAATTGATAAATTTCTTTTTTTTAACCTTGTTCCCATCAGGGGCGTAGCTCCAGCATTTGATAAAATTCTACTTAAGCTACTTTTGGCTATCTTGGAAAGGGGACAGGTTAGGAAAATGAAACTTTCAGGATGGGTCTACAGGCTAAAGTATGTCCTGGGAAGGTGTTCTGAAGTTCCTACCTCCACTCCTCCCTCTAGAGGGCCCTGACCTTTGATTTTGAGTGAAACCTTGCAAAATAGATCTTTCTGCTTAAATGAATTACAACAACAAAATTTTCAGCTTCACAACTTTGCTCAATCCCAAGTATTAAGGTTTTAAAGATACACAAATACATTTCCTATATTAAAAAAAAACCATTGATATGGCTTAAAATTCTACTCAAATAACAGGAATTGTATTTTCAGAACTAAAGCCAGAGAAAAAGAAACCAATAACTGAAAATTAAGGTAAAGACTTGTTTTGTCAAATTTCAATAGGTTCTACCTGTTATGTAGGCAAATTTCAGGACCCTTTAGTAGGAGAAGGAGTGGAGGTAGGTAATTCAAAATACCATCCCAGGACATACCTTAGCCTGTAGATCCATCTGTCTTTTTGGTAAAATTCTACTTTAGCTACTTTTGGCTATCTTGGATAGGGGTTAGGTTAGGAAAAAGAAACTTTCAGGGATGGGTCTACAGGCTTAAATGTGTCCTGGGAAGGTATTATGAAGTACCTACCTCCACTCCTCCCTCTAGAGGGTCCTGACCTTTGATGACCTTTAAAATCTGTGTGTTATAAAAGTGAAACCTTGCAAAATAGATCTTCTGCCTAAATGAAGTACAACAAAGATTTTTTTTAGCTTCACAACTTTGCTCAATCCCAAGTTATAAGGTGTTAAAGTTATGCAAATACATTTCCTAAATTTTGAAAAAAAAACCCATGGCTTAAAATTCTACTCAAATAACAAAAATTGCATTTTCAGAACTAAAGCCAGAGAAAAAGAAACTGATAACTAAAAATTAAGGTAAAATGTTGTCTTGTCTAAAGTTCAATAAGTATAGACCTGTCATGTAGGCAAATTTCAGGACCCTCTAGAGAGAGAAGGAGTAAAGGTAGTACTCCAAAATACCATCCTGGGACTTACTTCAGCCTGTAGATCCATCCTTCAGAATTTCATTTTCCAAACCTAACTCCTTTCCAAGATAGCCAAAAGTAGCTAAAGTAGAATTTTATTCCAGCAATTTATTGGGGGGGGGGGCAAAAAGTCCATATTCATGGGCTATATTATATTTTATTTTGTCCAATTTATTGGAAAAAACTATGGTAATGTAGGTTAATCATTAAAGTGTATTGTACTTTATAAAGGAAGGATGTTATGGTCTTAGTGTTTTCTTTTTTCCCCTGCCATCCTCAAACAACACCACTGGTTTTCATCCCAAAGAAAAATTAATAGTAAAATTCTAGTTTAACTGCTTGTTGCTGTCTTGGAAAGGGGTTAGGTAAATGAAACCTTCAGTAATGAATCCAGGACCAAAAACACAATCTAAAAAGGTATTACTAAGCTTCCATTTTAACCCTTTTCTGATTTCCAAGTCTTAGAAATTTGCCTACTTGGCAGGTTATACCTATTGAAATTTTGACAAAACAACATATTACCTTAATTTTCAGTCATCAGTTTCTTTTTCTGTGGTTTTAATTCTGAAAATGCAATTCCTATTATTTGAGTAGAATATTAAGCCATATCAATGGTTTTTTTTCTAAATTTAGGAAATATATTTGCAGATCTTTGAAACCTCATGAATTTGGATTGAGTAAAGTTGTGAAGCTGAAAATAGTTTTCTTGTACTTAATTAAAGCAGAAGATCTGTTTTGCAAGGTTTCAGTGTCAGATCACAAAGATTTTGAAAGGTCATCAAAGGTCACTGCTCTCTAGAGGGGGAAGGAGTGGAGGCAGGTACTTCAAAATACCTTCCTATGACATACTTTAGTCTACCTGTCCCTGAGGTAAAATGTTGTTTTGTTGAAATTTCAAATGGTATAGACCATAGACCTGTCAAGCAGACAAATTTCTAAGACTTAGAAATCATAAGATCGTTAATGTGGAAGCTTGGTAATACCTTTCCAAAGTATGGTTTTGGCCCTGGATTCATAACTGAAAGTTTCATTTTCCTAACCTAACCCCTTTTCAAGATAGCAAAAAGTGTAAACAATTTACTTACATTTCTGTCAGTTAGCAGTGTAAAACCTCTTAAGAAAACTGAAAGATAAATTCTCCCCTTGAATGTTCCTGAAAATGAATGGAAGCTTTAGCCTTAAGGAACAATGGTAGATTAGCCTCCTCCCTATAATGCCAAGCATTAACAATGCTAATACCAATTTCATGTCGTGTATCATAAAGCAAATAATGTTTACATTTCACAGCAATTATGAACTCCAGTATTTTTGTTGGGGAGGGGGGACAAGAGGGGTCTATATCCAGATAGTCAAGGGGCATGGGATATATAATATTTGTTTCTCCACATTATTGGGGGGTGGCTGCCCCCCCCCCCCCCAACAACACCCCTGATTATGAATTAACTTTTTGATTTTCAGAATGGAATGATTCAGAGCTACTTGTTTGCTTCACATCTCTATTTAACTTTGATAGTAACTTCACTTTGAAGCTTTATCCTTTTTATCATTTCACTCTGTGCAATTTACTGGTGTTTCAATACATGCTCTTCTACTAAACAACTGTGTATCTTAGCTAGATATATTTGAAATCTACCTTCCTTTCATAGTAAGCAAATTTGTTCTCTATGAAATAGAATTGAAAAGCATCAGGGTTAAGCATTTCAATCCACCTCTGTTCATTTTAAAAAGGAATAGTGCCAGTTGCAGCCATATTTATCATTTCTGGTGCTTGTACCCTATTTTGGTTTTGTTGTGGGAGGGGGATTATTTGATTGATGTGAGGGAGTTACAACTTATTCTAAATTACCCAGTTGATATTGTAAGATAAAGAGTACCACAATTGAGTGTTTGATTCACTCATCTATCTAATTGAATGCTGATGGGTTCTGATGAAGTTGTGTTACCTTTATCTTACAATATTACTTATAAATCAAAAGAGGAGAATTTGAAAGTATCTTTTTCTTCTTTACATTAGTTACCTAAATTTACACTTCAGAGCAAATTAAGATCCATCTTGATCTGTGAATTGCTCTAAAAAATTGCTCCATTTTTTCTAAAAAAGTTCTTTCACGTTCTTTGAATAATTTGGGCAAAGATGTGAATTGGTTTTGAAAAATTACGTTTTTAGTATCTAAATCAAAAAAGAAAACCGAAGGGAAGTTTTTGTACCCCTCCCAAATTTTCTTGAATTGGCTGTGCTGTAATTTTCTAATTTTATGAAGCTTTTCTCATCTACCCACCCAACCTCCTGTGCTTTATTGAGATTATATTCTTTGGTGTCGATCATACTATTTTGACGACCACTGGATGGCGA
This sequence comes from Artemia sinica, assembly GCA_027921565.1. Classification (NCBI taxonomy): domain Eukaryota; kingdom Metazoa; phylum Arthropoda; class Branchiopoda; order Anostraca; family Artemiidae; genus Artemia; species Artemia sinica. The sequence continues at coordinate 37,551,753 of CM051270.1, forward strand.
AGATTGCTAATGAATTGTCCTGTCAGTGCCACAAAGCTTAAAAGTCTCTTTATTACAAAAAACAAAAAAAATCCTCAGGAGCAATGTGCCGACGAAATTCCTTAGGGGGGCATTTGCCCCTTCTTGCCCCCCCCCCCCCTAGTTACGCCACTGCATTCACCTATTTACAGTAGTTTGAAATCCCTACAAATTTGACTTTGTTTATCTTGTATCTTGGTTTTATCTTCCAAAGTAATGGTGGATGGAGTTCTCATATTATCAAAGCGTTAAATAGGGGAAGAGCTGCAACATTTTCACTTTTCAGGAATAAAATGAGTGGAATAAAGAATTTGTCTTTGCATAAGAGGGTTTTTTTTGTCTAAGATTATGCCGATTCTCCATTACGGGACAGAGATCTGGGGACATGAGAACGCTGCCCAGTTAGAAAGCGTTCAGCTAGGTTATTTTAAGAGATTGTACGGGTTGCATAAAATGACCCATACCCAGTTTCTTAAAGGAGACCTTGGACTATGGTCTCTTAAAAGTTATAGGACAGTCCAAATGACAAAATTTTGGCTAAGGGTTGTACAGTTACCCAGTGATAGGTTACTGAAGGCTTCAAATCCCTGTCATCAAAATCCCCTTTCAACGGAATGAAAAAAATTATATTTCTGAAAAACCCAGAGGTATCCATACTTTTTACCCTTCACCCTTTTGGTTGTCACTGAACTTGCACTGTCAGTGAGCAGAGCAAGAACACTACTACAATCAAGAGTCAATGATCCAGTCAGAGTTTTCACAATCCTTAGGGGCTATCACTTCCTACCCTTCAATGCGGAATATGTTCCAGGTCAAAAATTAGTTTTCCTCCCCCTAAAGAGGATTCAAGCTTGCAGTTCTATTTTTAATTAACTGATTAGGGATACAAAGGCTACTTGAGAGATTTTGGGAAGTGATAAGCCCTGAGGATTGTCGAAAATCTGACCGCTCATCAGCCCTTGTTACAACTATCATCCTAATAGTGGAATTATATTTCATGTTTCCTTTCACAAGCTTCCAAGTGATAAGGATCTGAGAAAGGAGTGGCTTGTGAAGATTCGAAGAGATGAAGGTCCCTTGTTCCAAATCTCAGATGCCTACACTAGAGTATGTTCTAGACATTTCAACACTGAGGACTTCTATGCTGGTTTTGCATCTGGAAGAAGAGAACTCACTTCCGTATATGAAAGGGGCTGTGCTCTCCTCAACGCCTCGCTCTTTACGCTAAAGTTTGACTTTCTCACAACTCTTTTTTAAACAATAAAAACTTCAGCGTAAAGAGCAAGGCGTTGAGGAGAGCACAGCCCCTTTCATATACGGAAGCGAGGGTTTGGGGGGTGGCAGCCCCCCAACTACACTTCCTAATCCCTGCACGTTTTAAGGTTCGAACTTGTGACTCAGCCTCTTTAACTCTTTAGAAAACGTAGTTTTTTTTCAAATAATTTCTGCACGTTTTTGTACAGTTTATTACTTATTATTGCTTGACTAACTGTTAGCTGATCTTTTCAGGAGTTAAAGATGGGGGGCTGCCGCCTCCCAAACCCCCCGCTTTTGAAGATTCTTGTGTTAAGGCTTTTAATTCCTGAATACTCAAATCAAATGCACAGTAAGATTTTCTTTTTTCAACTTTTCTTCGAGCATGTGGGTATACAGCATGTTATCAAAGCAGTGGAGACTTACCTGTAACCTGAAGGCCGACTGTGATATTCTTCTGGAGACGCCTGTTGAGCCGAAGGATTTAATAGATTGGATTTAAAAAAGAAACTGAGTTTCTTTTTTAAACTTTAAATTCAGTATATAAAAAATTTTCTCTCACAGGAAATCCAACCCGGATCTTCCACCTGACAGTCAGGAACAGCGACCATTGTACCACAGAGACACTAGTTATATTGTTTTAGTCTCTCGTATCTATTTTTGACGCAAGCAAATCCCCACAAAACTTGATATTTGGTTTTTGAAAAATAGGGAAGGAAGGGTTGGATTGAGCTGAAATTTTGAGGATAAGCTCCCAGGCCCCAGCAAAGCTTATCCTCTAAATTTCAACCCGATTGGACTACGTTAAAGGGGGGTTGTGGTGGGAAAAATTAACATGGGCTCTTATAGGAAAACGAGGTTTTTCGTAAATATAGTTCGGGGGATAATTCTTTCGGTCTGAAAATATCAAAAGGCCCTAACAGGTCGAATTCCGCTTCAAATGAGTCCTCATTCACCCGGATCCGTTGCCAACTGTGGCCTGTAGGCGTGGCTGATAAAAAAAGAGAAATGAACTTTAAGTGGCTATATTTGTTTTTTGGAAAACAGGGAAGGAGTGATCGGATTGAGCTGAAATTTCGAGGATAAGCTCCCGGCCCTAGGAATGCTTAACCTCTAAATTTCAGTCCAATCGGACAACGTTAAAGGGGGGCTGTGGTTGGAGGGTTGAAACTTCCGGCCCACTTTTACCCATGAAGATAAAGTCCGGAGGGGGTGAAATTTTGCACGTTTCTTAGTTGGAGCTTGGGCTACAAAATGCGATCACTGCTGTCTCTCTGCGACCGCTAGGACCGGAAATCGCTTAACATTGTGGTGGGTCTCCTCTTTAGAGGCACAAGTGTGCCTCCTTGATTTTCAAGGTAGAAATAAATAAAGCAAAATCTGAGAGTTCAAGCCTCAGAGATGAGGATAGAGATTTTGTGCATGGTGTACCAACCAAAGAAGAAACCAAAGTACTTGGAACAGTTTTCAACAACAGTTGGAAGAAAACGCAGAAATTAAATTGGAATGAAATTAGAAGCATTGTAAAAAAGGCAATTTCTCATGGAAACAACTGAATTCTAACTATACACCAGAAGGCTCCGTATGTAATTATTTCTGTATGCCCTATAATATGGTATTCTGCAACAGTTTCTCTACCAAATAAAACAACATTAAAGGAAATAACAAGAATAATTTATCAATTTGTATGGAAAATAAAGTACCCAGCCAAATTAAAGAAAACGGATTTGACTAGTGGCCGAATTTTTGATGAAAGACAGGTTTTAGTTAGGTTTCTTTTATATTTATATATATTATATAGGTTAAAAAAAGAATGCTTATATTCGCAGGAACTCATAATCACATAAATCAAAGGAACTCTGAATCACAAAAATCAAAGGAACTCAAAATACATTACTTCGACATTTCCGAAGTGTTGCTTCTGCAACATGGACCGTTACTGAAACTTGAGCGTCAACCAATCAGCGTCGCGAAACTCAACTCAAACGTGTTCGCAAAGAAATTTTTTTCCGTAACTGGTGCCTGTGAGGGGTTCTCTTTCGTGGTTTCTGGATACGTCGAAAAGGTTTATCACATTAATCAAAGGACCTCAAATTACAGAAGCTCAGACAAGTATTCCAGATAATGTTGGAAATAGAAATCAGTCAGAGTTTTGACTTCATTTTCCCAAAAAACATTATCAAAAGGTATCCTTTGTATTATTATAACATTTTTTGTCCATAATACAAAGTCACACCATGATAGTCCAGTAATGCCAAGTTGCCCTTGGATCTGATAATAATAGTGGTGGTCTTTTCTCAAGCATGTGAGGTATGGGCATTCAGCTAAAAACTGTTCCTCAGTTTTGTCTCAAAGACTATATGGGCACTTGACTTCAATAATGCCATGTGGGTCTCTTTCGCATGGGTCAAACACACGTCTATCAGGAGACGTGGCAAGCCAGTACTCAGCTGGTATCACAATCCCACAGTCCATAACCACAACGTCCCTTCCTCTTTTTTTCATAGTTTTTTGTAAATTCGAACAGCAGTTGCTTCATGCGTCCTGCCCCACTTTACAGCTGGGTTTCTATCCAAATTTCTATCTGCAAATACGAAACTGATTTTTTGCTCCAAGGAGTGACCCTTTTCACCACCAAACCGAATTTGCTGGAGGTAAGTCGAAACTTACGTGCACGGAACCACGTTTCACTTTCAGCCTGTCTGCGAGAATTTTTTCAATTTCTTTGGCTTCTGATGCTGACACTCTTAAGGAGTCTATCACTTGCTGCTGTTTTGGATCAGGATTTGTCAACATGTAACTACCTGTACGCCCATACACAGGAAAATCAGGAAACTCAGCAGCCTTGAACAATGCACTGGTTACAACACTGAGATTGGTTATAATACCACAAGTAGGATCATCTACTTGTAAATGGTTGGTCCAATGTTGACAGCACTGGGCATTCCAATAATCTATTCTGAACAAGCTTGGCCTGGGAATATTCTCCTCTTTTGATGCCGTCTTTCAAAAGATCTGCAAGAAAATCCTTTTTTAAAGGTCTACTTTACACAAAAATACAAGTTTTAGCATGCCTTGGACTTCAAACTTAAAGTGCTTGCATCAATCTGGAAATGAGAGAGCCAGCAGCGTAGCCAGGATTTCGTTTGGGGGGGGGGATGTCAGTCTACATAATATAGTAGTCAAGAAAGCAAAAAACGGCATTAATTGTAGTGACGGATCCAGGATTTACGATGAAAGGAGGGGGGGGGGGGGAAGAAGTAAAAAGTACTTCCTTGTCTCGAGCAATTTTAATTATAGGCAAGGTCATCCTAATTCCTTTGGACCTTAGGAAGGGACGACAAAAATGTGCGAACTAAGTCAAATCTGTGCAGAAAATTTTGAGGTTTGAAGTGGTAAATATATCTATTTTGGGCGAGAAGATGGGTTGAAAGCAGTGCTTTCTACCGCAAAGCAGCGGAAATTTTAGAACCATGTATAACTAAAAAGTGTACTATTCCATATATTTACTTCTTTTACACCTATCTTAGAGGATTAAATTATCTTAAAACTAGTGTTGTGCAAGAGTCTAAGTTTTAAGAAAATGTCTAGTAAGAAATGTCATTTTCTATTTTTTTTCTGCTCATAATGAAGTTGGTGAATAGTCAAGGATAGAAAAGTATTTTCTGGCATGAAGCACTACATTTTTGGATTTACCACTAAAGCATGCATTTTTTTTTCTATGAACAAGTAATTACTCTTTGGCTCCTTAATGCCTCCCGCCTACAGGACCTAATCTTCTGTACCAACCATACTATTTTGATGACCATTGGATGGTGAAGATTGCTAATGAATTGTCCTGTCAGTGCCAAAAAGCTTAATTTTTCTGTTAAAAATGCATTTTCAAGTCTCTATTACAAAACCAATAAAAGAAAAATTCCTCTGGTGCAATGTACCAACCCATCCTTAGTTACGCAACTGATGATAAGTTCCAGGGTTTTCGAACAGTCTGGAATAAGCAATTTAAGGCATTACAAGAACGCCGTTGCCCCCTTTGGACTGGGAAAATTTCCAATTTTATGGCATTTATGACAAACTTTACCAGATTTCAGAGGGAGGGTGATCACCCCTATCCCCCCCCCCTAATATACGCTACTGACCGCTGTAACCATGAAAGCCATGTAAAACCTTAGGTAAACTTGTACGACAACCTCTTTTGCTTTATTGGAACTTGCTATCTGTTGTCTTATTCCTTGGCATGTGTCCTGGTAGTCCTGAAGCAAAACTTCTGAGATGCAAGTCAAAACAGCAACTCACAGCATGCTTCACGCATGGAACAGTTCAGCTACTGCATTCCCCAGTTCAAAGCCCAGAAAGCTGCCCAAAGGAAGAGCAGAGAAATGCAAAGAAAAAGGTTTTTCTCATCATCAAAATGTTCACATGAGAGCCATCTCAGGATCCTAAGTCCAGGTACAGCTTACATTTGAAGATATAATTTTTGAACATAAGTTATTGTTTCTGAGAGTAAAATAAAATTGCTTTAGTGAATCAGATTTACCTTTATAAAAAACCATTAACAAAAATAAACAAAGATTATGTAACAGAAACTCTGTCCTACCTGAAAATGCAGATACAGCCGGGCTAAGGGAAGAACTAAGTTGCACAACTCGCAATCTCAGACTGAGACAATCATCTTTACTGACCCGCGGGTCATACAGCTGCACTGTCTTTGGAGTTGACAGTCCTCCTTCCCGAACTTGGTGAATGTCAATGTCCATCACCTTTTGTGGCTCAAGATCCCGCTTTCTCATGTAATTCCACTGTTGAGGCATCTCGGTGCAGCTCAGGGAGGCAGGGATTTCTTTGTACTTCAGACTTTGCATCAAACAGATAATTTTCAAGAGCGACACCAGGTGATTGCAAAAAACACTTCCAGCAACGCATGAACAAGCACTGTTGATAATCTGACTGTCACATGAAAGATAGACTTTGATTGAATGTGGCTTGTCCCTCTTTTTAAAACTGCGATAGCAACTCCCTTTTATCACTAACCCTTTATTTTCAAAAAGTCCTTCCACTTCTAAAATATGCACGGTTTCCAGGTCAATATATTGCTCCACCAAAAAGCTTCTCTTGAGTTGCCGGCTGGCTGAATTTGAAGCTTTGTAATAATCTTCAATAAGATTGTCTGAGATAAGTGGGACAATATCAAGATCTCTGCACCACTGGCCCTAAAAAATATGAGAAAATTAGAGCTGACAAATTTTGTACTGATTTGTTCTTCAAATAGACATAGGCCTAGGCCTAACCAGTTAAACTGAGGAGATTTGAGCATGGTTTTAGGGTATGAAATGACTTTATAAAGTTCTGAGTGTGTTGGAAGAGTAAAACTACTATGGGCTGCTTAAATCAGTGGTTGAGGGGGGGGGGGGGCACCAGCTCCAGACTAATAAAAAACAAATAAAAACTGAATTGGACTGGTATTGACAATCTTGGGAAATTTCAGGGGGGCCAGGCCCCTGGCCCCCCTAAACATGCCACTACTTTAAATTATGTTTTTAGGAACTCTGGGATGCTTTTGTGTGACAGACATACAGCAAACTTTTTTTTTGAGATTTGAGATCAGACACCGGAGGCCAGAGTGCTAAAAATACAAATTTATACTCTTGTGTTTGGTGTAGCCTGAGGAAAAGTTAGAAAAAATGCAGCTATCCTGCTGCTGAAGGAAAAGTAGGAGAAAAACAGATTAGGATCAAGGTCAATTTTCAGGAGAGGAAGAGGACTATTACCATGTGCTGAATTACTGGGAATGGACTTAAATCTCCCTGATAGCTGACCAAAACCAGGGCCAGAACTAGGGGGGCAAAGGGGGCAGCTGCCCTGGGCGCTGAGTTGTGGGGGTGCCAAAGGTGTCCCCTGCAACCCTCCAAAGTTAATTAATGTTTCCAAAAAACATATTTTGATTCTGTTCTAGGGACAGAAACTGAGGGAGAGGGATCCTGAGCTCCTCAAAACCTCAAATGGCGACCTTCTCAGCTAGGTCAACTCATAAATTCTCAGTCACAACACAAACATAATTGAATTTTCATTAATATGTGCTCACTCTGCAAAACTCACTTGTACTTTTCATTGGATCCAATATGTTCATGGAACAAAAATCAATTCTGGTAATTGATTAATCAAATTTAATTCACATTGAATTCATTAAATAAAATTAACTCAATTAATTGAATAATTAATTTGAATTCAGTTTCAAAATCAATTCCGAATAGCTTATATTCTATAAGTAAATCATTTTTTTGTATTCATATATTCAAAATCTAGTTATTGGTAATAGCAAGGCCCAGGGACATAGTCAGGGGCAGGGGCATCACCAAGGAGGGGGGCATAATATTTATTTTAAAATTATTTGCTTTCCTACAAAGAAATCTGAGATGCAAATGAAAAAAAATACACATTTTAGTAGAAAGTTTGAAAATTTTCCAGCACTTTGCACCAGAAAATACCATTTCAGACCATCCAATTATTTTATCTGCTGGCAAATAAGCAAGAAAACAAACTGACAATATCCTTGAACTAAATTTATAAAATTTGATCCTTTGCGGCAAACTATTAGTTAATTATTATTATATTTGGATTCAGCATGAAATTCTAAATGGAGATGTAGGTCTATTTCTTAGCTATCTCAATATTCCATGAATGGAAAAATTTACCAAAATGTTACCACATGATGCCTGTGCAGTTGGAACACAAAATATTAACCTGGCTGGACAGAGAGGAATTTCTAGAAGGGCACTGACCCCAAAACCATCCAATTATCATCACCTTTGTAGCAGAATCTAGCCTAAGTTTTCTTGGTACTGATTCACAATGTTAATTTCTAAGGGTCAAATTTTCCTTAAAAACTGGAAAGTCAACCCAGGTTCTTAGGTCATAAACATGTTAAAATTATTGTAGAGACTATGGCGGATCTTTCTGTGTCACTTTTGTTAACTTCTTTGCCTTTTTTGGCACCTAAATAAATGTTTGTAATTTTCAAGTTGGAGTCCATGATTGGCAGGGCAAAGATATAGCCTAGTACAGGCTAAACCTACTACCCAAGCTCAGGAAAAATCAATCCAGAATGCAGGTGATGTACAGCCTTGCTATTAACAAGATTATCAACAAAATTAACTCACCAGTGCCTTCTGAATTTCAGGAAATTCATGATAAGTTCCATGTTTTGCACAACAAAACCTGCCAACAATATGGCCGATTTTCGCGCAGCGTTGCAATTCAGGCGGAAAAAACGAATAAGGTCTATAGCTTGAGCCCAATAGAAAAGAAAAAAGAAGTAAGTGTATGAAAGATAGAATACTTTAAATTACAATGTATCAAATATGATTGAATTTAAGATAGGCTATTCCTGCGCAGTTCTTTGCATTTTGTTTGAAGAAATGTTGCAGTAGCAAGAGAGTAGGCCTATGCCTAGTAGGATTTATGCATCATAGGCTATCATTAATAAGCTGCCTAAATAAGGTCATGGATGAATTTATACCTCGGTAAAATTCTACTTCTTTTTATCTTGGAAAGGGGTTAGGTTAGGAAAATAAAACTGTCAGGGATGTGTCTACAGGCTACCATAGGCCCATGTCCTGGGAAGGTATTTTGAAAAACAACAAAAACACAAAGAACAATAGGGAATTCGGTCAATATATACAAAATCATATTATTGAGTTAGGACTAAAGTGAATGCACCATTCGATGCCTTTTTCTATGCTGATTACGAATATAATAATCATTCCTATCGGAAATTCAAATTTAAGCCATTTTTGAGCTCTGGAAAATGACAAAAAATAGGGTGTAAAAAGGCTAATATAGGGTGTAAAAATGCTCAAAACATTTGTTTTAAACTTACTATTTCATAATAAATCCTTATTTTAATCCACAAGCACTGACTTTCCATGAGTAACTTGGATAATCACAAGTATATAAGTTCCAAATTTCATTTTGCAAATATTATGTATTTTTACTTCCTTGACACCGAATGTTCAAAAATGCATTTCGACGAAACGTCAAAAATATTAAACCTAACCAAACCTAACCTAATCCTTTAATATTTTCGACGGTTTGTCAAAAATGCATTCTTGAACATTCAGCGTTAAGGAGAAAAAAATACATAATATTTGCAAAATGAATTCTCAGAACATATATGCTTGTGATTATCCAAGTTACTCATGACAAGTCAGTGCTTATGGATTAAAATAAGTATTTATTATGAAACAGTAAGTTTAAAACAAAGGTTTTAAGCCTTTTCCCATGCTATATTAGCTTTCTTATACCCTATTTTTGTCATTTTCAAGAGCTCAAAAATGGCTTAAATTTGAATTTCCGATAGGAATGATTATTATATTCGTAATCAGCATAAAAAAAGGCATTGAATGGTGTATTCACTTAGTCCTTACTCAATAATATGATTTCATATATATTGACCGGGAATTCTTTTTGTAAGACAGTGAAGATAATTTGAATGATTATTTTGGCCCTATGTCCAAGGGCCATTCTCAGCAAGACAAGAATATATAGGCCTAGGCCTAAAAGAAAAAAGACCTGGTCAATATCTACAAAATCATATTATTGAGTTATGTATAAAGTGAATACACCATTCAATGCCTTTTTTTATGCTGATTACGAATATAATAAGCATTTCTATCATAAATGAATTTCAGCCCCCCCCCCTATATAGGCTATACCTAACCTAACCCTGAATTGGCCTGTATAGGGGGGGGGGGGGTTGAAACTCATTCTGATAAAAATGCTTATTATATTTGTAATCAGCATAAAAAAAAGGCATCAAATGGTGTATTCACTTTTGTCCTAACTCAATAGGCCTAATATGCTTTTGTAGATATTGACCAAAGACCCTTTTTTTCAAAGCAGTCCAGCATCCTACTTCAGTGAAGTTCAACCAGGGCTGATAGAAAGTGAGGTAAAACAATGCAATTGCCACCATGTGATTGTGGCTACTATTATGGATCAATATATACCAAGTCATATTATGAGTTTCAAAATAAAGTGAATACACCATTTGATGCATTTTTTATGCTGAGTACAAATACAATAAGCATTTCTATGGAAATGAATTTCAGCCCCCCCCCATATTGGCTATACCTAACCTAACCCTGAATTGGCATATATTGGGGGGGGGGGCTGAAATCATTTCTGATAGAAATGCTTATTATATTCATAATCAGCATAAAAAAGGCATCAAATGGTGTATTCACTTTAGTCCTAACTCAATAATATGATTTGGTATATATTGACCATATTAGGCCTATGTACGTAGAACTCACCAGAATTTAGAGAAAACACATACAACAGCATAAAGATAATACTGTTAAAGCTCTAAATTCTAATAGTGCTACTGTTTTATTTCATTCTGCTTTAGGCAGCCATGTATTTGGAAATCCATAGCACAATATACTTTTTGATGAATCTGCCATTATTAGCAATGTCCTAGGCTCAAAACAGGTAGTCTGAGAAGCAATTTAAATAAGACTTAAGATTAATAATAATATTTCCTTAAATAGGGACTTAGGGAAATATACACTAAAATGCTCTATACACAAGTTTAATCAAAAATGATCTTACAAAATATTTAAAAAAAAATAATAGACATTCACACAGAACTGGTCACAAAAAGACCTTTGAGGCTAGCTGCTAAAAAGGCTGGATTAGCAATAAAAAAATGGTTGTAAATGATTTTTCTTTCATCTCACTGAATTGCCTTGTTTTACCTCACTTTTTTTATCAGCACTGGTTGAACTTTGCTGAAGTAAGGATGCATTGAAAAATTTGGCTTTTGGTTTGATTGGTCACATGTTGTTATGAGTTTTTTTTATTTTTATATTTTTGTCTTGCTGAGAATGGCCTTGGACCAAAGGGCCTAAATATTCATTCATATTATTGCCACTGTCTTACAATAAGAATTCCCTATTGTTCTTTGTGTCTTATTGTTTGTAATAGAAAAGCAGTTTGGTCTATGTTGCTATTTAAGGTATTTTGAAGTACCCACCTCCACCCCTTCTCCCTCTAGAAGGTCCTGATCTTTGATGACCTTAAAATATGTGTGTTTATAAAAGTGAAACCTTGCCAAATGGATCTTCCACTTAAATGAAGTATAACAATTTTTTTCAGCTTCACAACTTTGCTCAATCCCAATTTATAAGGTTTTAAAGATATGCGAATATATTTCCTAAATTTTGAAAAAAAAAACTTTGATATGGCTTAAAATTCTACTCAAATAAGAGGAATTACATTTTCAGAACTAAAGCCAGAGAAAAAGAAACAAATAACTGAAAATTATGGTTAAATGTTGTTTTGTCAAAATTTCATAAGGTATAATGTCATGTAGGCAAATTTCAGGACCCTCTAGAGAGAGAAGGAGTGGAGGTAGGTACTTCAAAATACCTTCCCAGGACATACTTTAGCCTGTAGACACATCCCTGAAAGTTTCATTTCCTGACCCTTTCCAGATAGCCAAAAGTAGCTAAAGTAGAATTTTTCCATACCTTGTACCATTATAGCAAAACATAAATAAAGTTATACAGATGGCTTTTTAATATCACATTCTTGCTAGAGATTCATACTAGCCTTATCATATTTCAGGGTCACCTCCACATTAAAACTGTAGAATTAGCACTCCTCTAAAGGGAATATACTCATAAAATATAAACAGTAGGCCTACTGTTAGATTCCCTTATTTTATGCTCTTGAAATCTCATAGGGTAAAAAACCTCTTTTTGGGAAAGACCACTTTTCTGGGAAAATAGTAATGGGTTTTTGGACTGCCCCTTTTTTACTACAGCATAATGCAATGTGAGGGCAGTAGCAAGAACTCTGCCTCCTTGGTCAAATTTTCACAAATAATTTGTCAGCATAAATAAAAAAAGTGGTCTCTCTTTTGACAAGCAATTGAAAAGAAAAAAATTATATTTAATTACCTTAAATTACAGCTAGGAGCAATCTAAGGATTTCTCCTTGTAGAGCTCTGGAATGATGACTAGTTGTATGCAAGAATCACTGGTGACCAGGTGCTGCTCCATCTTCAATAGCATCCCAATTGAATTTACACTCTTTGGAGGACAACTCAACATCTAGCCTTCATTTAAAAACATCAACAGATTCAGCAGTAACAGTTTCATTAGATAATTTGTTCTAATTGTTGACAATATGTGTTGAAAAGAATTGAGAATGGACTCAAGATGTTGTAGACTGTTTGACAAGTTTACAGTTGATGACCTCTAATTCTTGAATTGGTACTAACAGTAGGGATTAATGCTGGGAGAATGTTAGCCCTCAATAACTTAAAGGCTAAAATGGCATCCCCTCTACTTCTCCTGTATACAGTTGTAGGGAGATTCAACTTTGATAGTCTTACAGGATAGGAAAGCTCTTGCATGCCAGATATCACTTTAGTGGCATGTCTCTGGACATCTTCAAGAAATTTTATATCTTTTTCAAAATATAGAGAGGCAAGTGACATTCCAACTTCAAGCTTAGGACACACAAGTCCCTTATAAAGAAGGACTGATGACTTTAGAAGAACAAGCGGAAATGGTATGCTTAATCAACCCAAGGTTGAACTAACCCCAGGAGCAGACCTCTTAGTATGTGTGTTGATTTTAATTCATTGTCAATAGTGACACCAAGATCTTGCTCATTTACAGAGGGGAGTGGGTGGCCTAAGAAAAAATAAGAGTGGCATGGATGCTGTTTGCCAAAGTGAATGATATGGCACTTGGCAACATTGAATTCAAGAAGCCAGGCATCAGCCCATTGACCCAGTAGTTGAAAATGTATTTTGTAGTAGGGCATGATGTTCACAGAAAAAACTGGTCCAAGACGCTTCAGGTCATCTGTATAAAGAGTTGAATTATTGCTATAATGGAAGGAACATCATTGATGAAAATATTTAATAATGTAGGACCCAAGACACTTCCCTGAGGAACTCCACTCAGAAACACATGTTGAGGAAGAAAGAACACAATCTCCAGAGTCATCAAACAACTGAAGACATTGGTTTTGTGAATAAAGAAGATCAAGGATTCAGAGCAGGGATTACTCTTTGAGCATAACTGCATGCAATTTAATTGCAAGTCGCTTGTGACACACTTTGTCAAAAGCTTTAGAAGAGTCAAGCAGAATCATATCAGCAGGAACCCCAATATCAAGCATCTTGGTGATGTGATCATATGATTCAAGGAGATTGGTGTCAACAGATCTTCCAGAACAAAAGCCATGTTGGTGAACTGTGTAAAACATTATTTGCTTCAAGGTATTTAACAACTGCAGAATTGATTATTCTTTCAAGAACCTTAACAACTGCTGATGTCATGCTGAGGGTCAATAATTTTTCAGCAAGGTCTCTTTCTACCATTTTTAAAAATAAGAATAATATGTTCAGTTTTGCAATCCTGTGGTAGTTTAAAAGATTTGATGATAATTTGAACACCAGGGAAAGAGGTTGACACAAAACTGTATAACATTTGTGTAGGATATCTGGGTGAATACTGTCTGGGCCACCAGATTTATTCAGTTTGAGGGATATCAGTTCATTTAGAACCGAAGTATCTGTAATCAGAATTGGTTCCATATTATGTGATATATCATATAAGGGAGTTTAGGATATACAATGACGGGGTTGGAAAAAAAACAGAAGAGAAATATTGATTGAAAATTTCAACTTTCAGTTCAGGATCAGCAACTGATTTACTATTCATGCAGGATATCTGGGATTGTGCATCTGCTGCTACATTTTTGAGTGGCATAGTGCCAGAAAGATTTAGGGTTAACCTTAACTTCCTCTGCCAGTTTTTCCTCAAACCTTCTCATCAATACCTTTATTTGGTTTGTTGTTTGATTATGAAAAGATTTGAAGACTAGATAATTTTCTGTGGTCTTAATTTTTCTATAGCGGTTCCATGCTTTATGTTTTCTATTGATTAGCTTACTAGTTTAGTAGTTAAAAAGGTAAACTTTTAAGTTTTTGCCTGTTTTACCTGAAAAAATTCTGGTGCATGACTTTTCAGTATTTAGAATTTCTGTTTTAATTAATATTTGTGATTTATTGAATAAATATCAAGCAATAAAAGAAACACTTATAGAATCAGAAAAAAGTTGCTCTTTGTTAATATGTGAATAAGACTGAAACACCAAAAGAATATATACATCAAAATAGGATTATTGGTATTTCCAAAAAGAGGTCCTTGTAGGTAAGTCAATAAACTAATAATTTCAAGTGTTTGATCTTGAGCAATTTCAATAATAGCTATATTGATGTATAGCTTAGATTTTTACTTTTCTCTGATATATAAAATTCCTCCTAATTCCTATTTGGTAACAAGATGTGAGGGTTTTACCTTACCTTAGACCTTAGATCCTTCTGTTGCCTCCAGAGGTCCAGAGGACATTGCTGTTTGAACAGCCTCAGCTTGAGTTTGGAGAGAGTACTTCTAGCTGCACCAAATTTAAGACGGTTTCCTTAAAGATTTATTAGCCTGGCTGATGCTTAACTTGACTTCTTGCTGACACAATCCTGAATTGTGGATGGTACTTCCTAAGTACTTGAACTGTACGAATCACTCTATTGTTTGGTTATCACATTGTAGGTTGAGTGGAGATCCAGTGTTTGCCATACTTTTGGTTTTGTTGGTATTATCTTAAGGCCAAAAGGTTTGGCAACATCCCTGACTTGGTTAAGGTAATGCTGGAGCTTTTGTTTGCAGGACTCTAGAAGGCTGATATCGTCAGCAAAATCAACATCTCAGAGTCTCTTATTATCCAACTGGACCCATGTCCATCACAGGTCCAGAGAATATAATCAATGATAAGAATAAATAGGAGTGGTGATAGTGCATAGCCTTGTTTCACCCTGTAATGATACAAAAGTAATGGGTACTCCTGTCACTTGTCTTCACTCAGTATTCTGTGTCTTTGTAGAAGGCTTCAATGATTCAAATGAGCTTATCAGGAATACATAGTATTGGAGGACCTTCCAAAGCATTTGGCAATCAATCGAGTCAAAAGCTTTCTCGAAGTCCATAAAGACTAAGTAAAGCTTATTGCGCCATTCATTTGCTTCTTCTAGCAGCATTCTAAGAGTAAATACAAGAGTAGCACATTATCTGTTTGACTGGAATCCCTGCTGTTCCTCTCGGAGATGTTTGTTCAATGCTGGTTGGATTCTGTTAAGGAGTATAGTTGCTAATAGTTTGCTAGGTATAGATACTAGGCTGATACCTCTCCAGTTTTTGCACTTTGCAGCATTGCCTTTTTTGAATATTTTGACGATAGTACTTTTTGTTGAATCCTTAGGAATTTCTTCTATTCTCCAAATTATAGAGAAAAATTTGGTCCACACAGTTATGCATGCAGCTACTTAGGATTTTAATCATTTCAGCTGCAATTTGGTCTTCCCCAGGGGACTTTCCAGACTTCAGCTTCTTAGCTGCCTTTAGTATCTCCCCACCAGAGGGTAGTTTAATATTGACAGCTAGATTTAGAAATGGCATGTCTGGTATGTCTCGAGGATCACCAGGTGGTGGTCTATTTAACAGTTTTTGAAATGCATCGCTCATGCTTGTTCAGCTTTCTTCTGTCAGCAACTTCTTCAGCCTTCTGAGCCTTCTGTTTAAGGCTATGGCGTTTATGAGCACGGATGCTCTTCTTTATAGCCTTATCAAGTATAGCATACTCTAGTTCAAGAGGGTGTCTTGCATCAGGGGAAAGAGTGTTGAGAAGAGATTTCTTCTTGTCAACCCTCTTCTCATCAGATCCCACGATTCGACGGAGATCCATTCATCCTTTGGTGACTTTTCATACCAAGCGTTTTGTATGCAGTATCATTGTAGGTTTTTCTTATAGCAATTTTTCCATGTGAGGGTTTTTGTCTTACATAATTTTTCTCAGTTGGAATATTGTTTTTTACCCTAGTTGATTTTCTGACAGTTCACCAATCCCGCTCTCCCCTAATAAGAGATGTTCAAGGGGGGGGGGCACCAGGTCAGCGGCCCTTGGTGCTTCAGCTGAGGGTTACCCACTTTGATTAAGCCTTTTTTACTTATAGTCTATTTGAGTTGGGAGGGGACATTGTTAATTAATTTTTCCCAGGGCACCACTGAGGAATGGCTCTGTGTGTAATTGTCCCACATATAGCCCTAGTGATATATTTTTGTATCTGAGCAAAGCATGGCAAAATGTTGTAAATATGGAGCAGTCCATATTCCTGACCTACAAATTAAGTGAACATACCACTTGATGCCTTTTTTATGTTCTTTCTGAATATAATACTCTCTTCTGTTGCAAATTCAATTTTAATCTCTTTGAGGATATCATTCAGATGCAGCTTATACACCATTGTTAGTATCACTTTTGTTAAAACCAGTTTACCCATAAATTGAATGACAAAATTAAGAATCACAGACCTATGAGAAGTATATAATTTTGGCTATATATCTGGGACCCCCTAGAAAATATCCCACAGCAGAAAATACCCCCATGCAGCTGGTTGGTCTCCAGTTGATTTCAACTTACAAAAAAGGACTAACTCTCATTTCTGACATAATCATGTTCCCTCCAAAGTTTCTGCAACCATGAGGTGGTTTTGGGATTAAGAAGGGGCAATTCCTCTTCTATATAGAATAAATTCTGTTCATTTTGGGGTTTAATGTTACTCTTTACTTTCATAATAACAGCATAGACTAGAAATATTCCCAGAAATTCAAGAGTGATTAATTATCAATTTCACTTTTTTAACGTTTTTTTGTTCCCCCCCTCCCCCCCAAAAAAGCCCCAACAAAATCGTGGATATTGCCCTGGGGATTATATATCACTTTCTACCCCCACCCTCCCTTAGAACTAATGCTATATCTGAAGGCTCAATCAGAGATGGCTATTTTGTTATAAAAATGCACCTTTTGAGCCATCTTCCCCACCTCCCTAACCACAAAACAATAAGAGAATCCCATTGTAGAGGCTTAAAGCTTTTATATGCATTTGTTTGGAAGTGTATAACAACGGGGAATTTACTTAAGACAGTGAGATTTATTTCTACCTTAAAAACATTTTGCTAGCTAGAGAGGGAGGAGGATACCTTAAAGGGTACATTTTATTGCCAACACTTTCCAACTCTCATTGAGCCTTCAGATAAATACAGAATTTGTTCTAAGAAAGAGACAAGGGAAGGATAGAGGTAGATTTTGATGCATAATCCCCAGGGCTGTATCCAGGAATTTTTTTTTTTGGGGGGGGGTGGTACAAAATCTTTAATAAACACTTCAGAAATGTGAAATTGACATTTAATCCCTCTTGATTTCTGGAATATTTTGGGTCTATGCTGTTATCATTAAAGTAAAGAGTATAGGCAGAATTTATTCTGTATAGGATTTGGACCGCCCCTTCCTCATCCCCACCTCTGTCTCATGGTTGTAGAAACTTTGAGCATGTCCATTCAATCAGAAATTAAGAGTTCTCACCATTTTTTTTTTATAAGTCATAGTGATTAGAGACCAACCAGCTGTAGGGGGATATTTTCCTGGGGGGGAGGGGGAATGTCTAGGCCCATATATTTGCATATTAAGGGGAGAAGGTAAAGTGAAAAGCTTTTAGGAATGATACAAGTAACTAGCCTATTTCAGGATTTTCTAAAATCGTTTTCAGAATTTTATAGTGTTTCCTTTTCAACAGCCTTACCAGTACACTGATGCATAAGGGCCGTTTTTTAGCACTAAGATCTTACATCTAAGATCTTGCATCTTTCTGCACTGCACTTCTGCATATTGCCCAGAGGGTAGTATTTCCCTTCATTTAAGTGAACATTTGTTTCATGAAAGGTTCCAAATGGGGAGCACAAAACACAGCTCTGAATTGAGTTGAGTGGGGGAGGAGCTGATACAACTGTATTGGCCTCAGGTGGCTTAGTACCGCATTGAACTGTTAGTAGTAACAGTAGCAAAAAAATATTTTAGTAAATCAAGGGTATATACCTCATAAGTTGAGAAATCAAAACAATGTTTCAGTGTTTCTTCTTCTTGAATATGCTCTGGTGAGTCAAATCTAACCATGTAAGAGGGCACTCTTCCACAGCCAAATGTGTCATCACACACTTTTCCAAGTGGCTTTTTTCCTTGTTTTTGTGCTGAGAGACCAAAACAAAGTGAGAATGGTCCATTCTAGAGGCACATAGAACATAGATATCTACTTTGATTTCTTTTTATTGAATAAGCATTGGTGAGTCAAATCTTACTACATAAGAGGGCACTTACATAACCAATGTGTCACACTTTTCCAAGTGGCTTCTTCCCATTTGGGGTGCTTACTATCATTTTTTTTTTTTTTTTAGCAAATTAAAGATATTTTTATTGTGTTTCACAATCCAAATTCAAACAATGTAGGAAAAAAGTTCACAACGCAGGCAATAAAGTTTCAGACTTAATCTAAGGAATGCTGCAAAGGCTATGAGAGATCATGATATTAAATGCAAAGGTAAACATCTTGTACCGGGAGTAAAACACGATGTATTTAAAATACAAAAATAAAGTTCCTTTCTAAAGATAATTCCGATTTCTTATAATTAAGCTAAATCTAGTTACAAAAATGAAAAGTACTTAATCAGCAAAAAGAGAAATTGCATTTCTAGCTTCAGTCAGACAACGGCGCTAGTCGTTCGAATTTCGCTAAGATAATTAGTAGCAAAAACAAAATGCTAAGCACGATATTTCTAAGGAAGTTTAAATGGCAAAAAACTGTGTGAACTCCTGAATCATCTGAAAAATCTTAAAGAGATTATTGGACTAGGATTCGTGTCCTTGGGGCACGTGAGCCAATGGCAGGCAGTCCCTAGAGCGCAGGACGAAAGAACTGCGTTTGGGAGTGGGGTAAATGTGTTTTTTAATTTTAATCTGTATTCAGACTTAAGACGATTAGTACCGAAATTATTTCTGGCCACCGTTTTATTGTCATAGAAGTGACCCGTTGCTGTACAACTAAGCATGTAAGTTCAATAAATCTATTGTCCCTTTTATATGTGTTTGTTTCTCTTGTATGTCTGAGTCTAGTCCGATAATGGGTAACTAGTTCGCCAGTCTCCATGGTAAATGCTCCCAAAGGAATCTGATCTCCAGATAGCCCAAGAAAGAAGAAGCCACATTTGTATGTCTACATATTCAATTTTCTCTCATTAATTGAGAGCGGCGCTAGCCTAGTTGACACAATCTCCAGCGCTATAAGTGGCGCTATAGGAGAAATTTCTATCACCACAGTAGCGAATCTCCCATTACCACAAAACCAATTTTTCCATCGCTACAAATGGCGCGTGTCGGAAATTGGAGGAAAACTGCGAACTAGTTAGGCTGTTTAAACTTTGTAATTCAAATTTGATTTTTGGAGAGATACAGACATATAAGAAAATTAATTAGGCCTATTGCCGCTAAGCTACTACAGGGAAACCCTTTAGAATATCTCATAGGAGATAATAGCCTCCCCCAAAATAGGTTAAGTAAAATAAATTTTTAAGTTGATATAAACGCAAAAAAAAAATGTCTGAAGATTTAGAAGAAAATTAATAGTGCAAAAGTTATCGCAAAAATATAGAGATTGCAAAATCTATCCCGGAATACAATGGTCAATCAGATATTGACGAATTTAATATCCAATTGACCCAGTTTGTACAATTAACAAAAACAGACGTTGGAGCATTAAAAGACATGCTGCTTCTACGATTAAGAGGCCAGGCCTTAACCTTTCTAAACAGGTCGAACATACCATAGGAAATAACGCCAACTTGCCAATAAATACGGTTGATGACTTGTTAAAAGCATTCAAAGAGAGATTTATAGAAACCAGTTCAATAAATAAATTAAAACATGGAGTAGTGAACTTTGATTTTTCACAAAATATAAGGGAATATCTGGATAATATACGCATTTCTGTAGAAGCAAAATACGGAAGTGGTTCGGGGCAACTGTATGAAAAAGTCATACTAAATACCTTTTTGCAAGGGCTACCCCAAAACTATATAGAGTAGTAATATCCAAGAATATTCAGACGTTGGATCTTGCAGTCCAAGAGGTAGAACGATTAATCGAAGTTGATAAAATGGTTGCTAATCATAGTAATGCAAAAATAAATAGCTTAGGCGACTCAAACGCGAACCCAATCTTCAAGGGCGATCAAGCATCCCCCAATTTCTTTTCAAGGGATAACTCCCCAGTAGCACAAAGAAACAAAACGCCAGAACCCGCTAGGCAGAAAACAGTACGTTTTCAACCCATTAACCCTACAATAATAAGGTGCTATAACTGCAATCGTGTTGGCCACATAGCAAGAGAGTGCCACTACGTCACCAATCCCATACCAAGAAATGCTGTCGGTAATACGCAAAATTACGGTAACCATTTGTTCAGAAGAACAAATTTTAGCACCGGTCGTGCAATAGGCTATAGCCAGGGGGGATTGCGCCAATCAGTACCTTATAATGCGTACCAACCAAATTTGTATAGCCCTTTCCCCAACAGGCAAATTAATTACCGGTTTGAAAACCCAAATACTCGCCAAGGTCAATATAATGCGAGAATGCAATATAGAAATCATGAAAATTTGCCGATGAGAAATGAAAATTTTACAAGCCAACGGCACTGGCAGTCAACGCCAGCAAATGGCACTGACACGAGACATCCACGCTACCATAATAATACATGGCAAAGACAGGCAGACGTAAATCATTTAAATATGCCTACGGAACCTAATACGTCTGAATATCTATTACAGGCACCGACAAATGAAATAAATTCTCAGGGAAACGCTTCAGGCCCCTCAGAAACATAAGTTGGACCCCGAGGGTGCCAGGGATATTTAATAGGTCCAAAACAATACTAGTGCCTTCTTGTAGTGATATTATTAACAAGTTACCTATATTTAATGATTTTTGTGTAGAAAACGTTTACTTTACGGCCTTAGTTGACAGTGGAGCTACTGTAAATATCATAAACTCTTGCGTATTTAATATGTTGCCTCTGCACATTAGGCGACAAAAGAACCCTAATAATCCCAATTTAACAAGTGTTACAGGTCATAAATTAAATGCAAAAGGGTCAATTTGCCTAAACGTAAAAAGAGACAACAGAACCTTCATGACAAATTTTATTGTATGTGATAATCTCCCATATGAAGCTATTATAGGGGCAAATTTTCTAAGGTCTAATAGAATACTATTAGACGTGGCCAACGAGAAGTTGGTATACCCAGCTAAGGTGGGGAAGAAATTTCTACCTTAAGAAATCGTAACAGAGGTTACGAAGATAACATAACAGTAAACAAAATTTCTAGTGGTATAATGTCGAAGTATTTTGAACCCCATGTCTCGCAAAGACATGGCATAATTGGAAATTTGTTCAATTATCCTGAGAGATATCGCAGAAATGAAGTAAATTTAAATAATAACAGCATTGAATCTGCGAAAGTAAAAATAGGAGATATGCGACAGTACAGATCAAATGAAATTAAGAAAATAGTGGAATTGTGGAAAAACATAGTAAAACCCAACGTGACGCCGCAAGATGCCGCAATGGCGCAGCATAGCGCCAGTATGAATCTAATAAACAATGAAAATGAAGAGAAATATTACGGATTTGCGATAAGGAAAACAAAAATCCCTCCCAAAACGATGCAAAAAATCCAAATATCACAAATGATCGAGCCAATAATTAGCAAATCAGAAATATGGTTTGCGACACCGTCTGAAATACCCGAAAATCTGTCATGCGAGGAACAGATTATATCTTATGACCAAGGGGAAGGTTTTATTTGGGTAACCAATAACCATGAAAACGATACAATTACAATTAAAAAGGGGACTTGTTTAGTCCAAATCGAGGTTTTAACGGAAAATGATTTAAATAAATGGGAAAATTCTAAAAGAAACCTAGTTAACGGTATTAAAACTTCAAATAACGAATATCCTTTGACTAAATCGCAATTTTTAAACAAATTTAAAATGGATCATATTACGGATATGGAACTTAAGAAAAATTATGCGAATTATTATGGAATTTTAAGGATGTATTTTCTGCATCTGAGAATGATATCGGGCTGATCCCATTTTATCAGCATTCAATTTTAACGACTGGTAATCCCGTAGCAAAACAGCCATATCGTGTGCCATATAAGCACAAAGAGTGGTTAAAAATAAAATCCATGAATTAGAAAGGAACGAGATTATACGCCCAAGTATAAGTCCGTATAGTGCACCAGTGATCTTAGTACCAAAAAAGAATGGAGATTTTAGGCTCGTTGTAGATTATAGGGCTCTCAACAAACAAGTAGTTAGCGATAAATTTCCTCTACCAAGAATAGACGAAATTCTTGACTCAATTTCAAGCAAAAACAAAATTTTTACTTCTTTGGACCTTACCCAAGGCTACCACCAAGTGAAAATAGCCGAAAAGGATGTCCATAAAACTGCATTTTCAGCATCCGAATATGGATCTTATGAATACTTGAGAGTACCATTTGGGCTTAAAACAAGTTCAAGCGCGTTATGTAGACCCCTATTGCACCTGTTAAGAGGATTAAAGAATATAATTCATTTTGTTGATGATATTATATGCGTGGGGGAAAACACTGAGCAACACTTAGCAACTTTAGCTAAGGTGTTCGAGAAGTTCAGGCAAGGCAATTTAAAATGCCGGCCTGAGAAAGTAAATTTATTTCAATCCAAAATTAAATTTTTAGGAGTAGTAGTGACCCAGGGAGAGATATCCCCAGACCCTGATAAAATAAGATGTGTTGAAAACCTCAAGCCCCCCAGAACTATGAAAGAATTAAGGGGAATTTTAGGACTTACTGGCTACTTTAGAAAATTCGTACGCAATTATGCCCAAATTGCGAAACCCCTCACGGAATTAACCAAAGGAAACTCCCATAATGTTACCTGGTCCCAGGAAGCTCAAACTTCCCTAGACCGTCTCAAAAAGGCACTCACTTCTGAACCAATTTTGTCACTCCCTGATTTCGAAAACGGAAAATTCATCGTTACCACTGATGCTAGCTCAAAGGGCATAGGCGCTATCCTTTCGCAAACAATCCCAGTAGAAAACCCTAACCCTCTACAGGGAACACCTAAACAAATAGAAAAAGTTATATGCTATTCAAGTAAAACTTTATCAAAAGGCGAAAGTAGTTATTCCGCCACAAACTTAGAATTACTATCTATTATCTACCACTTGGACAAATTTAGACATTATTTAATTGGTAGAAAATTTATATTACGATCAGACCATAAAAGCTTGCAGTACCTGCACACATTTAAAAACCCCACGGGCATTCTAGCTAGATGGATCATGAAAATCCAAGACCTAGATTATGAATTTGAACATTTAAAGGGAAAACAAAACGCAGCTTGCGACTTTTTGAGTAGATATCCAGAAAATGATCCGTCGGAAACTGAAGAAAATGAAGTTAATGCTATCAATGCTAAAAGCAAACATGGATGTAAGAAAAACAAAGTCAAAGACGCAGTAAAAGAAAATAAGATTAACTATTGTCCCTTGTCTTTGGAAAATATAAAAAGAAAGCAAAAAAAGGACGAAATGTGTGTAGCACTAATTGATTATTTTGTGAATGATGAGGCGTTACCGGATAAATTCAAAACTCTTAGAAAAGAGATAGATAATTTTTACTACGACCTTGATGAAGAAATACTGTGTAGGATTGTGACTGCTGAGACAAATAGAAACCAAACCTCGATAATACCTGTATTACCACAAAACTTGATAGGGCCTGCATTTGAATATTTTCATTCGGACACAGGTGGACATTTAGGAGTTATGAAAACGTTCCATAAGTTAAAACAATACTTTTACGTACAATCGGCACTGACAAAACTTAAAGAATTTGTAAGTACATGCGAAGCATGTAATTTGAGAAAAATCCCCCCAGCTTATCCAAATCCTCCAATGGGAAGGGTCCCAGTAGCAAAGTACCCCTTCGATATTATCTCATTTGACCTATTCGGGACAAGTGGAGGCTTACCTGTTTCTAGCAGAGGCCATACTTGTATTCTTTCGGTTGTAGATCATTTTTCCGGATTTACTTTTGCAAAAGCATTAAAAAATCAAGGTGCTTATGCCACAAGTAAGGCATTAGCAAATTATTTTTACAATTTGGCATTCCTAATAAAATTTTGAGCGACAACGGGAGCAATTTTGTTGCAAAAGTAACAAAAGATTTAATGAGTTTCCTTAATATAGAGAAAATGGTGACAGCGCCGTACCATCCACAAGCTAATGGCAAAATAGAAAACAGACATAAAATATTTTCGAACGTTCTAAGTATTTATACGAAAGACAATAGGAGCGACTGGGATAAATTCTTACCTTACTTAACTAACGTAATCAACACTGCTTATTCCGAAGCAACCAAAGACAATCCATTTTATTTACTTTTTGGTCGAGATTTTAGAGTCCCATATAATGAGATTATTGAGTCTCGGCAGTATTATAACGACTCAGAAGATTATAAACAAGAATTCATAAATAGGATGAGGAAAACTTATAAAATAGTTAGGCAAGAGTTGGAAAAATGTAAAATAAACCAAGAACTAAGAAACCAACCCAAAGTTAAGGGAATATAGATTTCAAAGTAGGAGACTTCGTTTACCTAAAGAACGAGGCGAAAACGGAAGGAAAAAAACTTTCCAACAAATATTCTGGGCCGTACAGAATAGTCAAAAAGTACGATAATGAATATACCTTTAAAATGGAAAACCCCGATAGTGGAAGAACTTACAAGGCGCATGTTAGCCGAATAAAAAGAGCCAAATTTCCAGAGAGATGGGTATCACAGCCCTCCTCTACTGATTCGTCAGATTCGGAAAATGAGCCCCCTAGGTCAAGATTGGCAGAGCTAAAACCTTTCAATTTTAAACAAGATTATTTTGAAAATGACAGTGATGAACAAAACTTTGAAGAATTTTTAGCAATGGAAAATCTAGTTGTTCCTAAGAAAAAATCCCTAATACCAGGATTTTTTCCTGAAATAAAAACGCCAAGAAGTCCAAAAAGTTATTCATCGGCAAACGCAGGAGATTTAGATTATACAATATCTCCAAAAACCCAATTCTTCCCCGATAGAATTTCGACACCATGTCCCCCCAAAAGATTTCCAGACGATATGGTTTCCCCTGCTACACCAATAGAAAGGCCCCTGTCTTTACAAGAAGAATTAAACAGAGCTGTAGAAACCCCCGGTATTACTGTAAAGAAAACTCCTCCCAAAGATTTAACTAAAACAAACCTGCGAGAAGCTATGGATTTAATAAATTTTCCCATAAAACGAGTCAAAGTACATTGCCCGGGAATAAAACTCCAAAGGATGACCAGCAAGGTCAATATCATGATATAACTGTGTCCAAGGTCAAACCTAAACACGACTGGACGTGGACTTCACGGAGGGAATCCCTATTGCAAAGAATGCCCCATCCCCCTGAAGACATGGCCTTCAAACAATGGAGGAACCCCGCAAAAACTATTGATTCCTCCCAAAGCTCTCAAGAATCTTTCAAGTCCCCCGAGTTGAGAACTCAAGGCGAGGACTTAGGGAATAAACCTTCTACTTCCAGGGGAGTAGAAATTTACGAAGGAATGGCAGGTGATACCACAAAAGTGCCACCTCTAAAAGTTCCAATCCGGATTCGTCAGAAACTAGTTCCGAAGAGTCTGATGGTGAATCAGGCCAAATAGTAGCTAAAGAAATAGGGAAATCAAGGCCGACCTCAGCAGCCGCACACGGGAAACAAACGAAATTAAAAGGGCAAGAATTTTTGAAAAAACAATACAAAAAGTTTGACCTTATTTCGCTAGACAAACCGGAAAAGAAAAAACCGCAAGAAACAGAGGAGAAAATAACGACGCAGTCAGGTAGAACGGTTAAAAACCTGACAGATGGAAATATCCCTAATTAATATAAAGAAAAATTTCAAATCCTTATGAAAATCAACAATACCCCTTTAAATGCGAATTAATCAGTTGAACAACCTATAATGTACCCAATTATTGAGATCATCGAATTATCATGGGGAGGGAGGTTCTGTCTCCCTAACGACCATGTCTCAAGGACAATATCATCCGTTCTATATGTCTGGTGTTATACTTGGCCACTGGACGCGGGTGTACAACCAGCGTAGGGAATAGGGATTTCGGACGCTCACCCAGCCCAGTAGCTTTGAGTTTAAAGGGAATGTCCTTTACTTCTCCATAGAATTCAACTTATATTCTACAAATGAACTATGGAAATCATCCCCAACTCAGTATTAAGCTGTGTAGTTAAATCTAAATAGATGGACCACGTTTTGTGGGAAGCCTGGGGAGAAACTCAAAGCCCATGTAGCTTTTAATTGTTGGGTTTTGGCGGTCCCCTCGGATTTTCTATGAAAAATCGACCCAGGTCCAAACAAAAAAAAAAAATAAATTACCAGGACACAGAAAGGTCTCAACTTGTGAGGCTGATCGTGTTCGTAGTTGTGAACTGTGGGCTGATCATGTTCATGGTTCTAATTGTGAACATTTTCAGATCATGACAATGGAATCAAAACCTACTCGAAGGGCGATAATTGATACGGAGTTCATTAGCATAATGAATGCGAAGGAAAACATTATATATTCGGCAGCTATGTTAGTCGTGGACGAACAAGGAAATAAAATATACGAGAAAGAATGGGATGTAACCTACAACCTTAAAGGGTATGCTCCCCACACTTATAAGTATGGTTTAGCACTTGCGAATTCCCCCAAGTATCGTCCGGCTAGAGGGGAGGTCAAAACAAAATATAGGAAAAGAAGCGCAAAGCAACTTGGCTGTCTACAATTATTGATAAGACGCCTACAAAAGAACCTCAATATCAAGTATTTCTATTGCAAGGGACCCACTCAAACAGATTTATTACTCCTTGATAAATGCAGAGCCCCCAAAATTTGCTATAACCTCGAAAAAAATCCCCAATGTGTCAAGTATGAAGGCATACATCATCCTTTAGCGGAAATTCAATATTACAAACAATTTTTATTTGACCCTGAATCTGAAGAATACAAATCCCTCGGTAGCAAATTATTCCTGAAACGTGTGAAAACTTACCAAAGGAAAAGAGACGCCCATAAAAATAGTAACAAGAAAATAAAGAAAAGATTCTAAACTCAAAACTACCCATTAGTAGGTGACTTCTGAAGAAATTAACCTCCTATGCATAAGCTATTTTGTAATAGTGCAGATTATAATTGTTTTAGGCCTACGCACAAAATAGGATACCAGTGTAATTATGTACTGCACGCCTGCTTACCTATATTTTCCTTACTCGAGAAATATAATGCAAAAAAAAGATTACTAGCTAAACTTTAAGGTTATATCTCAACCAGTCTTAGAGACATATCACGGCCAGAATTAAGTTCTAAAATCCTAACCTTACTTTCCTAACCTATCTAATCTTTAAATAGTCATTCTGTTTTACGCTCACAAGTCAGTTTTCCTTGGTCAATGCCTCAAAATGATTACAAAAAAAAGGGAGTATACAAAATAAGTACAATAAATGATAAATTAATTCTAGAAACAAAAACAAGAAGATGAGGCCTAAGAATATCATCCTTATCCTCGTTGTTCACGTAGTGGCCCAAGATATTGTAAAACACGGAGTAATATTCAAACATGAAAATTCACTCCTAGTTAGCCATGACGCATGGAAAATCTTTATGAAATTGGATCCCAAACCTTTTGAAACCTTGTTCCAGCAAGTAACAAGGCTAGAAAAAAACACGAATGAACTCAAGGAATCGATATTTCAATACCTTAGATCGAACAAAGGACTAGAGGCCAGTAAAATAATACATAAAAAAGATAATAAAGAATTTCCGACTTCAGTCATACCCAAACCAAAATCAAAATTCGTAATAGATGAGCCTGATGAGAAAAGGACAGGAATCGACATGGCACTTGGAACGAGCACTGAGGAAGACAGAGAGAAAAGACTGGCGGATAATATGGAAACTTAGCAAAAGATGTTGCTAAAACAAAATTAATACAAAACCCTAAACTACTGATTACAGAGAAAGGAAAACCTTACGATGGAAATCACGCAACAAACGACGAACAACCGTTATCCAATCTAAATGAGAAAAGTGCACAAAAAATTTCAACTCATCAAGCCTACTTAATACTATATAGACAAAGATTACAAGCCCTATTTGAATTATTCAACACGGAAATACAAAAATTAAAACAAAGTACCACGAAGATTTTCGAAGTATTCTTTCAAAGAAATAAATACCGTAGATCTACAGGCCTAATTCCCATCATCGGAGAACTCGCCTCTCAACTTTTCGGTTTAACGACAGAGGAAGACCTATACAGCCTAAGGGAAAGTGTAAGAAAGTTGAACAATGCCATGAACGTAACATTACACGTTCAAGAAATACAAGCCAGTGTAGCAAATTACCAGAGAGATAAAATCGATATGATATCTAAGAGAATCTCGAAAACCATAAACGTAATGAATTACTTAAGAAATGAAGCGGACCGCGTGGTAATAGACGCGAGCTTAACCATGATTTCACTCGACACAATTACCATGTCATTACTAAATTTGGCGACAGACGTCAGCAAGTTCGAGTTTGCACTATTTGCCCTCACGGGAGGAACTTTGTCCTACGACCTAGTAGATCCTTCTAGCCTAAAAAGTATGCTAGACAAAATAAAAACGCACCTAACGTTTGGCTTACATCTGCCCCTAGAACCAGAAGTATCAAATTTATACCATTACTATACTAAATTAAAAGTCCACGTCACGGAAATAAATGAACAGCTATTTGTAGTGGTAACAATTCCATTGATAAATCAACAATCCGTTTACGACCTGTACAAAATTTCGACCTTCCCGGCAAACATAAAGAAAACGAATTCATTTATGACTATCACGCCTGAAGCAGAGTACTTGCTTATTGATCAAGACAGACGAAAATACGCCCTAGCCAATCCACAAGACTTAAAAGAGTGCGTACCATTCAAAAACTTAGTATGCCAACTCACGTTACCTATTTATAATGTCAAACCTGGATCCTGTATGTTAGACATATTTTTGAAAGACACACAACAGGAAGAAACTCCGAATTCATGCGAAGCCGTGGTAGGAAGTACCTAGCGAGAAATATTCATTCACCTTAAAAATGACCTTTGGCTATTCTCAGTTCCAAGAGAAACCGTCGGAACTCTGTCTTGTTACAATAATACGGAAAGAATAGAACCAAGTTACAAAACAGAAGTACTGTTACAAAATGTGGGTACGATAACCATAAAACAAGGGTGTCGACTCGTAACTAAAGAGTCAACCGTCCGAACGCCGTTAATTACCACAAGCACAAAGGTAATAAGTCCCGAAATAACTAACTTCAAGGCGATCAACCTGTCGTACACTATTCCCAATCTAGAAAACGAAGAAATAAAAACCTTGGTATGGTCAAAAATAGAGAAAAATAAAGGAACGATAAGGCTTACGAAAATAAGAGAAGCATTAGATTCACAGATTCCCCTATTTACAAACGAAGACCAAAGATTAGCGTATGTAGATAATAAATACGGATTGTTCTCGACCAATTTCTGGTGGAACATACTATTGGCCGTATGTTTCGTATTCGCAACCTCCCTGACCATAAGAACCCTATTGACTTTTAATTACGGAAAAGTCTTAAGAATAAGAAGACGAAAACCAAAAGAAGAACACGGGGAAACAGCTGAAATGCTGAGAATAAACCCGGAGCCACATGAGAACGTCTAAGCCAAGAAATAGGGAAGACATCAGAAAACTAGTGGGTATAGAGGTCTCCACTAGTCCTTGTTATGTCTTGTTCCCTCATTGTAGTATCGTTTGCGTAAAACCGTGCGGTTATGACGCTGCACATGCGTTTCTTATATAGCGCGGACTTGCGTGAACAATGCAGGCATGAAAAAAATATTGTAAAAACAGACCTCAAACTTAATAATGTAGGGTAAATTATGTTTATTTAATATCGATATTTTCGTTATCAAAACAAATTTGAAGAAATTTCTGTTTTAAATTTTCATTGTGAGTACCAATATTAGTGTATTTATTTAAGTCCGTCTCATAGCTAAGAAATTATAACCCAATTAATGGGTGAATTATTGTATGTGTATTTACTTAAAAGAACATGTGATTCTGCCGCGTTGTTTTTATTACAGGAAGTAAATGGCAAATTGGTTATTGAGCATTACAATAAGCTGCCCAGTACAGATACGACCCAGTAGCATCTATTTTCATCATATCTCAACCAACGAAGAGTACTCACCATAACTCCAGGCAAGTTTCATCCCAACTTCGTCTACGAAAACAACAGTTGCCTTCGATCGTCGTTTCTTCGACTATGATATGTATCAGGTAACACTATATTTGAACCTCAGTATAAAGTGCTTTAACGAACTATATAATCACATAAATGCTGAGAACCACATCGATCAGAACAAGATAAACGCTATTTAACGATATTTGAAGTTAAGAGATACTTAAAGACATTTGAAGATATTTGAAACTGAAGTTAGAGACAATTTGAAGTTTAATTCTGAGAACCCCATCGATCAGAACAAGATAGACGATATTTAACGATATTTGAAGTTGAAAGATACTTAAAGACATTTGAAGATATTTGAAGACGAAATTAAAGACAATTTGAAGTTTAATTCTGAGAACTCCATCGATCAGCACACGATAAACGATATTTGAAGTTAAATGACACTTAAAGACATTTGAAGATATTTGAAGACAAAATTAAAGAAAATTTGAAGTTTAACTCTGAGAACACCATCGAGCAGTACAAGATAAACGATATTTAACGATATTTGAAGTTAGATGATAGTTGAAGAGGTTCGAAGTTGAATTTAAAGACAATATATTAAGAGAGTCACTATAATATGACGGCAACCCGTTGCAAAAGGCACAAATGAACAATTTTACTGGAGAATACATTCTCTATGTGCCTCAAAAATCCTAAAAATGATATGCTAAGAAGAAAAACACCAACACCTTTAGTGGGAAGAATCATTTCCTAGTTGACTATTAGAACGATATTTAACGGTCATTTCCCAGTTGACTATTAAGGAAAACATACCGTGTAAAGACAACTAGACTCGAACTGTTCCATGAAGAAACCATAACGTACGTGCTTCGAAAATTTTGCCACGACAAAAGGAGTGAAGGACAGTAATTTACAACAGAAGGGTGTAGTACACTAAGGACACGAAAGGTGATGAATAGATGTGAAGCTACATGTGTTACTTCCTAACAGCTTTGACAATGCAAAAATCTAAATAGTGAAAGTGTTTTAATGTCATCTGTGAATATGTTGAACCAAATATTGTACGTTATAAATCATTTATGTACCACAAGTAGAATTAGGTGTAATATTATTATGTTATTCATTTAACGTTGTGTAGATAGTATGTAGTACGTCATATAGACAGCAAAATCAAAAAAAAGAGAACTAATATAAAAGTAGAATAGTCCCAACCTTATTGGAAAAGTAAAAGTAATCAGTGTTAGATATAGAAAAAAAAAAAATCTTTAGTATAGTAGCTAACCTAGAACCAAAAATAATCTTAGTCCGGTACATGAATTTTAGATAGGGATGTAGAATAAAATAAGAAAAATAATTGAAAAATTTTAAAACTCCTAATGGGCAGTAACTAATGACGGGGCGTCATTATTTCATGGGAAGGGTGATATGTACCGGGAGTAAAACACGATGTATTTAAAATACAAAATAAAGTTCCTTTCTAAAGATAATTCCGATTTCTTATAATTAAGCTAAATCTAGTTACAAAAATGAAAAGTACTTAATCAGCAAAAGAGAAATTGCATTTCTAGCTTCAGTCAGACAACGGCGCTAGTCGTTCGAATTTCGCTAAGATAATTAGTAGCAAAAACAAAATGCTAAGCACGATATTTCTAAGGAAGTTTAAATGGCAAAAAACTGTGTGAACTCCTGAATCATCTGAAAAATCTTAAAGAGATTATTGGACTAGGATTCGTGTCCTTGGGGCACGTGAGCCAATGGCAGGCAGTCCCTAGAGCGCAGGACGAAAGAACTGCGTTTGGGAATGGGGTAAATGTGTTTTTTAATTTTAATCTGTATTCAGACTTAAGACGATTAGTACGAAATTATTTTGGCCACCGTTTATCATAGAAGTGACCCGTTGCTGTACAACTAAGTATGTAAGTTCAATAAATCTATTGTCCCTTTTATATGTGTTTGTTTCTCTTATATGTCTGAGTCTAGTCCGATAATGGGTAACTAGTTCGCCAGTCTCCATGGTAAATGCTCCCAAAGGAATCTGATCTCCAGATAGCCCGAGAAGAAGAGGCCACGCTTTTCCATTCCTACAAGCATCAAAAGTTGTCATCGCCACAGCTTAGAAAGAGTTTCTAACCCCTGCTAGCCTATAAGAATTCGTATCTCTTAAGCAAGATCTAATTGCGCCGTGGAAACAAAGCTTTGAGACGTCAAAATTTATAGTTCAATAATTCTTAATTCCTCGTAACTTTCAATGGATTAAATAAAATGAAATAATTCAAAGATATTCAATATCAGCATTAAAATACAATTCGATTAATATGTATATTAGAGGAATTACGGCATCCGGTTCAAATGTAGGAAATAAGAAATAGGGAAATAAACCTATGCCATTCATATCTGATTTATTGAGAAAGCCGGGTTTTGTTTTTGATTAATAAGAATACGTTTGATTCAAGGATTAATTTTTCTAACACAAACCATAACAAATATTATCAACAATATAATTTTTCCATCGCTACAATCTTCTAGACTTACATCATGCAGATGACTTGAGGGTCCTAGATAAAATATTAGCACAATGAATGATTTTTTTAAAGGGGGGGGGGTTGTAATGAGTTCAAGTTGCAAGAATAGGTTTAAAACTGGTGCTTGTTAATTATTTGGAAAACACACCCAATAAGTGAAGTTAGGTTAATTCTAATGAAATATACCGAAATATGATGAAAATATAATACTTTATTAACAAAATTATGCAAACTACAGCAGAAAATTACGGAAAGCAGGCCGCCCAGAGTGTATTTTATTAATTAATTGACTTAACCTAACCCTTAACCACCTCTATGTATTAGATATTTAATTAAAAAATACCTACATTGTAGTTTTCTCACTCAAAATAAGCAAATCATAACCGATTGCAGAGAGGCAAACCATTTTTGTCAGATTTTACAGAGAGAAATTCTTGAGTGTGTTCTGAATAATTAAAAAGTACCTTAAAACTTATTGTCATGAAGAATAAATCACTTGGACTAGGAATGTATGAGGGTCAAGAGATGATGTTGATAGCATCAAATTCCTTTTATTTTTTATTCTTACACTCCTATTGTATACCGTGCCCCCCCCCCCCCCAGATTATGAGTCCTAAAATTGTTACTTCCTTTTGGCCATCCACTTGGAGCTTAATCAAAAACAAGTTTGCCCCACAATGGGATGGGAAGATGTCAAGAAATGATTGAAAGGAAATTAGAAGCTTATATGAGGGTTTAAACAATGAAAGTTGTAATAGACTGGAGTGAAGGATGAGCATGCTCAGATGTGTCAGGCACCTTAGTACTCCAATGAGCTGTTAGTTATGATAAAACTAGCATTCAAAGAAATGTATGCTGTCAAGTCAATATTTTATCTGGTCAGCCAATTGCAACTGCAACAAAAACGAGTTTCAGCAAACTGAATTGTTCATGGCAGGTTTGGAAAATTTACAGTATCTATAGCAACAATATTGCCACCCAATACATCAGTGAACCACCTACCAGTTCCCCAAAAACTGCTTCTTGGGATTTATTATTGGCTGTGAATTCATTCCTGAAAGTTTTATTCTCCTAACTCTGCTAAAATTTTACATACTAAAATTTAAGCCTATCATCTAAAATTTTACTGAACAGCAATAAGATAGTGGCAACAGGTACACTACATTATTCCAATCCCAATCTCATTTATTTCTTTGTAAAAATGTAGTCTAGGAGCTCTTCACTTCTTTGAGACTTTGTTGAACTAAAGTAAATTATTGCTTTCTTCTCTAAGTGTAATTGCTATGGAATTTGGAAAAATTGGTTTTACCTTTTCACTGGAAATACTACACAATCATATTTCAACTAATGGTATAAGTAAGCTTCAGACGACCAAGTATATGACCTAGGCAAGAGTTGAAAAGGGATCTTTGAATCTTCTTGAGAAGTTTTATGGAAAAAAGCAATTTGCAAGAAGCTTCACAGAATAAGAAAATTAAAGCACTTAGTTGTTTGGTGCAAACTTGGGGCAAGGGCACACAAAATCTTAATGCAGTTTTTTTCATTTTTATCCATTTGATTCTGTATTCCAAAGTATGGACTAAATTATTTGACAAATACTGCTGAACTAAACAGTGGTGTTATATGTTAAAAGTGGTGAATGTTAAAACTACCTCATCTTAGTAGATAACAGAGGCTATAGTATAGAGAGCTCTGTTAGTCTTTTCCCAGTTCTTTTCTTTGGCTTGCTAGAAAGTATTGACCAAAAAAGAATGATTGGTAGTAGATGAATGAAAAAATAATCTAGAGCCCAAATTAGGGCCTAGGGATAGTTTCAAGCTCCCATATCCACATCTGCCCAACTTGTAAGGTTTAAAAGGGTAAAAATAAAGAACATGGCAAATTGCTTCTTTTTGTCCATTACCTGGATCTACTGCAAGTGAAACTATCTTTCGACTGTGACTAAAAACGTGTTAAAGCAGTATTGGCAAATGGTATAACTGCATATCAACCAATGGTATAAACATATTTTACTATAGTTGGTAACAAGTATTTGCCAAGTCTGTAAAGCTTTTACAGATAGTCATTTCATTAGTTTGGCTCTATGGTTTTAATTAAAGTAGGTACTTAATTATCTTTCCAGTATTTTTAAATTCATACAGGTTTAATTTGTTGACTGTGTTATAGGTGAAAACTGTGCCATTTAGTTGCTATTAGAAGCTGTAGCCGTGAGGGGTATTTAGATATTTTCCCCACTCCTTTTCTTATGTTTGGTATACAAGTAAGATTAAATATTAAAGAAATTAATTGCCTAGGCAGTAATTTACTCTAGGGGATTTTTGATACCTTAAAAAATTGTTGTACTTTGTGAATAAAATGCCCAGAATCTACATGGGTGTCCATTTCCAAGGATCTACAAGCCACATTAGGGCACAGGGAGACGTTTTTGATTATCAACATTCACCCATTCCCCCCTCATCTTGGCCACTAACTTTTCATAATCTTTTTCACCTTTTGTGCTAGCTAAATAAAGCTTCCTGAAATAGATCTACATCTCAAACATGAGCCTGGAAAGGTTTTTAAAACTCATAATTTCACTTCTTCCCAATTTATAAGGTTTGAACAAAGCTAACTTTCAGCAAGTATGTAACTTTTGGTATTGAATCGAGCTCAAATACTGGGAATCACATTGCCAAGATCTCCAGCATTACAGAAGCAGACTCCGTCACACTTGATTTACTCAAATCTATCTTTGCAGAATGGTTTACAGCAAAGGGGAAGAGTGGACATCTAAGTTTGAAAACACACTACCGAAATGAAGAAAATTATCAGTACACTGATATAAACCAACAACCCTACCTCCCCTTGTCCCGATTGCTCAGTGTAAAAAAAATTGTTTGGTTACAAGTATACTCATGTGAACTTAAATTATTTCTTAGTCCGGCTGAGACACTGCTTTTCTTGGATTGCAGATCTTTTCATGAAAGCTCTAAGTATTGAACCTAACTTGACCTTTTGTTCTAAATTAAGACCCATTTTCATAGAAGCTTTAAACCTTACAGATAGGGCAATAAACAGCCTCATCTCAGAATTTAAAAAAAAATAGATTTTGCTCCCTCTCCCCTAAATTTTTGTGAACTGACTCCACCGCTTACAGGTAGAAAAGGAGTGAAAAAATGAGGCTGGAGGTACACAACCCTACATGCATCTGTGCCTTTGGAAACGAAATTCTTCCCACCATGGTCCCTTTAAAGCCCTCATTAGGTAGTTATTAGTGTTTACTTCAAAAGAATGCAATTGGTCATAGTAGTGGTCTGGGTTTGGAAGTAATGAACTACATGCAATGTTTCCCTGTCCTCTCTTACAATTTTCAGGTTGCATGCTATGCTAAAGTGTAAATTTTTTTAAACGTTTTGACAGGAGACGTCTTTCGGCTTTAAATTTTCTATTCAATTATAACAAACAAGCCACAAAAATTCTGAAATTAAAACTGGTTTGGTTACTTATAATTTAAATAAAGAAAAAATTTAAATCGTAATATAAATTTTCACATAAAAATAAACTTTGGGACAAATTGAGATTCAGGAAGGGATGCCTCCCTCCTCCTATAGATGTCTTCTGTTACCCATACTCTTTCGACCTTCAGATTAATGATTTCTTTGGAATCAATAAAGGAAAGTGCAAAGCAAATACAACCCAATATCCTTGTAAATTATTTGCCCAACATCCATTTATGTTATCCAGCAAAGGTAAATATGAAGGACAACCCCTGTAAAAAACCTCTGCTACTCCAAAACATTTTGGCTGAGTGCACCTATGAATTTAGGGTAATGCTTAAAACAAAAATAATTTAATGCAATATCAGGTATGGAAACAGAATAAAAATGTTGTTAAACAGGGTTGAGGGTCTGTCTAAGAAAACTTGGAAATAATGGCCTTACAATGCATTTTTTTTGTGGTAACTGCCCCCCCCCCTCATCGTTTTGAGAAATGGCAGGAATCACTATCCTTGATTAGATGCAATACAAAACCATAAAACTGCTGCCATAGGCCCTTAAAAAAAACCAATAGTTTAGTACTACATAGTTTTTTTTAGTGCATTCTCGTTTTGTTTTTCATGAATTGTTTTATTGAGTACTGTCCATTTCAGATATGGAAAATAAATTAACACTTACAGATCCCGCTGAACAATCAATACATAAGATGTTGCAGAAAACAGATTTTTCTACTGAGACTGCAGCAGATATTCAAACTCAGGTGTTGAATGACATGCTCCATGATGGTGAACACTCCTAGGAAACTAATTTGGAATTGAATAAAGAAGCGAGGTTGCCTATCACAGATGTAGAAATGACAGATACTAGCATACAAGTATTGCCATCTAACCCTAATTCAGCTGCTGAAATTACTAAAATCAACACTCAGGATAACTTTGATGATGATCATGAAAAAATAACAGAAGTCAATCCAGAAAACAACCTTAAAGGAAATTTTAATGTTATAACATCCATCAAAGAAGAAGCTGATGAGCAGTCACTTATCAAAGCTGGGCTTACAAATGAGAATTGTGGGGACTCTGTGAGTAAGCTTGAAAATGGCTTGAATACAGCGCCAATAACTAATGAATATGAGAGAGCTGCAAATTCTGCTGATGAAGAGTCACAGTCATTGCAAAAAATAACACATCAAACAGATTTTTCTACTGAGAGTGTAGCAGATGTACAAACTCAGGTAAAAACTTTCTAATGGCGAATACTTCAAGGAAACCCATTTGGAGCTTAATAAAGATCTAAAGTTGTGTAACACATATATATACATGTCAGATACTAGTCGACAAGAATTGCCATCTACCCTGATTCTACTGTTGAAGTTGCAAATACCAACATTGTAGATGGAAAAAGTACTAACCTTATGTCTAATACAAATAAAGAATTAAAAACATTAGTCTTGTCAAATGTTCAAGAAGTTGCCATTAAATCAGAGGTGCTTAATTTAAGTATAAACTCATCTGAAATCGAGACAGAAAAAAAATCACCTAGTGAGCTGATCTCCAATATTGAACAAGTTGTACAACCATCAGTAGAGATTGATACACAAATGGGACAACAGTCATACAGAGATTCAGATACTTCTGATTCTAGTGAAGAATCTAATGAGTCATCTAGTGAATATGAAGAGAGTGAAAGTTCAGAAGAAGAAGTCCAAGAAATAACGTAAGTATAGTTGCTAATGATAATAATATTAATTACCTAGGTCTCATGCTTGACCAAAAACTTAATTTCCACCTCCACATTTCAAACACTATAAAAAAATGCTATAGAAAAGCAAATATACTAAAAAGACTTCTTTCCACACCCTGGGGTTGTAAGGAGAAAACCTTACTCCAGTTTTATAAATCACATATAAGACCCCATATTGACTATGGGCTCATTGTCTATGGTGCATGTGCAAAGACCCAGAAGCAAAAAATTGAAACAACACAAAATGATATAATACGTCTCATATTTGGTCTTAGGAAACCCACAAGCACCAAGTTTCTGCTTATGGAGAGTGGATTAACAACAATAAGGGAGAGACGTAGCTTTCTCTTGATAAAACATCTTACAAAAATTGAATCAAATAGCTCACACACGTTACATAATTGGTTAAGAAATCCAGCAATGTATAGAGGTATTGCAGATGAGTATGCCAATATTCAAAAGAAGTTCCCTGTTCCAGCAAGGTCTATTGCACCTACTTTCCCCCAATCCCCTCCATGGAATTGGTCATTTCCCATAATAAATACTGAATTTTCAAAATGGAATAAAGATTTAACCCCCATTGCTTTTGTTCAGAAAAAATTTGCAGAACTCAATACAATTACCTATAAAAATCACTTCCAAATGTTTGTTGATGGGTCAAAAATGAATGAGAAGGTTGCAAGTGGTGTTTTCCTTCCTCACCTGAAAATTGCAATGGGCGAGAGATTATTTAATAATTTATCTATAATGTCTGCTGAGTTAAATGCCATAATCATGGCATTAGAACACCTTAAGCAAAACCAATCTTTGATTGAAAATTCGAATAATATCATCTATTCTGACTCTTTATCAAGCCTTGAGTTGCTGGCCTCAGCTCCTCAATATAAGTTGGACATTGACACTTATCATTGTCTCAGTATTGTTGATACTCTTGCTTCAAGTGGCATAAAATCTTACTTTCAGTACATTCCTAGCCACTCTGGCATAAGTGGTAATCATCAGGTTGATGAAATAGCAAAAAATGCTATAAATATTGACCAGCCAAGTGGGAGACCAATCCCAATTAGAGATATTTACCGATGGAGGCTATCAGATATTAATTGTAATAAGATCAATCCTATCCTTTCCCCCTTTCCCAATAAGTATCTATCTAAAATTTATCATAGAATTCGTTCTGGAACAAATGGACTAAATTTCCTTGCATTCTCATATAAGGTTTCTAATTCAAGTGGTTCAATTCCCCTGTCCCCTCTTTGCAGGCATTGTAATATGAATAATGAAACAATTGACCATTGCCTATTTGAATGTAATATGCTGACGTCTGCACAACATACCTTGCTTTCTAAACTGTTAAAGTACTTCAAACACCACAAAATCCCACTATCAGCCAAGAGCCGAGCCAACTATACCCGCACACAGAGCATAGAAATCGACATCTATCATCTTATATTTGAACTCCTAGAGTCGAAAGATCTGCTGAAAGATATCTGAATATATCTAATAAATATGAGGCAATCAAGCCAGTAGCTCTGTAGCCCACAGAGTGAAGCAAAAGGAAAAGGGCTAAATAGTTTTACTGAAAAGCCCGCCTGCTGTTAAATAGAAGAAGAAGAAAGAATAAACAAGGTCAAACCTAGCAGTAGCTTAGCTTACCTAATTGCACAATGGAAGACTAGTAGAGTGCTGATATCTAGACACTTACTATTTAGGTTAAAAAATAAGCATTGCAATATGAAACTGAGAAACAACAAGAGCTTAGATACAGAGCTATTGTTTATGGTCTTTTTTAGGCATTTCAATCCAAAACCCTTTCGGAAAAAATTCTTTGATACTGCCTCTTCCTCTACAATGGCTATACATGTTCCCTTTCAGAGGAATTCATATCCCTAAAACATCAGGGGTTATACATAGCCTACCATAGACAAGTTCCCTTTTTACTGGTCAATTCTCTCTCTCCCCCCCCCCCCCCCCCTAACCTCGCCATCCTTGTTTTGCTTCAGTTAATTCTTATTTTTACCCCATCTTCCATTGATAGATGCAGAAGAACTTTCGTCCCATACATAATTGATATGTTAACTAAGTTATCTCCCCCCACTCACTTCAATTTAAGGTTTCTTTTAAAGTTGTTTTTTTTCACTAAATTATATTTTGCATTTTTTAATCACAAGACTAAATTCACCTTGTATTTTATTTGGTGTATTCTTCTTAATTTTTTTTCCTTTTTTTGTTACTGATCTCCTCTTATTATATTTGTTTTTTTCTTGTATATATATATATATATATATATATATATATATATATATATATAGATATATATATATATATATATATATATATATATATATATATATATATATATATATATATATATATATATATATATATATATATATATATATATATATATATATATACTATCATGTTCTATTGCTGGATCATCCTGTTGCTAACAATTGCGATTTAATGTAATTTAAGGTAATATCTGAACTTTTGACAATGAGCAATGCCTGACAAAGCAGTTTAAGAGATTGTTCCTCAAAATCTCAAAGTTAATACTAAGGTTTTAGGCATATATAAAAGTTATTGAGCTTAAGATATTATGTGGATGAATGAAAACTAGCCTACATTCTACAATTAGAGCTGATTTGTTTCTTGTAATCCTCTATAGACTTCTTAAACTTTATTGTTTCATTGCAAGCAAAACTTTTTGCAATTAAGAAAATAGAACTTACAGTATAACATCTTTGAGTGTTTTTTCTGCTTGCCAAGTAAAGGGTGATCAGGAGGGGGTGATATTTCTAAGTGAAAACTTGCTCTTGACCATAAAAGTTAAAGTATAATATTTAATAAATATGATCACACATTTTTTTCAATATTATATCACATTTTTTTTTTTGAAAGGAATGTTCACTATAGTCACTGTTAAATCATTTGAAATATCTCAAAATCTTATAGAAAATAACATCTTATTTCGAAAATAGCTCTGATCAATGGCTCTGAAGGAGCCAAATTTGCTCTGTACATCTGAAATTTTACGAAACAAGAGTTTAAATAGGGATAAGTCATTTTATTAGACAGTGAACAAAAAAATTCAAAAGTTGTGGATATTTTGAAGACATAGTCAGTCTTCATCATCTGCAGAAATACTAAAGTATTATAATTAACTCAAACTATATTTATACAGAAAAAATATATTAACTTCCGGGTCACAGAATGTTACTGGTCCATTGGCTTAGAAGGTTCATTAACTAGGTTCTTTCAAAGTCTTATTCTTATTTCTTTCACCATAGAAAGGCAGGTGGTCTTGGAAAAAATTCAACGTCATATATATGGGGATGATAGACCAAGAAAATTTTATAACTATAAAATAATCAACTTTTCTTATACAATGAGGGGAAGAAGAAGATTGTGGCAACTTAATTAAGAATTCAACGCGAATTTAAGCAAAATGAAGGAACTCAAGATTTTGAACAAACTTAGTTAATGAACTTTCTAAGTCAATGGACTGGTAAAATTCTGTGACTTGGAAGTTAATATATTTTTCTGTATAAATGTAATTTGTGTTAATTAAATACCTTAGTATTTTTGCTCATGATGAAGACTGAATATGTCTTCAAAATATCCACAACTGTTTTTTTTTCAGTGTCTAATAAAAAGACTTATCCCTATTGAAACTCTTATTTCTTTTGTCATAGAAGAGCAGTGTGGTCTTAGAAAAAAAAGAATTAAGATCTAGGAAATTAACAATAATAGGTTGCAATAAGATTCGAAATCACAAATTTCAATGGCTATGAATTGTCAATCAAGAAATATTTGAATAAATAAATTGCGCATATATATATATATATATATATATATATATATATATATATATATATATATATATATATATATATATATATATATATATATATATATATATATATATATATATATATATATATATATATATGTATATATATATATATATATATATATATATATATATACATATATATATATATATATATATATATATATATATATATATATATATATATATATATATATATATATATATATATATATATATATATATATATATATATAATATATATATATATATATATATATATATATATATATATATATATATATATATATGTATATATATATATATATATATATATATATATATATATATATAGTGAGAGAGAGCTTCAGAAAATATCTTATGCCTGTCCCTCCCTTTAACCTTGGATGTGTCCTTTTATATCTATGCACCTGTTGCAGAATAAGGGATATCCTTAAGATTCGACCAATGAATGCCCTGGAAAACTGTGTAAATTTGACCGTGGAATTTAATATTGTGGCTTTTGAATCCTCCTTCCATTTAGAATCATTTGGACGTCCTCCTTCCTTAAGGCCGGCGTTGATGATGATTGCATGCATAATGTGTGTACATAAGCAGGTAGCCTAATTTATACAAACGGGTTGGAATGATAACTTTAGTGCAAACTGAAACGTGTCTTCTGTTTTTTCAGGATAGAAGATGAAGAGATCAAAAAGACCAAAAAGAAGCTACTGCCTGAGGAAGAGTATTGTCCTTGCTCTCTACCAAGAATTGAAGATCTTACCATTTCTGTGCCAGAAAATGAGTGCCTGGAGATGGGAAAAATAACCAGCATCATTGACAACCTTGGTGAGTTTATAAGGTACTATATTAAACAGACACCTACCACTTTTGCAAATTTTGGAACAGAAAATCACCACATGATCTCATACAGTATTGAGACTCTGTGGGAATGTCAGAAAACTGATATCCTGTATTGTTACTTCTGCTAGTACTACTACTGCTACTATCACTCCTTGCACCACCAGCCAACTTAGACCAACAGAGCTATGCATACTCCTCCTCCTCCTCTCGAATCTGTTCTAAACTTTGCTTTTCTTCCTTCCCGTGAAGCTCTGATTACCTTTCCATCTTTTCTTGTAACATCCTCCTATCCTATTCGGGTACGACCTTTTTCGTTTAGGTCCAGGTGAGTGGTCAATAAGCAGGATTTTCTTGTAAACCAGACATCTTAACCTTTGGCAAGAAGGCAACTTAACCCTAAAGTTTTGGCAGCATGGCCAAACTGTTTTTAGACAATTCCTCTGGAATCCATCAAGATACGTATTTGTTTTTCAAAATTTATAAAGATATATTCTAAAAACGATTATTGCATATTCCAAGCATTTTGAATCTAGCATTTCAAAGCACCTACCTTTTAGAACCGTACTTGATCACTGTCATTACTGTGGATTTTAATATTCTAATCTTTATTTGAAGACTAATCTCCATATTCTTCTAAACTTTTTTAAACTGGAAAAAAGAGAAAACCACGTGCCTTGGCTATTCTACTTTTTACATCTTTACTGCATTCACTGTCTTTATTGATAATGTTACCCAAGTTAGTGAAGCTTGATCGATTTTCTCATTACCTAACATCATGGCGTTATTTTGATACATTCTTCGTCAAGGAGACTTAGCATTTTAAAATTAGGTTTCAAACTATGCTTGCACTCTGAACTCTCAAAAACTCCAAAATTTTTTCAGTTAACTAACATTTTTAGGATGCTCAATTTATTTGAACAATCTAAGTCTATAAGAGTTTTACCGTCCATGTTTTCCCAAAACCTTTGCCATTTTCCTTAGGACAAAGATCGAAATCTCTCCGCCTGCATTGTGAATTTTCTGTCAATTTGTATTGGGAGATATTTCTCTCATTGTCGATTGGTTCTGGGTTATGAAAAACCCTAAAAAAAGCTTTAATTCGTTAAAAAGATGTTGGTAGTAAGTCCCCCTATTAGCAGGGATCTCCTCTCATATTAACTAATGTACATCCCCAGGACTGGTTCCCAAGAAATTTTTTTTTTCGGAATGCTTTAAGATTCCTAAATATATGGACATTTGGGGGCAAATATACCCGAATTTAAGAAGTAGACTTCCCATACATGGAAAAAACTCGAGTCTGAGTCTGTGCATTGACATTTTGTTGGTGAGTACGTGTTCTGTCACAAACATGCATGTTCGGGCCCTCGTGGCTGAGGGAAGGAGGAGCTAAACATACATATTACTCAAGTCTTTTCAGAGAGACATGTCCTCTACCCCTTCTTGTGTGTAGGTGTGGTTGTGAATAAACTAGTGTTGTGTGTATCTTAAAGGTAAGCTAAGTGTTATCTTTTCCAGTTGTGGTTCAAGCTCTAAAGAATACTCCAGCTTTGGATGAAGATAGTGTCTTATTTT
Organism: Artemia sinica; assembly: GCA_027921565.1. NCBI lineage: Eukaryota > Metazoa > Arthropoda > Branchiopoda > Anostraca > Artemiidae > Artemia > Artemia sinica. The sequence goes on from CM051270.1 coordinate 37,596,397, forward strand.
TGGACAAGGGTAAAAAGCCACTTGAAAAGTATTTGACATATTTGGCTGTGTAAGTGAGCCTTCTTATGTGGTAAGATTCAACTCTCCAGAGCATGTTCAAGAAAAAGAAATCACTGTAGGAATGGAAGTTTTTTGTGCTCCTAAAACGGAACATTCTCACTTTGTTTTGATTTCCCAACTTATGAGGTATATAACCTTGTTTTTATATATATATATATATATATATATATATATATATATATATATATATATATATATATATATATATATATATATATATATATATATATATATATATATATATATATATATATATATATATATATATATATATATATATATATATGTATATATACATATTTTTATTACTACTACTACTAACAACATAATTGTAGTAATAGGCCACCTGAGGCCAGCACGGCTGCTTGAGCTCCCTACATAATTCAAAGCTTCAATCTGTGCCTCACATTTGGAATCTCCCTTGAAGTTGCCACTTTCATTTGGTCCTGTATGGAATGCCAAAAGCAGAATTTTTGACAGTGCACATATTAAAAAAAGTTTGTTTTCGAAAGTTTTTAAAATAAAATATTATTAAAAGAAGTGTTTTGGATTTAAAATAACTCTACTCCGTTTTGGAGTTGAAAATATTTGGAAATAGATGGGAAAAAGAGTTAGGGGAAATTTTCCTGCCCAGATTTTTAAAACTTACACTAAAATTAAAACGCTGAACCTGATACATAAAGAGAATAAATCTCAAATTGATCGTCGAACTTGGAAAAGGCCCATTTTGCAGTTCAAGAAGTCTTAAATTATGTTTTATTTTTTATCAAATTGGGCTTTATACAAAGTGAGTTATAGACACTACTCACTGGTCGAATTTGTTGAAGTCCAGTTGGTAATGTTTCAGGACCTTCTTCTCGAATATAATTTTCTGAACTGCACACTGTATCAAAACCACAATATTCAAGTAAACACTTAATTTTGGCGGATTACTTTTATTTAAATCCGTGAAAAAACAAAACAAACTGTTTCTAGAAACTTACTAACAAATATTTAAATTAGTTTATTCTTTTGGTGTCCTCGTGGTTAAAAAAAATATCACATCTTTCAGGGAGAAAGAAAATTAAAGTGATTGATATTCATGCTTTGAAGAACTAAATATTGAAGAGGGTCAACATTTTTAACTATGTAACACCCACTTTCCAAATTTCAGGAATAAGCAAACACATTTTCAAGAATACACGCTAGCGATTTTTTTTGGACTGGGCTGATTTTTAAAACATGATCACTGGGTAAAAATTTCTAGAATCATTTTTAGCCTTACTCAAGCAGATCAAATTATGAATATATTGTATATATTAAATAATTTATTCATTAAAACAAAGACAAACACCTGAATGACAAAGAGAATTGAATTTGTGAGATTTCAATTAAAATAAAGCATATAAAATAAGAAAAATTGAAAAAGACGGCTCTTTAGAATTTATATTTATTTATTTGTATGATTTATTAATAATGTACAATTTGCATTGATGATGTATATCAGTGATGTATATTTGATAATTTTATATTAAGTTTATATTTGTATTTTTGCTGTCTTGGAAAGTTTTACCGCTTCCGTATTTTTTCAGCCTAGTTTACTTGGTTTCACTCCAGCTCATTATTTCTCAGAGAACCTCTGGAGCCTTTTGGCAAAACCCTAGGGTTTTAAGGAATCTAGATTGAGAAATTCCTCTCTAACTTATTATTTCTAAAATCAAGAGGAGTAACTTTGAGAAGAAATTGTAGCCAGACACAATAAAAATACGCTGTGTAGGTTCTCTCTTATTTTTGTAATGGTAAAAGAAAAAACAAGAAAAAAAGGTTGAGGAACAGTTGAAATTCTGAAATAAATGACAATTCTCTAAAATGTTTTTTTTTTTTTTATCCTAGGAATTCTTGGTGGGTTCTTTTTTTTATATATAGATTTTGTTGGTGGAAACAAAGGGGATCTTCCTCGGGATAAAAATTAGTTTTCAAAAATTAAAAACGAAAATCTCCATTTATGCCCTTCAAGCTCAGGCAGTAGATTTGAGACCCTTTAAGCTCAGGCAGTAGATTTGAGGCCGTTTAAGCTCAGGCAGTAGATTTGAGGCCCTTTAAGCTCAGGCAGTAGATTTGAGGCCCTTCAAGCTCATGCAGCAGTCTGCAAACCAAGATTAGAATATTAGAAGCTACAGTGATGACAGTGGTCAAATATGGCTCTGAAGCATGGACGCTCCGAAAAGCGGATGAAGATTTGCTAGATGTTTTCCAGAGAAATTGCTTAAGGATTGTTCTGGGTACCCGGCTGACTGACCGTATTTCAAACAACAGGCTATACAAAAAATGTGGTTCAATACAGCTCTCTAGGTCTATAATGAAAGAAAGGTTGAGGTGGTTAGGGCACGTTGTGCGGATGAAGGATGACAGATTGCCGAAGATTGTTCTTTTCGGCCAACCATCTAGGGCTAAACGGAAAGCAGGTCGCCCCCGTTTGGGATGGGAGGACGTCATAAAGTAATATTTAAAGGAAATGGGAACTTCATGGGTGGGTGTAAAAAGGGAGGCTTTGAATAGATTGGGGTGGAGGAGGAGCGTGCGTAGCTGTGTTGGCCTCAGGTGGCTTGGTGCTGTGGTGAGTTTTTAGTAGTAGTAGTAGTAGTATGCGGACAATATGGTAATCACAATCTGAGAGTTTAAAGGTTTTTTTCTCAAATACTAGACGAGAATAATTTTTTGCTTAATATTGGTATAAGATAAGTTTGTTTCTTAAATGATATTCATTATTGAATTTTCTTTTCAGCATGAAAGGCTCTGATGCATCGGGTAAAAAATGATATGGAGCTTCCTCCAAGTCTCCAAGAGTTCTCAGATGATGAAAAAGAAAGAGAAGCAAGGCGTAAAAAGAAATCACAAAAACATAACAATAGAATAGAAATAGTCTATGAAGGTGAAAGATCTCCCCAAAAAAGGGGCAGAGGCAGGGGTCAATCCACTGAATCCTACCGCCCAAGGGTCAGTAACAACCCATTTGGTTCAAATTATCAACAAACATCCTTACCTCAGAGGGAATATGTGCCAAGATTCCAACCTCCACAAAATACGACTTTTAATTCTCAATTGACGTTTAGACCGCAAGAAGGGCATAGTGTAAATTTCCAGTCTGTGGAAATTGTGGGTTCAAATTATCAGCCACAAATTAGGCAGCAAGGACTCTATGAACCAAACTCTCAGTCGCTACAGAATTCGGGCCTACATTATCAGAGGCTAGTTAGAACCCGTGGAGGCTATGTAACAAGATATCAATCTCCACAAAACTTTAATCGTTCCACAGAAATGCCGGTATTAATCCCCCAAGATTTGATTACTTTTATGAAAACCAACAACAGTCTCATATGAATGTAGCATCATCCCCCATACATCATACGTCTTCACCGAGGTTTCAACCACGACCGCCTCCTAGATATCCTAGGTTTGGTGGAACTCCTGGCTGGTCTTCCTTCTCTTCTCAAGAGGAAGCACATCAGCAGCAATATTTTGAGTCTTACCAACCACCCCGATACTAAAGAACATAGGTAAGATATCTGTAATAAATCGAATGGGAAATCAATGAGCCATATTTTTATTTTATTTTATTAGACATAGTCTTGACTTAAAAACTTTTTTGGTTTATAAAGTCTCATTAGAATAGTTGTCATTGTCTTCTCCAAAGTGTGTTCTCTTTATTCCTTCACTCCTCCACACAAGAAGTTGGAGTGCAGAGCATCTTGAGTCCCTCCCCATTAAACATGTTTGTAAATTGTGCTAAAACATGAAACAAGATCCATAAATTGCGGCGTCAGCAATCATTGGACTTAGCAAGCTAGTCTTTTTCAAAACGGATGCCCTACTCAAGCTGTCTTGGTCCCTTTTAATGGGTTCTATGAACAAGGGCTTCTTTTTTAGAGCCCTTTCAGTAACTATTAAAATATCTTAGCCTGTATTGGCGCATAAAAGCACAGAAAGTTATTAAGTTTTATACATTTTGAAATATTTCGATTTTAACATTTCTCAAAATTAATTTCATTTAATTTAATCCTATAACCACTAATTTTCAATATGATTCATTGCCAGTCCATTAGTAAATGCTGCGTGATAAACAGTACTATGGACTATAAGAAATCTTTATTTTCTTTGACATAAAAAGCAAGAACCAAAGCTTCTAATAAAAAGGTTTCTCAATCACGTGTCAGTGAAAAGGGTAACATCAGGGTTGGTAAGAAAAAAATTGTATCTTTACTTTTACTCCTACACATAAAATAGGGGATATATAACTTTGGATATATCACTACCTGTTCATAGTAAAAAAAAAGGAAACAAACAATATTCACTACTAGTCTAGTAAAAATGTGGTTTGACCTAAACCAGATTGCTATACAAATGATTCTTTCACTATCTGACTAAAAAATATGTGCTGATTCCAAATCCAAAAAGTTTGCCGCTCTAGCTCGTTCACAAATTTGAGTTTTTTTAGGTTGAGGCAAAAAATGTTGATTGAGTAAATACCGGTAAATGTGATTAGATATGTCATTTCTATGCTCTTTTATTTGCTGATGAACATGAAACTAAATATTTAAAGTAAAAAAATTGTTTGGGGCTTAAAGCTTCGAGAGAGACTGAGGTTGGGGGAGAGGTTCTAGGAAAACTGTGAAAAAATGGGTCAACCTCAAACAAATTGTTATATAAATGATTCTTTCACAATCTGACTAAAAAATATGTGCTGATTCCAAATCCAAACAGTTTGCCGCTCTAGTTCTTTCACAAATTTAAGTTTTCTTAGGTTGAGGGTGAATTTTCTAATGTAAAGAATGCCGTCCTGAAAAGACAATTCCGAATTTAGGAAATGGTTTAGGGGTTCGATTTAACATACATCAGAACGTTAAAGTAACTTGGAGAGGGTGAGGTAGTCTGTTAGGCAAATTTGAGGTACATAAAAGTCGGACTTTTTCGAAAATCGTCATCGTCCAAGAATTTCGAAGGTTTTTTGCGTCTCCGATTCTTTGTCTCAAAATTCTACTTTCTAACTGATCCTGGTAAAGGTTTGCGGTAGATATAGAGGTAGATTTGAGGTACAAGAATTAAAAAAAAAATCTGATTTGTCAATTGAAAATAGAATATTTATTGAAAATTTTTTAACAGAATCGCTGAATTTATTATGTAAGCTGCAAAAAATATATATGGGGTCTGAGTGATAATTTTTTAATTCAAACTAGAAAAATACCTGAAAGTTTAAAAATTAGTTTGGTTCTCTTTTCGCTTAAAGTGACTCGTTACGTCATTTTATGGGATGGAATTCTAGTCTAGAATGATGGTTTGTTGAATCTGTAAGAAAGAAAAACTCGAAGCGGACGAGACAGTTGTTGTGACTGAAGTAGGAGTGAGAACCATAAACGAATCAAGTAAAAAGCGAAAATGAACTGATGTGACAGCTGTTGTGGGGGATTGTTTTCACAAGTCATCCCGAAGCTCTTACACAAATGCAACGGCTATTGACCAGCACTTGCGATTCTTAGTCAAGCAAAATGAGTCCCAGAGGATTTCAAATCGCCTGCTAGAACAATTCGATTTCAAAACTGATGGTTTATTTTGTTCGAGCAGAGTGGTTTTTGAGAAGACTCACAAGAAGGAAAATAGCTTTCGCGTCCGTGGCGTTAGGTCGGTCTCTGGACCAATACTGCATATCCATTTCCACAAGAAAAGGATTTTGTTTTGTTCGAGCAGAGTGGTTTTTGAGAAGACTCACAAGAAGGAAAATAGCTTTCGCGTCCGTGGTATTAGGTCGGTCTCTGGACCAATACTGCATATCCATTTCCACAAGAAAAGGATGATTTCACAATTTAGGATCCCCTGATTCGGAAATGTACGACTATTATGTCGTTCTGGAGTAACTACGGTGTCCTGCAGCCACAAAGATTTTTTATTCCAGGATCATCCTGTTTAAAAGAAAGAAGCATAATGATTAGAAAGTGCCAATGTGGTTGTTGCTAGAGGGGCTTCAAACACCCGGATGGACACGTGCAGGGGCTTCCAGATTGCCTAGGACCCAAAAGACCCTAAGTACCAGGCAAATTCCTAATATTGGGAACATACTTTCGCGGCTTCTGGAGCCGCGGCTTCAAGGAGCTTATGGTGCGTGGTTGTCTTAAAGTGATGCTTCTCTAATTTAACTTATTAATAAATTTAAGTCCTCGTTATTATTGAAGTTTTCAGTCTTTTAAATAATTCGCTTTTCTGTGGGTGATTATTTCTGTGTTATTTAAAAATGTTTAATTTATTAGCTAGTAATACTGATATAACAGATTTGGTTCAAACCAATTTTATTGTACCTTGTAAGTAGCTTTTTATGGTATATTTCAAAATAAAATCATAATTTTTTTTTTACAGCTTCTGTAAAATCATTTCTTATGATTTTTTTTGTTTGGGTTGTTCAAAGTTTGGGAAGTTTGGGTTGTTCAAATTTTCGGAAAAATAGAATTTATTCATTTAAAATAAAATTTTAATAAGTGTTTGTGCTGAGTTAAAAATGAGTTCTGCAAAAAAGGCTTGAAAAAAATCACGCGAAAGCTTTGGACTATGGAAAATTCTAATCTTATTTTTAAATTCAAATAAAAATTTGTATGCTAAGTCACGCCTTTTGGCTTCGAATTGGGCTTATAATATCAGTATCATGTTTTTAGTACTTAAAAAAAAATCTCCCTCGGTTAATTGTTATTACAACATAAAATGTGTTCTTGTTTCTCTTTTCAATATTTTTTCCCTTTTTTCAGGCGATTGTCAACGTCGCACATGCGATTAAATCCAAAATGCTTCTTTTCTGTATTTTGTTAAATTTTTTTGAAGCCAATAAATTTAACACCCCCATTTTACCCTCGGCTGTGATTGACTATAAGTATGGACTATCTAGTTGTAAGAGTTTAATAACGGCATCATTTTAACAGGAAAATATTTGTTAGGGTATAAGGTCATGTGACAGGTTTTGTAAAATCAGATTTGAAGTGCACTCCACCGAACGAAGTAAGCCTTATAGATTTTCTACGTTTTCCAATATCTAATTTAGTTCTCAATGTGTTTAGGAGTTTCCGTTTTTCCGAAATGCATTTGATATCCTTTTTTCTTATCCAGAATAAATCCCGACAGCTGAATTGCGCGGGTTATATTGGTTGATTCTATAGATACCGATTCAATTCATTATTTTATTTTGGGTATACCACTATCAAAATCTTATAAAAACCTAGAATTTGGAATTTCGAGATACATATTTCAAAAATTATGTACTGGAAATCTAGAAGAGAACTAAATTTTGATTTCCGCTTAAAAAAATACTACCTCATGTTCGATATGAATCCACCACTATATAATCCCTAAAAAGCTTACCTTCAGACCTAGGACGGTTCCGTTATCGGCTTTTTTTTATCTGAAGGTACTGAGAGCGGTCAACAGTTTACTATTTTAACCTAAGATACGTGGTTTTCAACTTGCTTATTTCTAAGAGGTCATGTATCTTACGCATTCAAAGAACAGGTTGTTCAATGCAGAATTGCAAGGTGAGTATTTCTGTTTTAAAAAAAAATAAGGAAAACTCTGATGAGGTGCTTGATTTAACACCAATAAAATAGATTTGATGGAGGTTATATGTTTAAGATTTTCCCAAAATTGGGGATCTGTTTGATATTCTGGGTGCTGGGAACTTTGGAAGCCCCAATATGTGTCTGTCCGTTAGTATGAAGCCCCTCTATCTAAAACAACAGTTCATGAGCATTCTTTTTTTCAGGTGTATGAGTATATAGCATTAGACCAGTGGTTCAGCTAATTTTCCGCAGGGACTATCTTTCAATACCCCATAGAGAATACACTTCTAACCAATTAGAGTAAAAAAAAGGAGAAGGCGTTCTGTCCTAGACATTCAGGTCTAGGGCAGAATGTTCTCCCTCTGTTTGTAAAACAAAGGTGTGTGTGGGGGGGGGGGTAAAGAGCTAAGTAAACGGATGAGGACAAATTGGCGATATATTTTTTAGAGAACAACAGTTGGGGCAGGATGTCGAACAGAAAAAAACTATGAGTTGTAAAAAAAAAAAAATCAGGAGAGGAAATTCTGCTACTCCCTACCGTAAAGTTTTCATTCATGGGTTACGTATCAGGCGTTGGAGCCGCCATGGATGCATATACGATGTGCCTACAAAAAGATCCAAAGGTAAAATGTTCTTTATTTATTGTGTCTCAGGTTATTGTATAAATCAAAGTATTCTGAAACTTTCAACTCAGCCTGTAATACATAGTCTTTTGATTCGAGTTACAAAACAGCTCCTAACAGCCAGCTAGCCATTTTCAAGTCGTTGAACTGTGTTCAATTAATTTATTGTGATTTGTGTGTAAATTTGGGCTATAGATTGGCATATTAGGGGGTGAGGCGGGGGGGTTGGTAAAGTATAGCAGGTCTGCATGCAAAATATGTTTAGTACAAGTATTCTGCATATTAGATAGATAGATAGAGAAGTGTATTTTAAAGCCAAATATACGGCCATGCACATAGTAAAAGTAGAGATGCCTTATTGACTCCCACGGGGCACCCCTGCTGCCACCTACAACTTTTTTTTACATAATTCATGTCTGTTTGTTGTCAGTGAGAATGAAAAAACAGGAATTTTCTCACTTTTATGGATGTTTCTTGGACGGTTATGTGTGTTGGTTAATTTATTTGATGTTTTTCATGGATGTCAACAGCAATTTATGTCTGTTTTATGGCTTTTGTCAGTGAGAATGGAAAAACAGTATTTTTCTCACTTTGATGGATTATCGAGTCTAACGGGAGCAGGGTCAATGACCTCTTTTTCTTAGGTCTTGCTGTTGTTTTGGCTAATTGCCCGCTAGTGGAGAATGTTATGATCCAGAAATAGGAAACAGTATTTGTTGTTGTTGTTGTTGTAAGTGCATGCTCGAGGCAAATGTTATGAGTTTCCAGAAATAGGAAACAGTATTTGTTGTTGTTTTTGTTGTAAGTGTATGCTCGAGGCAAATTCAACCAAACGCCATGGAAAAAATTCTCAAAGAAACATCTTAGCGATGAATTGTTTTAGCGCGGGAATCAGGTTTCTTAATAATTTGAAATGTGTCAGCGCAGAGATCCCAAAAACAAAAGGAACACGCTGAAATTACGTTTAGGGATTATTTGAGCGAAACCGTTTTAGACATTTTATGGAATTATTTCGGCGAAACAGTTAGAGACATTTTAAAAGATGATTTAAAAGATGATTTTAGAAGAGGATTTGAGGGTGAAACTCTGTGGTCGTTATAATACACAAGTTCCATTTGAACAGTGTTGTGAGGTCCCCTACCACAACCCCAAAGGGTTCCGATTCCCCCACCCCAACCCCGAAGGAAGTCCCCGGTCCTCAAAGATTCTCCAGGCTCCCAAAGGACCCTCGGTGCCCCAAAGGCTCCTGAACCCCCATTTTAATACTTTTTTAAGACTTTATTATATATTTTCAGAACAAATTATTATTTTAGGGAAATATTTCGGCGAAACAGTTAGAGAGATTTTAAAAGATGATTTAAAAGATGATTTTAGAAGAGGATTTGAGGGTGAAACTCTGTGGTCGTTATAATACACAAGTTCCATTTGAACAGTGTCGTGAGGTCCTCTACCCCAACCCCAAAGGGTTCCGATCCCCCTAACCCAACCCCGAAGGAAGCCCCTTGTCCTCAAAGGTCCCCCAAGCTCCCAAAGGACCACCCGGCCCTCAAGGGCCCCCCCCCAGACCGTCAAAGGCCCTCCCGGGCCCCATCTTTCGTTGTTGTGTGTTCTCTGAAACCTATGATTTGGGGTGTATGGGTTGCTATTTTTGAATTTTCTGAGTTGGATTTCTTAGTCTTTCATAGATATGTGTTGTCTGAAACCTATAATTTGGGATGGGTAGTTTGCTATTTTTGACTTTTCTGAGCTGGATTTCTTACCCTTCATAGGTGTGTGTTATCAGAAAATTATGATTTGGGATGTGTAGTTTGCTAGTTGGACTCTTCAGAGCTAGGAATCTTAGTCTCTCATAGTCATCTCCGCGATTTGCACAAAATCCAAAAAAATATGAACTGCCATCGACGGATACTAGCGAACAACTGACAAAGAGAAGGAACCAGGATTATTACGAAAGCCGATAAAGGCAATACTGTTGTTGAATTAGATTCAGATGATTACGACAAAAAAAGTCAGAGAAATTTTAAATGATTCTAACATATATGAACAATTAGCTACCGATCCCACAGAAAAATTTGTACAGGAAGTCCGAAAAGAGCTTTCTTATCTAAAAGGAAAAGGTGAAATTACAGATCAGTTGTACAAAAGGTTTTACCCACGCGGATGCACGTCCCCTCGCTTTTATGGTCTTCCTAAAGTTCATAAGCCCGGTAATCCACTTCGACCCATTGTTTCTTCTTTTAATTCTCCTACAGCAAAAATTGGGAAATTCTTATCAGTGATATTTCGCCCACTAATTCAGGCTCAAAAATCCTATATTAAAAATTCCGCTGATTTTGTTTCCAAGGTAAAGCAAGTTTCGGTTAAACCAAATACAAGAATTGGCAGTTTTGATGCAGATTCAATGTATACCAATTGTGATCCTCAAAAGGCAGAACTGTTTTTGGAGCAAAAACTTAATTCTAACCCATCTATATCAGAAAATTCTACTCTTTCGAATCAGACACTTCTTTCGCTTACAGCCCTTTGTAACAGAACTTCTTTTTATTTCCATTATAAAGGCATTTTTTATAGACAGAAATATGGGCTCTCCATGGGTGCCCCCCTTTCTCCAATACAGGCTGATATTTTCATGGAAGACCTTGAAGAAAGGGCTATTTTGCAAAGTTCTTGTAAACCTGAATTTTGGGTTCGTTTTAAAGATGACATTTTTTATTTATGGGAGCATGGTGACGAGTCTCTGGGTTCTTTTCTTCACTTGCTCAACTCCTTGGATCCAAAACTGAAATTTACTCAGGAATCAGAGATAGAGAGGCGTCTTCCTTTCTTAGATGTTCTGGTGCACCGAAATGATTCATGTTTCGAGTTTAGTGTCTATAGAAAACCCACACATAATGACCGTTACTTAAGTTATTCCTCAAATCATTCTCCTGCTGTGAAAAGAGGAGTTGTCACTTCTCTAGTTGATAGAGCATTGAAAGTTTGTTCAACACGTTTCTTGGATTTAGAGCTCAACCACCTTAGAGATATTTTATTTGGGAATGGTTATCCAATTAGTTTAATAAATTCTGTAATTGCAAAACGCATTAAAAGATTATCAGATAGTTCCACAGAAAACACAAATCAAAGGGAAAATTCAGTTTATCTTGGTCTCCCATGTGTTAAAGGGATTTCAGACCACATTTCAAAAAATCTAAGGAAAAATAATATTTACACTTATTATAGACCCAGAAAAACTATAAGGTCCCAAATTTATCAAGGTAAAGACCCTATCCCAATAGGTGAAGACTCCGGTGTCTACAGAATTCTTTGTTCGTGTGGTCTTTGGTATATCGGAAGATTTGATCAGCGACTAACGGATAGATTAACTCAGCACTCTATTTCAATTAATAATACACTTAAAAAGCGGAAAAAACCAGAAAATTTTGACTCTGCCCTTGCAGTCTTGCAGAGCACATTTTTGAAAAACCAGACCATACTATTTTGTTTAATCAAGCTAGTCTTATTTCGCATGACAAAGGTATTGTCCAGCACTACAGAGAATCTGTTGAAATTTATAAATACCAACATTTAGGTCTAGCTTTAAACAGAGATTCCGGTGATTTAAGAATAAACGAGTCATATTTCGGTTTTCTCAAAAGAGAAGCCGATACTTTAGTAATCCCTGAAATAAACCTTGAACCATTTTCCCAGTCATCTATTCAAACACGTCAACAACCCTTAGGTCTCAAAGGGTGTCTGCAAGAAATTCATTAATTAAAATCTGAAATCAAATTACATAGTTCTCTAACTTATTTAATTGTTGGTTCATTTTGTTTTTCGAATGTATGTATAGGTTCCTTCTCTTTGTCAGTTGTTCACTAGTATCCGTCGATGGCAGTTCATATTTTTTTGGATTTTGTGCAAATCGCGGATATTGGCGAATAACTCGATTTTATGGTTGTTAGGTAGTTGGTTTTAATTCTTTTAATTTTTGGCTTTTATTGATACATCGTTTCGTTTCGCGCTGAAGAAGAGAGGCGTTTGTCCTCTCGAAATATTCGCTTTGTTTTTGCAGTATCTTCATTTGGCCTATAAAAACCCCATTTTTGCTCGTTTTTCTTTCTTTATGTGATGTCAGGCCAATGTGGTTTAAGAAATTATCTTTAGCCTACAATTTCATAGATAGTTGCATTAATAACGGCCGGTCTAATTTCTTATCTTTTACTTGGTCGTTCTAATTTATATTTTCAAAGCTACGAAAAATTTTGTTCTCATAAATAAGCTCGAGAATTTATATGTTTTTGAAGTTTAGAATTGCAATGTCATAAAAACGTTGTATAAAGAAGTATACTTTGATGTCACTTACCTAAATGACATTTTGGAGAGATGTGACCTTCAAGGATCATGCTTCTCTTTAGTTCTAAGTTAATTTAGAAAATCCTATCTATTAGTTATCCTTATCAAATGCACCTTTAACTTTCACGTTTTTGTATAGCTTATCTGTATTGCAAGACCAGTATACTGAGTACCTATTTCTTTTTTTTAGTTCTTTAATCATAATTTCTATTGTTGATAGAGAATAATTAGCCAGAAAGTAATGTAAAATATCACCTTAGATGTTGGCAAGTATTTTTTTTTTATTTCTTTAATCACAATTTCTATTGTTGATAAGGAATAATTCAGCATATTAACCAGAGAGTAATGTAAAACACTACCTTAGATGCTGGCAAGTTTTTTTTTTCGATCTTCTTTAATTCCCTTTTTATTGAATTCTCTATGACAGAAAACTAAGAAAAATATCTGTCTTGTAAAGCCAGAGACTGAGAACAGAAAATTTCGACCATAAAAGCGCATGTAATCAGTGAAAAATGCTTCACAGTTTCAGATTTCGGAATAGGGAGCCGAAATCTGCCAATGAAGACTGAATCCTACCAATTTTGAGTTCTAGTATTATGAAAAGCAAAATTCACACTATCTGGTAGCATCGTCTCTGAATTTGTGTTTTTTTTTTTTTTTTTTTTTTTTTTTTGCACTCATCCCTGCAAGATCTAATTTACCCTGAATCTGGAACTCCACCCAAAAAATATGTAGCGAAAATGCGCCCATGGCGCATTTTCGCTTCCCTTGGTGCGCTATCTAAAGTCAGGCACCTGGTATCACTGCTGGCTGGGCTCAATAAAAATTTAAGCATAAAACACGTGCAGTCAAAGACAAGGCACGTGTGACGAAATAGCTTGAGCCCAATAGAAAAGAAAAAAGAAGTAAGTGTATGAAAGATAGAATACTTTAAATTACAATGTATCAAATATGATTGAATTTAAGATAGGCTATTCCTGCGCAGTTCTTTGCATTTTGTTTGAAGAAATGTTTCAGTAGCAAGAGAGTAGACCTAGGGTAAGACACCCAGTAGTCGGCCACCTGCCTATTCCCGGACAGAATCTTTGATAGGAATGAATCATCATCCTATTCACGGACAAAAGTCTCCTAATTCCGGTCACCTGTGATGCATTATCATTTTAAAAACTTTTTGACATTTAAACTACTCTAATTACTGTATTATACCACCTACAAACTTAATTTTTTTACAGTTAAAATCCTGTTTCTTTTCTGAACGAGTAGGTTACTAATTCAAATAGTTTCGATTGTACATTGCTTCCTATTTTTAAATTTACTAAGAAGTGTCAAATCTTCCTATAGACGGACATATAGGAATCGCTCATGTATATAGTTATTACGCAATATTGCTTTGTTCCGTTCATGATTTCCTGTTATCGCTTTTGTCGGGTTTTCGTCCGCTTGTTGCTAGGCCTATAGGCAGAACCTGCTAATTCATGTTTTGGCAAATTCATGATGGCAAACAAAACATTAAATTGTAAAGGTTTATTAATATAAGAAATTTTTTATTTAAATTTGATTTTCAGAGAAGATAATAATTCAGATTGGAATTATTGAGAAAAGTGATTATCCTTGTTATTCAATGTGGGCAGGTGCGGATGAAGGATTTTTTTTTGGGGGGGGGGGGCAAAATAGTTGGATTCTATAAAAAAATTACGGGGTGCAACGTAGGTTGATCTGATAAATTTGCATCAGGAGTAAGTTTAATTAACGTAAACTTGAGTTAATTAAGTAAATTATGCTCTTTAATGCTCTTTTTTATGCTTTTTATGCCTTTTTTTTATGCTGATTACAAATATAATAATCATTTCTATCGGAAATGAATTTCAGCCCCCCCCCCCTATATATGCCAATTCAGGGTATACATTTCTACATAAGGGGGGGGGGCAAATTTTGTTTCTGATGTAAATCGGAGGTAAGTTTAAACGTAAGTTTAAGATAAATATTCAGAGTGAAATTATTGAGAAAAGTGATTTTCCTTGTTATTCAATGAGGACAGGTGCGGATCAAGGATTTTGTTTTTTTTTTTTGGGGGGGGGGGGGCAGAATAGGTGGACCCAATAAAAAATTTAGGGGGGGGCGCAAAATCAGTTGATCCGATAAACTTGCGTCAGGAGTAAGTTTAATTAACGCAAACTTGAGTAAATTAAGTAAATTACACTACTTTAGGCTACACTAGGGGGGCGTGCGCCCCTTCGCCCCTCCCCGCTGGATCTGCCACTGAATGAGGGGAACTGGTATTCCCCTGTACAATGTTTTCAACTATGCAAGATTCCAATGGTACACTTTTCATATTGATCTGACACTATTTTTGATGTGTTTTAGGCTTTTTTAGAAATCACCATAAACTTTTTTTGGAATAAACTTTTACTTTTAAAACGAACCAAAATAATAGTTACCATTCCTGAATCAATGTCCCATGGCAACTTTTTCTTAATAGTATTTTTTTTTCAAAATTTTATCCTTTGAAACAAGGCGGGATTTCTTAATTGCTTTTGACACCTGTTTTTGTTGAGAAGTCGCATATTGATTCCTTTTTTTCTTTATTTTGCTGTGTATCAAAAATGGAAGGTTGTATCAAAAAGAAATCAAGTTTGGTTCATGCTAATGAAATAAAATAAAATAGGATGAATATGCAATAATTTGTAAATAAATTTGGGCTATATATTTCAGCTCAATGGAATTGTTGTTGTCATTTTAATGACAAAAAATATCATTTTAATAGCAGGGAACTTGATTTTAATAACCGAGTAATGGAAAATTTTCTGTGGGAGCAAATTTGTACTAGGGGACCGGTTATTTGTGGGGAAACTTCCATAAGGGATGGAATTTCTGTTTTTTTCTGGGGGGAGGTGGGTTAAACAAAAAAAACATAATTGGGTACTTACGCATTATGCGGGCACCGCATAATTTACAAGTCTGACCATTATTTTTTTTTTTTTTGGGGGGGGGGGGGGTCAAACCCTAACCCCCCCCCCCCATGGGTACTACCTTGGCCAAGGGAACAAATTTGCTATTGTACAAGGAAACCAGTCACGAAACCTGTCAAATAGGCTATTTGCAAGAGATTGCCATAGATAAATGGACTGCAAAGCCGTGGTTTCTCAATGAGTGTCAATATTTACACGATTGATTTTTGTGGTTTAAGGGGGGGAAAGGTACCTAGGTTAGGTTTGGTTACGTATTTAATATATGGTATGATTCCCTCCCCCCTAATGTGCAAATATATAGCCCAAATTTTTTTCTAAATTATTATAAATCATCCTATTTTATTTTACATTCGTCCTATATAATTTGGGCGGGGGCTTTCCCCCTAGATTTGTCAATCCGTTTTGCAAAACCCATAAGCTAACGGATAACAGCTAATGGTGGCGGATCCGGGGAGTGGTGAGGGGGGCGCGTGCCCCCTAGCGAAGTCTAAGCATATCATATTCTTGATGCGCTACTTGAACGTCAAGTAAAGTGTATTCTTAAGAAAATTTATTTAAAAAACAAAGTTTTCCGAAGGAAGTAAAGAGCAAAGTTGAAACTTAAAACGAACAAAAATTATTACTTTTACAGCCTATCTAACATATATCAATAAAACTAGTACAAATAAACCAACTAATTGTGTTTCTCTATGCTTTTAGGATTATAAAAAACTAGCGCTTTACTGAAAACACAAAAGTCAAGCATAAAAAACAGGATTATTGATTTAAGAATCAAAAGTGAGCATGCAGCCTAACAACACTAAACGAATCGAAAAGGCATTTCATAGTCTTACACCAGTCCTAATACTATCAAGATGGCTTTACTTCAACTTGTTTACAGACTAATTGTATGTCCTTCTCAGAACCAAAACGAGAGCCAGTCATTGAACTCAGCCATTGTGCAGAAGTAATATCAAATTAAATGTAAAAAAAAATAAAGCGTGGGAGGAAAAAAATAGGAAAATTTTTAATAGGATAGGAAATTAGGAAAATAGGAAAATTATTTTTTTTAGGAAAAAAATAAGCGTGGGAGGGGGCCTAGTTGCCCTCCATTTTTTTATTCACTTAAATAGGGCACTAGAACTTTTAATTTCAGTTCCAATGAGCCCTCCCACGATATTCTAGGACCACTGGGTCGATACGATCACCCCTGAGGAAAAAAAAACAAATAAACACGCATCCGTGATCTTTTTTCTGGCAAAAAGTGTAAAATTCCACATTTTTGTGGATAGGAGCTTGAAAACTCTACAGTAGGGTTCTCTGATACGCTGAATATGATGGTGTGATTTTCATTAAGGTTCTATAACTTTTAGGGGGTCTTTCCCCTTTTTTGAAAATCAGCCAAATTTTCTCAGGCGCTTAACTTTTGATGGGTAGCACTAAACTTGATGAAAGTTATATATTTGAAATCAGCATTGAAATCTGATTCTTTTGATATATCTATTGGTATCAAAAACCCGTTTTTCTAGAGTTTCGGTTACCATTGAGCCGGGTCGCTCCTTACTTACAGTTCGTTACCACAAACTGTTTGACCAAAAATACAAAATTCCACATTTTTGCAGATAGGAGCTTGAAACTTCCGCAACAGGTATTTCTGATACGCTGAATCCGATGGTGTGATTTTCATTACAGTTCTATGAGTTTTTGGGGATGTTTCCCCCTTTTTGAATATAAGGCAAATTTTCTCAGGCACGTAATTTTTGATGGGTGGGACTAAACTTGATGAAAGTTATATATTTGAATTCAGCATAAAAATCTGATTCTATTGATGTATCTATGGGTATCAAAATTCTGGTTTTTAGAATTTCGGTTACTATTGAGCAGGGTCGCTCCTTACTTACAGTTCGTTGCCACAAACTGTTTGAAAAAACCTTAAATTTTAACAATTGGTAACTTACAATAACATACAGATTACTGATACAGATGTATCAGTAATCAGTAATTCCCCCCCCCCCTATTCGCCTATTATAGGCGAACCTCAACTTTTCCCCTTAATTTATTACTATTTTATTCATGATGAAATTAGGCCATAAGAAAATGTTTACTGTTGCTATCTGACTAAAATGGCTTGTTTCACCGATGGTTTTAAAATTTCGTCCACTGTCATTTTCATTCGAGAACTTCAAACACTGAAATGATAGAATTGTTTCACTTGCCCAGAACTCCTTCCCGTAATATGAATTTATAATTAAGTCAACGGTTTTTCGGGATAAGCGTGGGATAGCAATTTTGAACTCACTCAGTTCAGGAACTTTGGCCCATTGTTTACATATAGTATTGGTTAATGGGAAGTATAAAGACGTTTTTTAGGAGGGATTCTTTTCTGATGGAGGGGGGAGGAAAGGGTTACGGGGAGGATTCTTCCAAGGAGGATGTTTCCTTGGGGGAAGGGACATTTCTATGAAGGGAGCGCCCGGATTTCCCAGCATTATTTAAAAAACGATCAGAAATTAAATAAAAAAAAATAGTTTTTTCAACTTAAAGTAAGGAACAATATTAAAACTTAAAACAAACAGAAATTATTACGTATATGAGGGGGTTCGCCCCCTAGTCAATACCTCGCCCTTTTCACTAGTCTTTTTTTAGTAGTTTCAAAAGAGCTATCTATTCTAATTAACCGGCTTTTGTGATTCAGGGGTTTGTGATTCGAACAAAACTCGAATTGTAGCGTAAAGAGCAAGGTTTCGACTAGGGGGCAAACTCCCTAATATACGTAATAAAACATACGAATATAGATGTTCGTTACGCAAGTTAATTCGTAAGTTTACGTCAGAACAAAATTTCGAGAAAGCCATTTAGCAAAAAAAGGAAAATTAATATGCAAATTTCGTTTTAATTATTTATGTACGGTGAGCCAAAATAAGATCTTACAGCTCACTGATGTTAGCAAAAAGTGTGAAGACCGCCACTGTTTTGCCATATAGTAACAATGATGAGAGAACTTTGATGATCTACTCATCATTGTTCTCAGACCGCTGATCAGAGCAGAATGATGAAAGACGTTTGCACAAAAACGACCAAAGATGTAAGAACTTAGCACATTGATGAGTGAAAAAACAGGCCTTATAGCGGTCTCTTGCAAATAGCCTATTTGACAGGTTTTTCGTTACTGGTTTCCTTGTACAATAGCAAATTTTTTTCCTTGGACAAGGCTGTACCCAGGGGGGGATTTGAACACCCCCCTCCCAAAAACAAAATGTTTGTCTGACTTGTAAAAATTTAACAAAAATGTAGGTAAACAAATTTTGGTGTTGTACGCATCATGCAGGTATACTATACAGGGCTTCCACTCTCGAAAATTTAAATTCGGGGACAAGTCTTAAAAATTCGGGGAGTTTTCGGGGAAAAGTCTTCAAGATTCGTGGATTTTTCGGGAAAAAACAAAATGGAATTTTGTTGCGAAAATTTGGGAGCCAAAATTGGTTTTAGCTTCGTTTCAGGCTCAAGTAGGGCTTGTATCTGCGTAGTAAATCAAGCCTTTTTACAAAATAGGTTTTAGATCCAGAGCCACAGCCCGGGATTGGAACCCATAGCTGAAAACACTTATTGTCTGATATTGCGGCAAAAAACTTCAAAATTGTTTTTACAAAAAAAAAAGAAAGAAAAAATAGTGAACACATGTGAACTGTAAATATCCAGTAGCAATTTTTTTATTAAGTCATTAATCTCATGAAATTCATTATAATATTTAAAAACAAAAACAAATATTGTTTGCGGTTTCTAGATAAGTAAATTAAATAGACAAATTCAATCTATAAGTACGGGGGTAGTATTAAAACTTAAAACAAATAAAGAACTAAACTAAACAAATAAATTTAAAACTTAATTAAAAAGGGAATTTTGACAACTTTGAAAAATTGAAAATTGGAATTTGGAATTTTGAAAAATATTGGTTTTTCATGCTGCTTCTAAGGACTTAGTTGTTTACCCCCCCCCCCCACTAAAAAAAATCCTCCCACAGAAAAAAAACGGGAAATCTCCCCCCCCCCCACCCACACAAAAATTTACCACCGCAGAAAATGCTCCTCTGCCGAAAATACTCCCCACGGAATACCCCTCCCCCCTCATATATGCAATAGTTTCTTTTCGTTTAAATTTTTAATGTCAAACTTTACTTTTCTTCTTGAAAAATAACTTGTTTTTATTTAATTGTTATCAAGCTCAAGGCATGCCAATGAACAAAAATAGATAAGCTGGAAATAACAACTAATCAGTTTGTACTGAAATGACGTATCTTGTTCATCTTTTGGCATAGCTTGTTCACTGTATTTCTTAATGAACTAATTCAAATTGAAATTTTGAATTTGAACTAGTGAAATACACAAATGAAATATTCACAAATAAAAAAATCTGGAAAACATCAAATAAAACAACCTTATCTCTTTTCTTCCTTGTACACGACAATGTAAAATAAGAATTTTGTAAATAATTTCTGAGACCACACTGGCTAATCATGATAAAACAAAAAACCGCGAAGACAAATAAAACATTCGTTTTTTTCTTCGCAATTTTTTGTTTTATAAGAATTTTGAAGATATAAAAGGACCAGAAAAAGTTATACGTGTATATTCTACGTGTAGTGCCGTCAATTGCGGGAGCAGGGTATTTGCTTCTTTAGGGTTTTTTTGCCACCCTCCTATGTTTGGAAAAACATCCTTTTTGGTACTTTCATTTTAGGAATGGCTTTTTCTTGAGATTTTCATCAAGAAAATTAAATAAAAAAACAATAAAGTAACAATCCAGATTAGGATTTTGCTTTATTTTTTTTTTACATTTAATTTGGTATTACTTCGGCACAATGGCTGAGTTCAATGACTGGCTCTCGTTTTGGTTCTGAAAAGGGACATACAATTAGTAAACAAGTTGAAGTAAGCCATCTTGATTAGTATTAGGACTGGTGTAAGACTATGAAATGCCTTTTCGATTCGTTTAGTGTTGTTAGGCTACATGCTCACTTTTGATTCTTAAATCAATAATCCTGTTTTTTATACTTGACTTTTGTGTTTTCAGTAAAGCGCTAGTTTTTTATAATCCTAAAAGCATAGAGAAACACATTTAGTTGGTTTATTTGTACTAGTTTTATTGATATATGTTAGATAGGCTGTAAAAGTAATAATTTTTGTTCGTTTTAAAGTTTCAACTTTGCTCTTTACTTCCTTCGGAAAAACTTTGTTTTTTTAAATAAATTTTCTTAAGAATACACTTTACTGACGTTCAAGTAGCGCATCAAGAATATGATATGACTTAGACTTCGCTAGGGGGCACGCGCCCCCCTCACCACTGCCCGGATCCGCCACCATTAGCTGTTATCCGTTAGCTTATGGGTTTCGCAAAACGGAGTGACAAATCTAGGGGAAAGCCCCCCGCCCAAATTATATAGGACGAATGTAAAATAAAATAGGATGAATTTATAATAATTTAGAAAAAAATTTGGGCTATATATTTGCACATTAGGGGGGGAGGGAATCATACCATATATTAAATACGTAACCAAACCTAACCTAGGTACCTTTTCCCCCCTTAAACCACAAAAATCAATCGTGTAAATATTGACACTCATGAGAAGCCACGGCTTTGCAGTCATATTATCTATAGCGATCTCTTGCAAATAGCCTATTTGACAGGTTTCGTGACTGGTTTTCCTTGTACAATAGCAAATTTGTTCCCTTGGCCAAGGTAGTACCCATGGGGGGGGGGGGGGGTGGGTTAGGGGTTTGACCCCCCCCCAAAAAAAAAAAAAAATAATGGTCATGACTTGTAAATTATGTGGTGCCCGCATAATGCGTAAGTACCCAATTATGTTTTTTTTGTTTAACCCACCTCCCCCCAAAAAAACAGAAATTCCATCCCTTATGGAAGTTTCCCCACAAATAACCGGTCCCCCTAGTACAAATTTGCTCCCGCAGAAAATTTTCCATTACTCGGTTATTAAAATCAAGTTCCCCGCTATTAAAATGATATTTTTTGTCCTTAAAATGACAACAACAATTCCGTTGAGCATGATAAATTTTCGCGTAGCTATCCCAGGTGTTCGTTTTAGGCAGTGGTATCATTGATGTTTTGATAATTTTAAACGTCTGATAAAGAAAGGGTGATGATACTCTATTTGAAGACAGAATAGAATTTTGTCAAATTAGGCGCATATAAAAGCTTTATTTAAGAGAGAGGTTTTAAAAATTTATTTCCGGCGAAGATGTCACAGTAGAGTATGCATTATGGAAGTTTTAAGCTGAATTTTTGTGCTTTCAGGAGGGATTCTTTTCTGATGGGGAGGGGGAGGAAAGGGTTACGGGGGAGGATTCTTCCATGGAGGATGTTTCCTTGGGGGAAGGGACATTTCTATGAAGGGAGCGCCGGATTATTTAAAAAACGATCAGAAATTAAATAAAAAAATAGTTTTTTAAACTGAAAGTAAGGAGCAACATTAAAACTTAAAACAAACAGAAATTATTAGGTATATGAGGGGGTTCGCCCCCTAGTCAATACCTCGCCCTTTTCACTAGAGTTTTTTTTAGTAGTTTCAAAAGAGCTATCTATTCTAATTAACCGGCTTTTGTGATTCATGGGTTTGTGATTTGAACAAAACTCGAATTGTAGCGTAAAGAGCAAGGTATCGACTAGGGGGCAAACTCCCTAATATACGTAATAAAACATACGAATATAGAAGTTCGTTACGTAAGTTAATTCGTAAGTTACATCAGAACAAAATTTCGAGAAAGCCATTTAGCCAAAAAAGTAAAATTAATATGCAAATTTCGTTTTAATTATTCATGTACGGTGAGCCAAAATCTAAACTGCATTAATTCAAAAACGTTCAGAAATTAAATAAAAAAATTTAACTGAAAGTAAGGACCAACATTAAAACTTAAAAACGAACAGAAATTATTCTGTATATGAAAGGGGCTGTCTCCTCCTCAATGCCTCGCTCTTTACGCTAAAGTTTTAATCTGTTACACAACTTAATTTTTAAAACAATAAAACTTAGGTTAAATATATAACCTAACCTAGGTACTTCCCCCCCTTAAACACCAAAAAACAATCGTTTAAATATTGGTAACTCCATGAGAAACCACAGCTTTGCAATGTTTTATCTATAGCGGTCTCTTGCAAATAGCCTATTTGACAGGTTTTTCGTTACTGGTTTCCTTGTACAATAGCAAATTTTTTTTCCTTGGACAAGGCTGTACCCAGGGGAGGGGGGGGGGGGGAGTTGAACACCCCCCCCCCCCCCTCCCAAAAAACGAAATGTTTGTCTGACTTGTTAAAAATGTAACAAAAAATGTAGGTAAACAAATTTTGGTGTTTACGCATCATGCAGGTATACTATACAGGGCTTCCACTCTCGAAAATTCAAATTCGGGACAAGTCTTAAAAATTCGGGGAGTTTTCGGGGACAAGTCTTCAAGATTCGGGGATTTTTCGGGAAAAAACAAATGGAATTTCGTTTCGAAAATTTGGGAGCCAAAATTGGTTTTAGCTTCGTTTTCAGGCTCAAGTAGGGCTTGCACCTGCGTAGTAAATCAAGCCTTTTACAAAATAGGTTTTAGATCCAGAGCCACAGCCCGGGATTTGAACCCATAGCTGAAAACACTTATTGCTGATATTGCGGCAAAAAACTTCAAAATTGTTTTCAAAAAAAGAGTTTTAGTTTTTTTTGTTTAAACGCATCTCCCCCCAGAAAAAAAACAGAAATTCCATCCTTTATGGAAGTTTCCCCACAAATAACCAGCCCCCTAGTACAAATTTGCTCCCGCAGAAAAATTTCCATTACTCGGTTATTAAAATCAAGTTCCCCGCTATTAAAATGATATTTTTTGTCATTAAAAATGACAACAACAATTCCGTTGAGCCGAAATATATAGCCCAAAATTTGTTAACAAATTATTGCAAATTCATCCTATTTTATTTCATTTCATTAGCATGAACCAAACTTGATTTCTTTAGCAGTGCCCACATAATGCACCAGTACCAATGTTTCTACAAGTTGACAAGACTATGCCCCTCTCCATAGAATCCTCAAAATCTTTAATAGGCTAATACTTTCAAAGATGGCCATTTGTTGCGGTACAAAATTCGGAAAGTGGGTTATGCAAATCATTTGAAACCAGAAAGGATTTCTTAATTGCTTTTGACAGCTGTTTTCGTTTGAGAAGTCACATATCGATTCCTTTTTTTCTTTATTTTTGCCGTTTAGAAAAATTGATGTGAGACTTGTCAGGTATTGAAGTGACATGTTTGACCAATATTGATGGGGCATGTGCACTTAATTTTGATTGAATTCCGATAATAAAAATGAATTTAAGCTAAATTAAGACATCAGAACAACAGGATTATGGAGTATTCTTTTCTATAAGGGGCTATATTTCAGTCACCGTATATACAAGATTGAAAGCGAAGAAATAATAAAAGGCGCCTTTTCACGGTAGAAAGTTCAATATTTGTCTTGAAGAATGCCAAAGCAAAAAAAAAAACAAAGCAAAACAAGCATATTTTGGGTGTAGCTGCTGACGAGGAGGGGGATTAACGAATTTTTTATTGTTTAACAAAAATAAAGTTGTGAGAAAGTCAAACTTTAGTGTAAAGAACGAGGCGTTGAGGAGGGGACAGCCCCTTTCATATACGGAATAATTTCTGTTTAAGTTTTAACGTTGTTCCTTACTTTCAGTTAAAAAACTTGTTTTTTTATTTAATTTTTGAACGTTTTTTGAATTGATGCAGGTTTTGATTTGGGTCACCGTACATGAATAATTAAAACAAAATTTGCATATTAATTTTACTTTTATTTGGTTAAATGGCTTTCTCGAAACTTATTTAATTTTATTTACGAACGTGTTTATTAGTAATAAAGATACATAACTTACGAATTTAACTTACTTAACGAACTTCTACATTCATATATTTTTAATATGTATATTAGGGGCTCGCCTCTACTAGTCAATACCTCGCTCTTTAAGCTAAAGTTCGAATTTTGTTCCAGTTCTTTAAAAATGACCCTTAATCACAAAGGCCGTTATTTAGAATAAATAGCTCTTATGAAAGTACTAAAAAATCTTTGGCTTAAAGAGTGAGGTACTGACTAGGGGATGAACCCCCTCCCCCCCTCTGGATCCACCACTGTCATGGTTGCAGAGGTAGGTGTAACCTAGTAAAGAACAACAACACAGCCCATAGTAACCAAAAGTTAAAAACATTTTGAAAAAAAATTACTATTAAGAAAAAGTTTCCATGGGACATTGATTCAGGAATGGTAACTATTATTTTGGTTCGTTTTAAAAGTAAAAGTTTATTCCAAAAAAAAGTTTATGGTGATTTCTAAAAAAAGCCTAAAACACATCAAAAATAGTGTCAGATCAATATGAAAAGTGCACCATTGGAATCTTGCATAGTTGAAAACATTGTAGAGGGGAATACCAGTTCCCCTCATTCAGTGGCAGATCCAGCGGGGAGGGGGCGAAGGGGCGCACGCCCCCCTAGTGTAGCCTAAAGTAGTGTAATTTACTTAATTTACTCAAGTTTGCGTTAATTAAAACTTACTCCTGACGCAAGTTTGTCGGATCAACCTATTTTGCGCCCCCCTAAACTTTTTATTGGATCCACCGATTCTCCCCCCCCCCCCAAAAAAAAAACAAACATCCTTGATCCGCACCTGTCTCCATTGAATAACAAGGAAAATCACTTTCCTCAATAATTTCAATCTGAATATTTATCTTAAACTTACGTTTAAACTTACCTCCGATTTACATCAGAAACAAAATTTGCCCCACCCCCCCCCTTATGTAGAAATGTATACCCTGAATTGGCATATATAGGGGGGGGGCTGAAATTCATTTCCGATAGAAATGATTATTATATTTGTAATCAGCATAAAAAAAGGCATCGAATGGTGTATTCACTTTATTCCTAACTTAATAATATGATTTGGTATATATTTACCCATTTTGTTGGAAATGAATTTTAGCCCCCACCCCTATATATACCAATTCTGGGTATATATTTGCACATTAGGGGGGTGGGGGGGAAGTTGAAACTTACCTCTCATTTACACAGAAATAAAATTACCCCCACCCCCCTAATGTGCAAATATATACCCTGAATTGGTATATATAGGGGTGGGGGCTAAAATTCATTTCCAACAAAATGATTACTATATTCTTAAAGAGCATAAAAAAGAGCATTAAAGAGCGTAATTTACTTAATTAACTCAAGTTTGCGTGAATTAAACTTACTCCTAATGCAAATTTATCAGATCAACCTATTTTGCGCCCCTTAATTTTTTTTTATTGGATCCACCTATTTCGTCCCCCCCTACCCCCCCCCCCCCCAAAAAAAAAAAATCCCTGATCGGCACATGCTCACATTGAATAACAAGGATAATCACTTTTCTCAATAATTCCAATCTGAATTATTATCTTCTCTGAAAATCGAATTTGTTATACAAATTTGTAATAAACCTTTAAAAATTAATTTTTCATTTGCGAAATGGTGATTTACAAACTGCAGCTATTTCGAAATTAGCTTGGCCGAGATTACAGCGTATAGAAAACAAGACTGGGAAAACCAGTTTTTTTGCTGGTGGCCGTGAATAGGGAGATTGCTGGTCGGGAATAGGCAATATTGCGTCATAACTATTTACAATGAGCCGTTTGTATGTCCGACTTTAGGTGGAATTGTCACTTGTTAGTATTTCAAAAATAGGCAGCGCTGTACTAGGTGTAACTATTTGAATTAGTAACCTACTTGTTCAGAAAAGAAACAGAATTTTAACTGTAAAAAAATTAAGTTTCTAGGTGGTATAATACAGTAATTAGAGTAGTTTAAATGTCAAAAAGTTTTCAAAGTGATTAAAGTGTCCGACTACTGGGTGTCTATACCCTATGCCTAGTAGGATTTATGCATCATATCATTAATAAGCGGCCTAAATAAGGTCATGGATGAATTTATACCTCGGTAAAATTCTACTTCTTTTTATCTTGGAAAGGGGTTAGGTTAGGAAAATAAAACTGTCAGGGATGTGTCTACAGGCTACCATAGGCTTATGTCCTGGGAAGGTATTTTGAAAACAACAAAAACACAAAGAACAATAGGGAATTCTTTTTGTAAGACAGTGAAGATAATTTGAATGATTATTTTGGCCTTATGTCCAAGGGCCATTCTCAGCAAGACAAAAATATATAGGCCTAAAAGAAAAAAGACCTGGTCAATATCTACAAAATTATATTATTAAGTTAGGAATAAAGTGAATACACCATTCAATGCCTTTTTTATGCTGATTACAAATATAATAAGCATTTCTATCAGAAATGAATTTCAGCCCCCCCCCTATATAGGCTATACCTAACCCTGAATTGGCCTATATAGGGGGGGGGGGTTTGAAACTCATTTCCGATAGAAATGCTTATTATATTTGTAATCAGCAAAAAAAGGCATCAAATGGTGTATTCACTTTTGTCCTAACTCAATAGGCCTAATATGATTTTGTAGATATTGACCAAAGACCCTTTTTTCAAAGCAGTCCCAGCATCCTTACTTCAGTGAAGTTCAACCAGGGCTGATAGAAAGTGAGGTAAAACAATGCAATTTGCCACCATGTGATTGTGGCTAATATTATGGGTCAATATATACCAAATCATATTACTGAGTTTCAAATAAAGTGAATACACCATTTGATGCATTTTTTTATGCTGATTACGAATATAATAAGCATTTCTATTGGAAATGAATTTCATCCCCTCCCCCTATATAGGCTATACCTAACCTAACCCTGAATTGGCATATATAGGGGGGGGGGGGCTGAAAATCGTTTCCAATATAAATGCTTATTATATTCGTAATCAGCATAAAGAAGGCATCAAATGGTGTATTCACTTTAGTCCTAACTCAATAATATGATTTGGTATATATTGACCATATTATGTAGGTAGAACTCACCAGAATTTAGAGAAACACATACAACAGCATAAAGATAATACTGTTAAAGCTCTAAATTCTAATAATGCTACTGTTTTATTTCATTCTGCTTTAGGCAGCCATGTTTTTGAAAATCCTAGCCACAATATACTTTTTGATGAATCTGCCCTTATTAGCAATGCCCTAGGCTTAAAACAGGTAGTCTGAGAAGCAATTTAAATCAGACTTAAGATTAATAATAATATTTCCTTAAATAGGGACTTAGGGAAATATACACTAAATGCTCTATACACAAGTTTAATCAAAAATGATCTTACAAAATACTTTAAAAAACAATAGACATTCACACAGAACTGGTCACAAAAAGACCTTTGAGGCTAGCTGCTAAAAAGGCTGGATTAGCAATAAAAAAATGGTTGTAAATGATTTTTCTTTCGTCTCACTGAATTGCCTTGTTTTACCTCACTTTTTTTTATCAGTACTGTTTGAACTTTGCTGAAGTAAGGATGCTTTGAAAAATTTGCTTTTTGGTTTGATTGGTCACATGTTGTTATGAGTCTTTTTTATTTTATATATTTTTGTCTTGCTGAGAATGGCCTTGGACAAAGGGCCAAAATATTCATTCAAATTATTGCCACTGTCTTACAATAAGAATTCCCTATTGTTCTTTGTGTCTTTGTTGTTTGTGATAGAAAAGCAGTTTGGTCTATGTTGCTATTTAAGGTATTTTGAAGTACCCACCTCCACCCCTTCTCCCTCTAGAGGGTCCTGACCTTTGATGACCTTTAAAAATATGTGTGTTATAAAAGTGAAACCTTGCCAAATGGATCTTCTGCTTAAATGAAGTATAACAATTTTTTTTTCAGCTTCACAACTTTGCTCAATCCCAATTTATAAGGTTTTAAAGATATGCAAATATATTTCCTAAATTTTGAAAAAAAAAAACATTGATATGGCTTAAAATTCTACTCAAATAAGAGGAATTACATTTTCAGAACTAAAGCCAGAGAAAAAGAAACTAATAACTGAAAATTACAGTTAAATGTTGTTTTGTCAAAATTTCATAAGGTATAATGTCATGTAGGCAAATTTCAGGACCCTCTAGAGAGAGAAGGAGTGGAGTTAGGTACTTCAAATACCTTCCCAGGACATACTTTAGCCTGTAGACCCATCCCTGAAAGTTTCATTTCCTGACCCTTTTCCAATATAGCCAAAAGTATCTAAAGTAGAATTTTTCCATACCTTGTACCATTATAGCAAAACATAAATAAAGTTATACAGATGGCTTTTTAATATCACATTCTTACTAGAGATTCATACTAGCCTTATCATATTCAGGGTCACCTCCACAGTTAAAACTGTAGAATTAGCACTCCTCTAAAGGGAATATACTCATAAAATATAAACAGTAGGCCTACTGTTAGATTCCTTATTTTATGCTCTTGAAATATCATAGGGTAAAAAAACCTCTTTTTGGGAAAGACCACTTTTCTGAGAAAATAGTAATGGGTTTTTGGACTGCCCCTTTTTTACTACAGCATGATGCAATGTGAGGGCGGTAGCAAGAACTCTGCCTCCTTGGTCAAATTTTCACAAATAATTTGTCAGCATAAATAAAAAAAGTGGTCTCTGTTTTGACAAGCAATTGAAAAGAAAAAATTATATTTAATTACCTTAAATTACAGCTAGGAGCAATCTAAGGATTTCTCCTTGTAGAGCTCTGGAATGATGACTAGTTGTATGCAAGAATCACTGGTGACCAGGTGCTGCTCCATCTTCAATAGCATCCCAATTGAATTTACACTCTTTGGAGGACAACTCAGCATCTAGCCTTCATTTAAAAACATCAACAGATTCAGCAGTAACAGTTTCATTAGATAATTTGTCCTAATTGTTGACAATATGTGTTGAAAAGAATTGAGAATGGACTCTAGATGTTGTAGACTGTTTGAAAAGTTTCAGTTGATGACCTCTAATTCTTGAATTGGTACTAACAGTAGGGATTAATGCTGGGAGAATGTTAGCCCTCAATAACTTAAAGGCTAAAATGGCATCCCCTCTACTTCTCCTGTATACAAGTGTAGGAGATTCAACTTTGATAGTCTTACAGGATAGGAAAGCTCTTGCATGCCAGATATCTCTTTAGTGGCATGTCTCTGCACATCTTCAAGAAATTTTATATCTTTTCAAAATATAGAGAGGCAAGTGACATTCCAACTTCAAGCTTAGGACACACAAGTCCCTTATAAAGAAGACTGATGACTTTAGAAGAACAAGCAGAAATGGTATGCTAATCAAACCCAAGGTTGAACTAACCCCAGGAGCAGACCTCTTAGTATGTGTGTTGATTTTTAATTCATTGTCAATAGTGACACCAAGATCTTGCTCATTTACAGAGGAGAGTGGGTGGCCTAAGAAAAAATAAGAGTGGCATGGATGCTGTTTGCCAAAGTGAATGATATGGCACTTTGCAACATTGAATTCAAGAAGCCAGGCATCAGCCCATTGACCCAGCAGTTGAAGATTATTTTGTAGTAGGGCATGATGTTCACAGGAAAAAACTGGTCCAAGAAGCTTCAGGTCATCTGTATAAAGAGTTGAATTATTGCTATAATGGAAGGAACATCATTGATGAAAATATTTAATAATGTAGGACCCAAGACACTTCCCTGAGGAACTCCACTCAGAACACATGTTGAGGAAGAAAGAACACAATCTCCAGAGTCATCAAACAACTGAACACATTGGTTTTGTGAATAAAGAAGATCAAGGATTCAGAGCAGGGATTACTCTTTGAGCGTAACTGCATGCAATTTAATTGCAAGTCAATTGTGACACACTTTGTCAAAAGCTTTAGAAGAGTCAAGCAGAATCATGTCAACAGGAACCCCAACATCAAGCAACTTGGTGATGTGATCATATGATTCAAGGAGATTGGTGTCAACAGATCTTCCAGAACAAAAGCCATGTTGTGAACTGTGTAAAACATTATTTGCTTCAAGGTGTTTAACAACTGCAGAATTAATTATTCTTTCAAGAACCTTAACAACTGCTGATGGGTCAATAATTTTCAGCAAGGTCCTTTCTACCATTTTTAAAAATAAGAATAATATGTGCAGTTTTGCAATCCTGTGGTAGTTTAGAAAGATTTGATGATAATTTGAACACCAGGGAAAGAGGTTGACACAAAACTGTATAACATTTGTGTAGGATATCTGGGTGAATACTGTCTGGGCCACCAGATTTATTCAGTTTGAGGGATATCAGTTCATTTAGAACCAAAGTATCTGTAATCAGAATTGGTTCCATATTATGTGATATATCATATAAGGGAGGTTTAGGATATACAATACTGGGGTTGGACAAAAAACAGAAGAGAAATATTGATTGAAAATTTCAACTTTCAGTTCAGGATCAGCAACTGATTTACTATCATGCAGGATATCTGGGATTGTGCATCTGCTGCTACATTTTTGAGTGCATAACGCCAGAAAGATTTAGGGTTAACCTTAACTTCCTCTGCCAGTTTTTCCTCAAACCTTCTCATCAATACCTTTATTTGGTTTGTTGTTTGATTATGAAAAGATTTGAAGACTAGATAATTTTCTGTGGTCTTAATTTTTCTATAGCGGTTCCATGCTCTGTGTTTTCTATTGATTAGCTTACTAATTTTAGTAGTTAAAAAAGGTAAACTTTTAAGTTTTTGCCTGTTTTACCTGAAAAATTCTGGTGCATGACTTTTCAATATTTAGAATTTCCGTTTTAATTAATATTTGTGATTTATTGAATAAATATCAAGCAATAAAAGAAACACTTTTAGAATCAGAAAAAAGTCGCTTTTTGTTAATATGTGAATAAGACTGAAACACCAAAAGGATATATACATCAAAATAGGATTATTGGTATTTCCAAAAAGAGGTCCTTGTAGGTAAGTCAATAAACTAATAATTTCAAGTGTTTGATCTTGAGCAATTTCAATAATAGCTATATTGATGTATAGCTTAGATTTTTAGCTTTTCTCTGATATATAAAATTCCTCCTAATTTCTATTTGGTAACAAGATGTGAGGGTTTTACCTTACCTTAGACCTTAGATCCTCCTGTGCCTCCAGAGGTGCTTAGGCTGTCCAAGAAAAAGCTGCCAGTCATCTCTCATTTCTGCGGCCACCCAGACATCTTCCCATTTAGGTTGGATTGAGGCATTGAGGTTTGTGAGGTCAGCCCAGTTGCTGTGTTGTAGGGTATTTTTGGGGCATCCTCTTTTTCTGGTACCACGTGGCTGCCACTGAAGGACAACCTTTGGTAGTCGAGTTTTGGACATGCAGATCACATGACCAAGGTATCTCCATTTCCTATATTTTATCACTTTGGTTACTGGTGGCTGAGATGTCTTCTGTTGTATGGTAGCGTTTGTTACTTTTTGGGACCAGTGGATATTTAGAATGTGCCTTAAGCAAATGTTTTTGAATGCAAGAAGTTTCTTTTCAAGTATTTCATCTATGTGTCAAGTTTCAGAACCATAGCAAAGTGTTGAGAGGACATTGCTGTTGAACAGCCTCAGCTTGAGTTGGAGAGAGTACTTCTGGCTGCACCAAATTTAAGACGGTTTCCTTAAAGATTTATTAGCCTGGCTGATGCTTAACTTGACTACTTGCTGACACAATCCTGAATTGTGGATGGTACTTCCTAAGTACTTGAACTGTACAAATCACTCTATTGTTTGGTTATCGCATTGTAGGTTGAGTGGAGATCCAGTGTTTGCCATACTTTTGGTTTTGTTGGTATTATCTTAAGGCCAAAATGTTTGGCAGTATCCCTTACTTGGTTAAGGTAATGCTGGAGCTTTTGTTTGCAGGACTCTAGAAGGCTGATATCGTCAGCAAAATCAACATCTCAGAGTCTCTTATTATCCAACTGGATCCCATGTCCATCACAGGTCCAGAGAATATAATCAATGATAAGAATAAATAGGAGTGGTGATAGTGCACAGCCTGGTTTCACCCCTGTAATGATACAAAATTAATGGGTACTCCCGTCACTTGTCTTCACTCAGTATTCTGTGTCTTTGTAGAAGGCTTCAATGATTCAAATGAGCTTATCAGGAATACCATAGTATCGGAGGACCTTCCAAAGCATTTGGCAATCAACCGAGTCGAAAGCTTTCTCAAAGTCCATAAAGACTAAGTAAAGCTTATTGCGCCATTCATTTGCTTCTTCTAGCAGCATTCTAAGAGAAAATACAAGAGTAGCACATTATCTGTTTGGCCGGAATCCCTGCTGTTCCTCTCGGAGATGTTTGTTCAATGCTGGTTGGATTCTGTTAAGGAGTATAGTTGCTAATAGTTTGCTAGGTATAGTTTGCTAGGTATGCTAGGCTTCTTGTCTACCCTCTTCTCGATCAGATCCCTTGATTCGACGGAGATCCATTCATCCTTTGGTGACCTTTTCATACCAAGCGTTTTGTATGCAGTATCATTGTAGGTTTTTCTTATAGCAATTTTTCCATGTGAGGGTTTTAGTCTTACATAATTTTTCTCAATTGGATTATTGTTTTTTACCCTAGTTGATTTTCTGACAGTTCACCAATCCCCTCTCCCCTAATAAGAGATGTTCAAGGGGGGCACCAGGTCAGCGGCCCTTGGTGCTTCAGCTGAGGGTTACCCACTTTGATTAAGCCTTTTTTACTTATAGTCTATTTGAGTTGGGAGGGGACATTAATTAATTTTTCCCAGGGCACCACTAAGGAATGGCTCTGTGTGTAATTGTCCCACATATAGCCCTAGTGATATATTTTTGTATCTGAGCAAAGCATGGCAAAATGTTGTAAATATGGAGCAGTCCATATTCCTGACCTACAAATTTTTAGTGAACATACCACTTGATGCCTTTTTTATGTTCTTTCTGAATATAATACTCACTTCTGTTGCAAATTCAATTTTAATCTCTTTAAGGATCCTCAAGAATGATACCTTTTTCTCTTACTTCAGATGCAGCTTACACACCATTGTTAGCATCACTTTTGTTAAAACCAGTTTACCCATAAATTGAATGACAAAATTAAGAATCAACAGACATATGAGAAGTATATAATTTTGGCTATATATCTGGGGACCCCCTAGAAAATATCCCACAGCAGAAAATACTCCCTGCAGAAAATACTCCCTGCAGAAAATACCCCCAATGCAGCTGGTTGGTCTCCAGTTGATTTCAACTTACAAAAAAGGACTAACTCTCAATTTCTGACATAATCAGTTCCCTCCAAAGTTTCTGCAACCATGAGGTGGTTTTGGGATTAAGAAGGGGCAATTCCTCTTCTATATAGAATAAATTCTGTTCATTTTGGGGTTTAATGTTACTCTTTACTTTCATAATAACAGCATAGACTAGAAATATTCCCAGAGAGTGATTAATTATCAATTTCACTTTTTTAAGTTTTTTTTGTTCCCCCCTCCCCCCAAAAAAGCCCCAAACAAAATCGTGGATATTGCCCTGGGGATTATATATCACTTTCTACCCCCACCCTCCCTTACAACTAATGCTATATCTGAAGGCTCAATGAGAGATGGATATTTTGGTATAAAAATGCACCTTTTGAGCCATCTTCCCCACCTCCCTAACCACAAAACAATAAGAGAATCCCATTGTAGAGGCTTAAAGCTTTTATATGCATTTGTTTGGAAGTGTATAACAACGGGGAATTTACTTAAGACAGTGAAATTTGTTTCTACCTTAAAAACATTTTTGCTAGCTAGAGAGGGAGGGGATACCTTAAAGGGTACATTTTATTGCCAAAACTTTCCAACTCTCATTGAGCCTTCAGATAAATACAGAATTTGTTCTAAGAAAGAGACAAGGGAAGGATAGAGGTAGATTTTGATGCATAATCCCCAGGGCTGTATCCAGGACTTTTTTTTTGGGGGGGGGGGAATGGTACAAAATATTTAATAAACACTTCAGAAATGTGAAATTGACATTTAATCCCTCTTGATTTCTGGGAATATTTTGGGTCTATGCTGTTATCATTAAAGTAAAGAGTATAGGCAGAATTTATTCTGTATAGGATTTGGACTGCCCCTTCCTCATCCCCACCTCTACCTCATGGTTGTAGAAACTTTGAGCATGTTCATTCAATAAGAAATTAAGAGTTCTCACCATTTTTTTTTTATAAGTCAATAGTGATTGGAGACCAACCAGCTGTAGGGGGATATTTTCCTGGGGGGAGGGGGAATGTCTAGGCCCATATATTTGCATATTAAGGGGAGAGGGTAAAGTGAATAGCTTTTAGGAATGATGCAAGTAACTAGCCTATTTCAGGATTTTCTAAAATCGTTTTCAGAATTTTATAGTGTTTCCTTTTCAACAGCCTTACCAGTACACTGATGCATAAGGGCCGTTTTTAGCACTAAGATCTTACATCTAAGATCTTGCATCTTTCTGCACTGCACTTCCGCAGATTGACCAGAGGGTAGTATTTCCCTTCATTTAAGTGAACATTTGTTTCATGAAAGGTTCCAAATGGGGAGCACAAAACACAGCTCTGAATTGAGTTGAGTGGGGGAGGAGCTGATACAGCTGTATTGGCCTCAGGTGGCTTAGTACCGCATTGAACTGTTAGTAGTAACAGTAGCCAAAAAATATTTTAGTAAATCAAGGGTATATACCTCATAAGTTGAGAAATCAAAACAATGTTTCAGTGTTTCTTCTTTTTGAATATGCTCTGGTGAGTCGAATCTAACCATGTAAGAGGGCGCACTTCCACAGCCAAATGTGTCACACACTTTTCCAAGTGGCTTTTTTCCTTGTTTTTGTGCTGAGAGACCAAAACAAAGTGAGAATGGTCCATTCTAGAGGCACAAAGAACATAGATATCTACTTTGATTTCTTTTTATTGAATAAGCATTGGTGAGTCAAATCTTACTACATAAGAGGGCACTTACATAACCAAATGTGTCACACTTTTCCAAGTGGCTTCTTCCCATTTGGGGTGCTTACTATCATTTTTTTTTTAGCAAATTAAAGTTTTTTTATTGTGTTTCACAATCCAAATTCAAACAATGTAGGAAAAAAGTTCACAACACAGGCAATAAAGTTTCAAACTTAATCTAAGGAAAGCTGCAAAGGCTATGAGAGATCATGATATTAAATGCAAAGGTAAACATCTCCTAGACTTACATCATGCAGATGACTTGAGTTTCCTAGATAAAATATTAGCAAAATGCATGATTTTTTTAAAGGGGGGGGGGGGGTTGTAATGAGTTCAAGTTGCAAGAATAGGTTTAAAAACTGGTGCTTGTTAATTATTTGGAAAACACACCCAATAAGTGAAGTTAGGTTAATTCTAATGAAATATACCGAAATATGATGAAAATATAATAACAAAATTTGCAAACTACAGCAGAAAGTTACAGAAAGCAGGCCGCCCAGAGTGTATTTTATTAATTAATTGATTTAACCTAACCCTTAACTACCTCTATGTATTAGATATTTAGTTAAAAAATACCTACATTGTAGTTTTTCTCACTCAAAATAAGCAAATCATAACCAATTGCAGAGAGGCAAACCATTTTTGTCAGATTTTACAGAGAGAAATTCTTGAGTGTGTTCTGAATAATTAAAAAGTACCTTAAAACTTATTGTCATGAAAATAAATCACTTGGACTAGGAATGCATGAGGGTCAAGAGATGATGTTGATAACATCAAATTCCTTTTATTTTTTATTCTTACACTCCTATTGTATACCGTGCCCCCCCCCCCCCCAGATTATGAGTCCTAAAATTGTTACTTCCTTTTGGCCATCCACTTGGAGCTTAATCAAAACAAGTTTGCCCCACAATGGGATGGGAAGATGTCAAGAAATGATTGAAAGGAAATTAGAAGCTTATATGAGGGTTTAAACAATGAAAGTTGTAATAGACTGGAGTGAAGGATGAGCATGCTCAGATGTGTTAGGCACCTTAGTACTCCAATGAGCTGTTAGTTATGATAAAACTAGCATTCAATGAAATGTATGCTGTCAAGTCAATATTTTATCTGGTCAGCCAATTGCAACTGCAACAAAAACGAGTTTCAGCTAACTGAATTGTTCATGGCAGGTTTGGAAAATTTACAGTATCTATAGCAACAATATTGCCACCCAATACATCAGTGAACCACCTACCAGTTCCCCAAAAACTGCTTCTTGGGATATAATATTGGCTGTGAATTCATTCCTGAAAGTTTTATTCTCCTAACTCTACTAAAATTTTACATACTAAAATTTAAGCCTATCATCTAAAATTTTACTGAACAGCAATAAGATAGTGACAACAGGTACACTACATTATTCCAATCCCAATCTCATTGATTTCTTTGCAAAAATGTAGTCTAGGAGCTCTTCACTTCTTTGAGACTTTGTTGAACTAAAGTAAATTATTGCTTTCTTCTCTAAGTGTAATTGCTATGGAATTTGGAAAAATTGGTTTTACCTTTTCACTGGAAATACTACACAATCATATTTCAACAAATGGTATAAGTAAGCTTCAGACGACCAAGAATATGACCTAGGCAAGAGTTGAAAAGGGATCTTTGAATCTTCTTGAGAAGTTTTATGGAAAAAAGCAATTTGCAAGAAGCTTCACAGAATAAGAAAATTAAAGTACTTAGTTGTTTGGTGCAAACCTGGGGCAAGGGCACACAAAATCTTAATGCAGTTTTTTTCATTTTTATCCATTTGATTCTGTATTCCAAAGTATGGACTAAATCTTTTGTCAAATACTGCTGAACTAAACAGTGGTGTTATATGTTAAAAGTGGTGAATGTGAAAACTACCTCATCTTAGTAGATAATAGAGGCTATAGTATAGAGAGCTCTGTTAGTCTTTTCCCAGTTCTTTTCTTTGGCTTGCTAGAAAGTATTGACCAAAAAAGAATGATTGGTAGTAGATGAATGAAAAAATAATCTAGAGCCCAAATTAGGGCCTAGGGATAGTTTCAAGCTCCCATCTCCACATCTGCCCAACTTGTAAGGTTTAAAAGGGTAAAAATAAAGAACATGGCAAATTGCTTCTTTTTGTCCATTACCTGGATCTACTGCAAGTGAAACTATCTTTAGACTATGACTAAAAACGTGTTAAAGCAGTATTGGCAAATGGTATAACTGCATATCAGCCAATGGTATAAACATATTTTACTATAGTTGGTAACAAGTATTTGCCAAGTCTGTAAAGCTTTTACAGATAGTCATTTCATTAGTTTGGCTCTATGGTTTTAATTAAAGTAGGTACTTAATTATCTTTCCAGTATTTTTAAATTCATACAGGTTTAATTTGTTGACTGTGTTATAGGTGAAAACTGTGCCATTTAGTTGCTATTAGAAGCTGTAGCCGTGAGGGGTATTTAAATATTTTCCCCACTCCTTTTCTTATGTTTGGTGTACAAGTAAGATTAAATATTAAAGAAATTAATTGCCTAGGCAGCAATTTACTCTAGGGGGTTTTTGATACCTTGAAAAATTGTTGTACTTTGTGAATAAAATGCCCAGAATCTACATGTGTGTCCATTTCCAAGGATCTACAAGCCACATTAGGGCACAGGGAGACGTTTTTGATTATCAACATTCACCCATTCCCCCCTCATCTTGGCCACTAACTTTTCATAATCTTTTTCACCTTTTGTGCTAGCTAAATAAAGCTTCCCGAAATAGATCTACATCTCAAACATGAGCCTGGAAAGGTTTTTAAAACTCATAATTCCACTTCTTCCCAATTTATAAGGTTTGAACAATTCTAACTTTCAGCAAATATGTAACTTTTGGTATTGAATCGAGCTCAAATACTGGGAATCACATTGCCAAGATCTACAGCATTACAGAAGCCGACTCCAAGTCACACTTGATTTACTCAAATCTATCTTTGCAGAGTTGTTTACAGCAAAGGGGAAGAGTGGACATCTAAGTTTGAAAACACACTACCGAAATGAAGAAAATTATCAGTACACTGATATAAACCAACAACCCTACCTCCCCTTGTCCTGATTGCTCAGTGTAAAAAAATTGTTTGGTTACAAGTATACTCGTGTGAACTTAAATTATTTCTTAGTCCGGCTGAGACACTGCTTTTCTTGGATTGCAGATCTTTTCATGAAAGCTCTAAGTATTGAACCTAACTTGACCTTTTGTTCTAAATTAAGACCCATTTTCATAGAAGGTATAAACCTTACAGATAGGGCAATAAACAGCCTCATCTCAGAATTTAAAAAAAAATAGATTTTGCTCCCTCTCCCCTATATTTTTGTGAACTGACTCCACCGCTTACAGGTAGAAAAGGAGTGAAAAAATGAGGCTGGAGGTACACAACCCTACATGCATCTGTGCCTTGGGGAACGAAATTCTTCCCACCATGGTCCCTTTAAAGCCCTCATTAGGTAGTTATTAGTGTTTACTTCAAAAGAATGCAATTGGTCATAGTAGTGGTCTGGGTTTGGAAGTAATGAACTACATGCAATGTTTCCCTGTCCTCTCTTACAATTTTCAGGTTGCATGCTATGCTAAAGTGTAAATTTTTTTAAACGTTTTGACAGGAGACGTCTTTAGGCTTTAAATTTTCTATTCAATTATAACAAACAAGCCACAAAAATTCTGAAATTAAAACTTGTTTGGTTACTTATAATTTAAATAAAGAAACAATTTAAATCGTAATATAAATTTTCACATAAAAATAAACTTTGGGACAAATTGAGGTTCAGGAAGGGATGCCTCCCTCCCCCTATAGATTTCTTCAGTTACCCATACTCTTTCGACCTTCAGATTCATGATTTCTTTGGAATCAATAAAGGAAAGTGCAAAGCAAATACAACCCAATATCCTTGTAAATTATTTGCCCAACATCCAGTTATGTTATCCAGCAAAGGTAAATATGAAGGACAACCCCTGTAAAAAACCTCTGCTACTCCAAAACATTTTGGCTGAGTGCACCTATGAATTTAGGGTAATGCTTAAAACAAAAATAATTTAATGCAATATCAGGTATGGAAACAGAATAAAAATGTTGTTAAACAGGGTTGAGGGTCTGTCTAAGAAAACTTGGAAATAATGGCCTTACAATGCATTTTTTTTGTGGTAACTGCCCCCCCCCCTCATCGTTTTGAGAAATGGCAGGAATCACTATCCTTGATTAGATGCAATACAAAACCATAAAACTGCTGCCTTAGGCCCTTAAAAAAAAAAACAATAGTTTAGTACTACATAGTTTTTTTTAGTGCATTCTCGTTTTGGTTTTCATGACTTGTTTTCTTTGCTTAGTTATTGACTATTGTCTATTTCATATATGGAAAATTTTTTTTGTAGTGCATTCTCGTTTTGTTTTTCATGACTTGTTTTATTGATTACTGTCCATTTCAGATATGGAAAATAAATTGACACTTACAGATCCCGCTGAACAATCATTACATAAGATGTTGCAGAAAACAGATTTTTCTACTGAGACTGCAGCAGATATTCAAACTCAGGTGTTGAATGACATGCTCCATGATGGTGAACACTCCAAGGAAACTAATTTGGAATTGAATAAAGAAGCGAGGTTGTCTATCACAGATGTAGAAATGACAGATACCAGCATACAAGTATTGCCATCTAACCTTAATTCAGCTGCTGAAATTACTAAAATCAACACTCAGGATAACTATGATGATGATCATGAAAAAATAACAGAAGTCAATCCAGAAAACAACCTTAAAGGAAATTTTAATGTTATAACATCCATCAAAGAAGAAGCTGATGAGCAGTCACTTATCAAAGCTGGGCTTACAAATGAGAATTGTGGGGACTCTGTGAGTAAGCTTGAAAATGGCTTGAATACAGCGCCAATACCTAATGCATATGAGAGAGGTGCAAATTCTGCTGATGAAGAGTCACAGTCATTGCAAAAAATAACACATCAAACAGATTTTTCTACTGAGAGTGTAGCAGATGTACAAACTCAGGTGTTAAATGATGAACTTTCTAATGGTGAATACTCCAAGGAAACCCATTTGGAACTTAATAAAGATCTAAAGTTGTCTAATACAGATATAGACATGTCAGATACTATTCGACAAGAATTGCCA
Source organism: Artemia sinica (assembly GCA_027921565.1). Classification (NCBI taxonomy): domain Eukaryota; kingdom Metazoa; phylum Arthropoda; class Branchiopoda; order Anostraca; family Artemiidae; genus Artemia; species Artemia sinica. Next base: position 37,636,977 of record CM051270.1, read on the forward strand.
TCTAACCTTGATTCTACTGTTGAAGTTGCAAATACCAACATTGTAGATGGAAAAAGTACTAACCTTATGTCTAATACAAATAAAGAATTAAAAACATTAGTCTTGTCAAATGTTCAAGAAGTTGCCATTAAATCAGAGGTGCTTAATTTAAGTATAAACTCATCTGAAATCGAGACAGAAAAAAAATCACCTAGTGAGCTGATCTCCAATATTGAACAAGTTCTACAACCATCAGTAGAGACTGATACACAAATGGGACAACAGTCATACAGAGATTCAGATACTTCTGATTCTAGTGAAGAATCTAGTGAGTCATCTAGTGAATATGAAGAGAGTGAAAGTTCAGAAGAAGAAGTCGAAGAAATAACGTAAGTATAGTTGCTAATAAACAAGGTCAAACCTAGCAGTAGCTTAGCTTACCTAATTGCACAATAGAAGACTAGTAGAGTGTTGATATCTAGACACTTACTATTTAGGTTAAAAAATAAGCATTGCAATATGAAACTGAGAAACAACAAGAGCTTAGATACAGAGCTATTGTTTATGGTCTTTTTTAGGCATTTCAATCCAAAACCCTTTCGGAAAAATTCTTTGATACTGCCTCTTCCTCTACAAGGGCTATACATGTTCCATTTCAGAGGAATACATATCCCTAAAACATCAGGGGTTATACATAGCCTACCTTAGACAAGTTCCCTTTTTACTGGTCAATTCTCTCTCCCCCCCCCCCTAACCTCGCCATCCTTGTTTTGCTTCAGTTAATTCTTTATTTTACCCATCTTCCATTGATAGATGCAGAAGAACTTTCGTCCCATACATAATTGATATGTTAACTAAGTTATCTCCCCCCACTCACTTCAATTTAAGGTTTCTTTTAAAGTTTTTTTTCACTAAATTATATTTTGCATTTTTTAATCACAAGACTAAATTCACCTTGTATTTTATTTGGTGTATTCTTCTTAATTTTTTTTCCTTTTTTTGTTACTGACCTCCTCTTATTATATTTGTTTTTTTCTTGTGCTGTGTTTATTGACTCTAAATTGTGAATTTGACCCAGCTGGGCTTGTGATTCAAGAAATAGATATTTCAGAAATAAATATAACGTTGTGTTATGCTATATATATATATATATATATATATATATACTATCATGTTCTATTGCTGGATCATCCTGTTGCTAACAAGTGCGATTTAATGTAATTTAAGGTAATATCTGAACTTTTGACAATGAGCAATGCCTGACAAAGCAGTTTAAGACATTGTTCCTCAAAATCTCAAAGTTAATACTAAGGTTTTAGGCATATATAAAAGTTATTGAGCTTGAGATATTATGCGGGTGAATGAAAACTAGCCTACATTCTACAATTAGAGCTGATTTGTTTCTTGTAATCCTCTATAGACTTCTTAAACTTTATTGTTTCATTGCAAGCAAAACTTTTTGCAATTAAGAAAATAGAACTTACAGTATAACATCTTTGAGCGTTTTTTCTGCTTGCTAAGTAAAGGGTGATCAGGAGGGGGTGATATTTCTAAGTGAAAACTTGCTCTTGACCATAAAAGTTAAAGTATAATATTTAATAAATATGAGCACACATTTTTTTTCAATATCATATCACATTTTTTTTTTTTTTTGAAAGGAATGTTCACTATAGTCACTGTTAAATCATTTGAAATATCTCAAAATCTTATAGAAAATAACATCTTATTTCGAAAATAGCTCTGATCAATGGCTCTGAAGGAGCCAAATTTGCTCTGTACATCTGAAATTTTAAGAAACAAGAGTTTCAATAGGGATAAGTCACTTTATTAGACAATGAACAAAAAAAATTCAAAAGTTGTGGATATTTTGAAGACATAGTCAGTCTTCATCATCTGCAGAAATACTAAAGTATGGCAGCATGGCCAAACTGTTTTTAGACAATTCCCCTGGAATACACCAAGATACGTATTTGTATTTCAAAGCTTATAAAGGTATATTCTAAAAACGATTGATGCATATTCCAAGCATTTTGAATCTAGCATTTCAAAGCACCTACCTTTTAGAACCGTACTTGATCACTGTCATTACTGTGGATTTTAATATTCTAATCTTTATTTGAATACTAATCTCCATATTCTTCTAAACTTTTTCAAACTGGAAAAAAGAGAAAACCACGTGCCTTGGCTATTCTACTTTTTACATCTTTACTGCATTCACTGTCTTTATTGATAATGTTACCCAAGTTAGTGAAGCTTGATCTATTTTCTCATTACCTAACGTCATGGCGTTATTTTGATACATTCTTCGTCAAGGAGACTTAGCATTTTAAAATTAGGTTTCAAACTATGCTTGCACTCTGAACTCTCAAAAACTCCAAAATTTTTTCAGTTAACTAAAGTAGAGATGACCCTAAAGCTCCGGGACGACACCCGTGCTGCCACCTATAACTTTTTTACATTGTTTATTCAAGGATTATTGATCGAGTCTAATGGGGGTCAAGGTCAATGTTGTTGTTGTTTTGGGCACGCGATAGAGTCATTAGGGAGAACACGTGGTTAATGGGGTCAATGTTATTGTTGTTGTTTTGGGCACGCGATAGAGTCATTAGGGGGAACACGTGGTTAATGGGGTCAATGTTATTGTTGTTGTTTTGGGCACGCGATAGAGTCATTAGGGAGAACACGTGGTTAATGGGGTCAATGTTGTTTTTGTTGTTTCGGGCACGCAATAGAGTCATTAGGGAGAACACGTGGTTAATGGGGTCAATGTTATTGTTGTTGTTTTGGGCACGCGATAGAGTCATTAGGGAGAACACGTGGTTAATGGGGTCAATGTTGTTGTTGTTGTTTTGGGCACACGATAGAGTCATTAGGGAGAACACATGGTTAATGGGGTCAATGTTGTTGTTGTTGTTTTGGGCACGCAATAGAGTCATTAGGGAGAACACGTGGTTAATGGGTCAATGTTATTGTTGTTGTTTTGGGCACGCGATAGAGTCATTAGGGAGAACACGTGGTTAATGGGGTCAATGTTATTGTTGTTATTTTGGGCACACGATAGAGTCATTAGGGAGAACACATGGTTAATGGGGTCAATGTTATTGTTGTTGTTTTGGGCACGCGATAGAGTCATTAGGGAGAACACGTGGTTAATGGGGTCAATGTTATTGTTGTTGTTTTGGGCACGCGA
>CM051270.1:37645145-37852645 GCA_027921565.1 Artemia sinica
TTCTGTTTTTTCAGGATAGAAGATGAAGAGATCAAAAAGACCAAAAAGAAGCTACTGCCTGAGGAAGAGTATTGTCCTAGCTCTCTACCAAGAATTGAAGATCTTACCATTTCTGTGCCAGAAAATGAGTGCCTGGAGATGGGAAAAATAACCAGCATCATTGACAACCTAGGTGAGTTTATAAGGTACTATATTAAACAGACACCTACCCCTTTTGCAAATTTTGGAACAGAAAATCACCACATGATCTCATACAGTATTGAGACTCTGTGGGAATGTCAGAAAACTGATATCCTGTATTGTTACTTTTGCTAGTACTACTACTGCTACTATCACTCCTTGCACCACCAGCCAACTTAGACCAACAAAGCTATGCATACTCCTCCTCCTCCTATCGAATCTGTTCTAAACTTTGCTTTTCTTCCTTCCCGTGAAGCTCTGATTACCTTTCCATCTTTTCTTGTAACCTCCTCCTATCCTATTCGGGTACGACCTTTTTCGTTTAGCTCCAGGTGAGTGGTCAATAAACAGGATTTTCTTGTAAACCAGACATCTTAACCTTTGGCAAGAAGGCAACTTAACCCTAAAGTTTTGGCAGCATGGCCAAACTGTTTTTAGACAATTCCTCTGGAATACATCAAGATACGTATTTGTATTGCAAAGCTTATAAAGGTATATTCTAAAAACGATTGATGCATATTCCAAGCATTTTGAATCTAGCATTTCAAAGCACCTACCTTTTAGAACCGTACTTGATCACTGTCATTACTGTGGATTTTAATATTCTAATCTTTATTTGAAGACTAATCTCCATATTCTTCTAAACTTTTTTAAACTGGAAAAAAGAGAAAACCACGTGCCTTGGCTATTCTACTTTTTACATCTTTACTGCATTCACTGTCTTTATTGATAATGTTACCCAAGTTAGTGAAGCTTGATCGATTTTCTCATTACCTAACATCATGGCGTTATTTTGATACATTCTTCGTCAAGGAGACTTAGCATTTTAAAATTAGGTTTCAAACTATGCTTGCACTCTGAACTCTCAAAAACTCCAAAATTTTTTCAGTTAACTAACATTTTTAGGATGCTCAATTTATTTGAAAAATCTAAGTCTATAAGAGTTTTACCGTCCATGTTTTCCCAAAACCTTTGCCATTTTCCTTAGGACAAAGATCGAAATCTCTCCGCCTGCATTGTGAATTTTCTGTCAATTTGTATTGGGAGATATTTCTCTCATTGTCGATTGGTTCTGGGTTATGAAAAACCCTAAAAAAAGCTTTAATTCGTTAAAAAGATGTTGGTAGTAAGTCCCCCTATTAGCAGGGATCTCCTCTCATATTAACTAATGTACATCCCCAGGACTGGTTCCCAAGAAAGTTTTTTTTCGGAATGCTTTAAGATTCCTAAATATATGGACATTTGGGGGCAAATATACCCGAATTTAAGAAGTAGACTTCCCATACATGGAAAAAACTCGAGTCTAAGGGTCTGTGCATTGACATTTTGTTGGGGAGTACGTGTTCTGTCACAAACATGCATGTTCGGGCCCTCGTGGCTGAGGGAAGGAGGAGCTAAACATACATATTACTCAAGCCTTTTTCAGAGAGACATGTCCTCTACCTCTTCTTGTGTGTAGGTGTGGTTGTGAATAAACTAGTGTTGTGTGTATCTTAAAGGTAAGCTAAATGTTATCTTTTCCAGTTGTGGTTCAAGCTCTAAAGAATACTCCAGCTTTGGATGAAGATAGTGTCTTATTTTTGGACAAGGGTAAAAAGCCACTTGGAAAAGTATTTGACATATTTGGCTGTGTAAGTGAGCCTTCTTATGTGGTAAGATTCAACTCTCCAGAGCATGTTCAAGAAAAAGAAATCACTGTAGGAATGGAAGTTTTTTGTGCTCCTAGAACGGAACATTCTCACTTTGTTTTGATTTCCCAACTTATGAGGTATATACCCTTGTTTTTTTATATATATATATATATTTTTATTACTACTACTACTAACAACATAATTGTAGTAATAGGCCACCTGAGGCCAGCACGGCTGCTTGAGCTCCCTACATAATTCAAAGCTTCAATCTGTGCCTCACATTTGGAATCTCCCTTGAAGTTGCCACTTTCATTTGGTCCTGTATGGAATGCCAAAAGCACAATTTTTGACAGTGCACATATTAAAAAAAGTTTGTTTTCGAAAGTTTTTAAAATAAAATATTATTAAAAGAAGCGTTTTGGATTTAAAATAACTCTACTCCGTTTTGGAGTAGAAAATATTTGGAAATAGATGGGAAAAAGAGTTAGGGGAAATTTTCCTGCCCAGATTTTTAAAACTTACACTAAAATTAAAACGCTGAACCTGATACATAAAGAGAATAAATCTCAAATTGATCGTCGAACTTGGAAAAGGCCCATTTTGCAGTTCAAGAAGTCTTAAATTATGTTTTATTTTTTATCAAATTGGGCTTTATACAAAGTGAGTTATAGACACTACTCACTGGTCGAATTTGTTGAAGTCCAGTTGGTAATGTTTCAGGACCTTCTTCTCGAATATAATTTTCTGAACTGCACACTGTATCAAAACCACAATATTCAAGTAAATGCTTAATTTTGGCGGATTTCTTTTATTTAAATCCATGAAAAGACAAAACAAACTGTTTCTAGAAACTTACTAACAAATATTTAAATTAGTTGATTCTTTTGGTGTCCTCGTGGTAAAAAAAAAATATCACATCTTTCAGGGAGAAAGAAAATTAAAGTGATTGATATTCATGCTTTGAAGAACTAAATATTGAAGAGGGTCAACATTTTTAACTATGTAACACCCACTTTCCAAATTTCAGGAATAAGCAAACACATTTTCAAGAATACACGCTAGCGATTTTTTTTGGACTGGGCTGATTTTTAAAACATGATCACTGGGTAAAAATTTCTAGAATTTTTTTTAGCCTTACTCAAGCAGATCAAATTATGAATATATTGTATATATTAAATAATTTATTCATTAAAACAAAGACAAACACCTGAATGACGAAGAGAATTGAATTTGTGAGATTTCAATTAAAATAAAGTATATAAAATAAGAAAAATTGAAAAAGACGGCTCTTTAGAATTTATATTTTATTTATTTGTATGATTTATTAATAATGTACAATTTGCATTGATGATGTATATCAGTGATGTATATTTGATAATTTTATATTAAGTTTATATTTGTATTTTTGCTGTCTTGGAAAGTTTTACCGCTTCCGTATTTTTTTCAGCCTAGTTTACTTGGTTTCACTCCAGCTCATTATTTCTCAGAGAACCTCTGGAGACTCTTGGCAAAACCCTAGGGTTTTAAGGAATCTAGATTGAGAAATTCCTCTCTAACTTATTATTTCTAAAATCAAGAGGAGTAATTTTGAGAAGAAATTGTAGCCAGACACAATAAAAATACGCTGTGTAGGTTCTCTGTTATTTCTGTAATGGTAAAAGAAAAAACAAGAAAAAAAGGTTGAGGAACAGTTGAAATTCTGAAATAAATGACAATTCTCTAAAATAGTTTTTTTTTTTTTAATCCTAGGAATTCTTGGTGGGTTCTTTTTTTTATATATAGATTTTGTTGGTGGAAACAAAGGGGATCTTCCTCGGGATAAAAATTAGTTTTCAAAAATTAAAACGAAAATCTCCATTTATGCCCTTCAAGCTCAGGCAGTAGATTTGAGGCCCTTTAAGCTCAGGCAGTAGATTTGAGGCCCTTTAAGCTCAGGCAGTAGATTTGAGGCCCTTTAAGCTCAGGCAGTAGATTTGAGGCCCTTCAAGCTCATGCAGTAGATTTGAGGCCCTTCAAGCTCATGCAGTAGATTTGAGGCCCTTCAAGCTCATTCAGTAGTCTGCAAACCAAGATTAGAATATTAGAAGCTACAGTGATGACAGTGGTCAAATATGGCTCTGAAGCATGGACGCTCCGAAAAGCGGATGAAGATTTGCTAGATGTTTTCCAGAGAAATTGCTTAAGGATTGTTCTGGGTACCCGGCTGACTGACCGTATTTCAAACAATAGGCTATACAAAAAATGTGGTTCAATACAGCTCTCTAGGTCTATAATGAAAGAAAGGTTGAGGTGGTTAGGGCACGTTGTGCGGATGAATGATGACAGATTGCCGAAGATTGTTCTTTTCGGCCAACCATCTAGGGCTAAACGGAAAGCAGGTCGCCCCCGTCTGGGATGGGAGGACGTCATAAAGTAAGATTTAAAGGAAATGGGAACTTCGTGGGCGGGTGTAAAAAGGGAGGCTTTGAATAGATTGGGGTGGAGGAGGAGCGTGCGTAGCTGTGTTGGCCTCAGGTGGCTTGGTGCTGTGGTGAGTTGTTAGTAGTAGTAGTAGTAGTATGCGGACAATATGGTAATCACAATCTGAGAGTTTAAAGGTTTTTTTTCTCAAATACAAGACGAGAACAATTTTTTGCTTAATATTGGTATAAGATAAGTTTGTTTCTTAAATGATATTCATTATTGAATTTTCTTTTCAGCATGAAAGGCTCTGATGCATCGGGTAAAAATGATATGGAGCTTCCTCCAAGTCTCCAAGAGTTCTCAGATGATGAAAAAGAAAGAGAAGCCAGGCGTAAAAAGAAATCACAAAAACATAACAATAGAATAGAAATAGTCTATGAAGGTGAAAGACCTCCCCAAAAAAGGGGCAGAGGCAGGGGTCAATCCACTGGATCCTACCGCCCAAGGGTCAGTAACAACCCATTTGGTTCAAATTATCAACAAACATCCTTACCTCAGAGGGAATATGTGCCAAGATTCCAACCTCCACAAAATACGACTTTTAATTCTCAATTGACGTTTAGACCGCAAGAAGGGCATAGTGTAAATTTCCAGTCTGTGGAAATTGTGGGTTCAAATTATCAGCCACAAATTAGGCAGCAAGGACTCTATGAACCAAACTCTCAGTCGCTACAGAATTCGGGCCTACATTATCAGAGGCCAGTTAGAACCCATAGAGGCTATGTAACAAGATATCAATCTCCACAAAACTTTAACCGTTCCACAGAAATGCCGGTATTACATCCCCCAAGATTTGATTACTTTTATGAAAACCAACAACAGTCTCATATGAATGTAGCATCATCCCCCATACATCATACGTCTTCACCGAGGTTTCAACCACGACCGCCTCCTAGATATCCTAGGTTTGGTGGAACTCCTGGCTGGTCTTCCTCCTCTTCTCAAGAGGAAGCACATCAGCAGCAATATTTTGAGTCTTACCAACCACCCCGATACTAAAGAACATAGGTAAGATATCTGTAATAAATCGAATGGGAAATCAATGAGCCATATTTTTATTTTATTTTATTAGACATAGTCTTGACTTAAAAACTTTTTTGGTTTATAAAGTCTCATTAGAATAGTTGTCATTGTCTTCTCCAAAGTGTGTTCTCTTTATTCCTTCACTCCTCCACACAAGAAGTTGGAGTGCAGAGCATCTTGAGTCCCTCCCCATTAAACATGTTTGTAAATTGTGCTAAAACATGAAACAAGATCCATAAATTGCGGCGTCAGCAATCATTGGACTTAGCAAGCTAGTCTTTTTCAAAACGGATGCCCTACTCAAGCTGTCTTGGTCCCTTTTAATGGGTTCTATGAACAAGGGCTTCTTTTTTAGAGCCCTTTCAGTAACTATTAAAATATCTTAGCCTGTATGGGCGCATAAACACACAGAAAGTTATTAAGTTTTATACATTTTGAAATATTTCTATTTTAACATTTCTCAAAATTAATTTCATTTAATTTAATCCTATAACCACTAATTTTCAATATGATTCATTGCCAGTCCATTTGTAAATGCTGCGTGATAAACAGTACTATGGACTATAAGAAATCTTTATTTTCTTTGACATAAAAAGCAAGAACCAAAGCTTCTAATAAAAAGGTTTCTCAATCCCGTGTCAGTGAAAAGGGTAACATCAGGGTTGGTAGGAAAAAAATTGTATCTTTACTTTTACTCCTACACATAAAATAGGGGATATATAACTTTGGATATATCACTACCTGTTCATAGTAAAAAAAGGAAACAAACAATATTCACTACTAGTCTAGTAAAAATGTGGTTTGACCTCAAACAGATTGCTATACAAATGATTCTTTCACTAGCTGATTTAAAAAATGTGCTGATTCCGAATCCGAAAAGGTTACCGCTCTAGCTCTTTCACAAATTTGAGTTTTTTTAGGTTGAGGCAAAAAATGTTGATTGAGTAAATACCGGCAAATGTGATTAGATATGTCATGTCTATGCTCTTTTATTTGCTGATGAACATGAAACTAAATATTTAAAGTCAAAAAAATTGTTTGGGGCTTAAAGCTTCGAGAGAGAGTGAGGTTGGGGGAGAGGTTCTAGGAAAACTGTGAAAAAATGGTTCAACCTCAAACAAATTGTTATATAAATGATTCTTTCACTAACTGACTAAAAAATATGTGCTGATTCCAAATCCAAAAAGTTTGCCGCTCTAGCTCTTTCACAAATTTGAGTTTTCTTAGGTTGAGGGTGAATTTTTTAATGTAAAGAATGCCGTCCTGAAAAGACAATTCCGAATTTAGGAAATGGTTTAGGGGTTCGATTTAACATACATCAGAACGTTAAAGTAACTTTGAGAGGGTGAGGTAGTCTGTTAGGCAAATTTGAGGTACATAAAAGTCGGACTTTTTCGAAAATCGTCATCGTCCAAGAATTTCGAAGGTTTTTTGCGTCTCCGATTCTTTGTCTTAAAATTCTACTTTCTTACTGATGCTGGTAAAGGTTTGCGGTAGATATAGAGGTAGATTTGAGGTACAAGAATAAAAAAAAAAAATCTGATTTGTCAATTGAAAATAGAATATTTATTGAAAATTTTTTAACAGAATCGCTGAATTTATTATGTAAGCTGCAAAAAAATATATATGGGGTCTGAGTGATAATTTTTTAATTCAAACTAGAAAAATACCTGAAAGTCTAAAAATTAGTTTGGTTTTCTTTTCGCTTAAAGTGACTCGTTACGTCATTTTATGGGATGGAATTCTAGTCTAGAATGATGGTTTGTTGAATCTGTAAGAAAGAAAAACTCGAAGCGGACGAGAAAGTTGTTGTGACTGAAGTAGGAGCGAGAACCATAAACGAATCAAGTAAAAAGCGAAAACGAACTGATGTGACAGCTGTTGTGGGGGATTGTTTTCACAAGTCATCCCGAAGTTCTTACACAAATGCAACGGCTATTGACCAGCACTTGCGATTCTTAGTCAAGCAAAATGAGTCCCAGAGGATTTCAAATCGCCTGCTAGAACAATTCGATTTCAAAACTGATGGTTTATTTTGTTCGAGCAGAGTGGTTTTTGAGAAGACTCACAAGAAGGAAAATAGCTTTCGCGTCCTTGGCTTTAGGTCGGTCTCTGGACCAATACTGCATATCCATTTCCACAAGAAAAGGATTTTGTTTTGTTCGAGCAGAGTGGTTTTTGAGAAGACTCACAAGAAGGAAAATAGCTTTCGCGTCCGTGGCGTTAGGTCTGTCTCTGGACCAATACTGCATATCCATTTCCACAAGAAAAGGATGATTTTACAATTTAGGATCCCCTGATTCGGAAATGTACGACTATTGTGTCGTTCGGGAGTAACTACGGTGTCCTGCAGCCACAAAAATTTTTTATTCCAGGATCATCCTGTTTAAAAGAAAGAAGCATAATGATTAGAAAGTGCCAATGTGGTTGTTGCTAGAGGGGCTTCAAACGCCCGGATAGACACGTGCAGGGGCTTCCAGATTGCCTAGGACCTAAAAGACCCTAAGTACCAGGCAAATTCCTAATATTGGGAACATACTTTCGCGGTTTCTGGAGCCGCGGCTTCAAGGAGCTTATGGTGCGAGATTGTCTTAAAGTGATGGTTCTCTAATTTAACTTATTAATAAATTTAAGTCCTCGTTATTATTGAAGTTTTCAGTCTTTTAAATAATTTGCTTTTCTCTGGGTGATTATTTCTGTGTTATTTAAAAATGTTTAATTTATTAGCTAGTAATACTGATATAACAGATTTGGTTCAAACCAATTTTATTGTACCTTGTAAGTAGCTTTTTATGGTATATTTCAAAATAAAATAATAATTTTTTTTTGCAGCTTCTGTAAAATCATTTCTTGTGATTTTTTTTTGCAATGAAGTTTGGGTTGTTCAAATTTTCGGAAAAATAGAATTTAATCATTTAAAATAAAATTTTAATGAGTGTTTGTGCTGAGTTAAAAATGAGTTCTGCAAAAAAGGCGTGAAAAAAATCACGCGAAAGCTTTGGACTATGGAAAATTCTAATCTTATTTTTAAATTCAAATAAAAATTTGTATGCTAAGTCACGCCTTTTGGCTTCGAATTGGGCTTATAATATAAGTATCATGTTTTTTAGTACTTAAAAAAAATCTCCCTCGGTTAATTGTTATTACAACATAAAATGTGTTCTTGTTTCTCTTTTCAATATTTTTTCCTTTTTTTCAGGCGATTGTCAACGTCGCACATGCGATTAAATCCAAAATGCTTCTTTTCTGTATTTTGTTAAATTTTTTTGAAGCCAATAAATTTAACACCCCCATTTTACCCTCGGCTGTGATTGACTATAACTATGGACTATCTAGTTGTAAGAGTTTAATAACGGCATCATTTTAACAGGAAAATATTTGTTAGGGTATAAGGTCATGTGACAGGTTTTGTAAAATCAGATTTGAAGTACACTCCACCGAACGAAGTAAGCCTTATAGATTTTCTACGTTTTGCAATATCTAATTTAGTTCTCAATGTGTTTAGGAGTTTCCGTTTTTCCGAAATGCATTTGATATCCTCTTTTCTTATCCAGAATAAATCCCGACAACTGAATTGCGCGGGTTATATTGGTTGATTCTATAGATACCGATTAAATTCATTATTTTATTTTGGGTATACCACTATCAAAATCTTATAAAAACCTAGAATTTGGAATTTCGAGATACATGTTTCAAAAATTATGTACTGGAAATCTAGAAGAGAACTAAATTTTGATTTCCGCTTAAAAAAATACTACCTCATGTTCGATATGAATCCACCACTATATAATCCCTAAAAAGCTTACCTTCAGACCTAGGACGGTTCCGTTATGCTTTTTTATACTAAGTAGACCAAAAAAAAATCTTGCTTTCTGTAATATTGCTGAAAATTTATATTCCAGGGGTTATCGGCTTTTTTTTATCTGAAGGTACTGAGAGCGGTTAACAGCTTACTATTTTAACCTAAGATACGTGGTTTTCAGCTTGCTTATTTCTCAGAGGTCATGTATCTTACGCATTCAAAGAACAGGTTGTTCAATGCAGAATTGCAAGGCGAGTATTTCTGTTTTAAAAAAAAATAAGGAAAACTCTGATGAGGTGCTTGATTTAACACCAATAAAATAGATTTGATGGATGTTATATGTTTAAGATTTTCCCAAAATTGGGGATCTGTTTGATATTCTGGGTGCTGGGAACTTTGGAAGCCCCAATATGTGTCTGTCCGTTAGTATGAAGCCCCTCTATCTAAAACAACAGTTCATGAGCATTCTTTTTTTCAGGTGTACGAGTATATAGCATTAGACCAGTGGTTCAGTTAATTTTCCGCAGGGACTAGCTTACAATACCCCATAGAGAATACACTTCTAACCAATTAGAGTAAAAAAAAGGGGAAGGCGTTCTCTCCTAGACATTCAGGTATAGGGCAGAATGTTCTCCCTCTGTTTGTAAAACGAAGGTGTGTGGGGGGGGGGGGGGTAAAGAACTAAGTAAACGGATGAGGACAAATTGGCGATATATTTTTTAGAGAACAACAGTTGGGGCAGGATGTCGAACAGAAAAGTTGACTACAGATTCTTGTATCTTTTTTGGAGGTAAGAGTTCTCCAAAAAAAAACTAAGAGTTCTAAAAAAAAAAAATCAGGAGAGGAAGTTCTGCAACTCCCTACCGAAATGTTTTCATTTATGGGTTACGTATCAGGCGTTGGAGCCGCCATGGATGCATATACGATGTACCTACAAAAAGATCCAATGGTAAAATGTTCTTTATTTATTATGTCTTAGGTTATTGTATAAATCAAAGTATTCTGAAACTTTCAACTCAGCCTGTAATACATAGTCTTTTGATTCGAGTTACAAAACAGCTCCTAACAGCCAGCTAGCCATTTTCAAGTCGTTGAACTGATGCAGCTTCAGAACAATACAACTACATCGAATATATTAAGAAGTAAGTAAAGAATACGGCATTGGTCTATACAGTCCCTACCGGCGGGCCTGATCTCCGCTTCACGGCCCTTCAGCCAGAAAGAGCAATTGTAGTTTGTAAGTAAGTAAGTTTATTTGTAACCCGCAATATAAAATAAATGCGGAGTAAAAAAAAGAAAAAACAAAATAATATTATCCGCAAGGAAATGATAAGGAAAACACAACATAAATATCTTAAAATATCCATAGAATCACTAATCTGGAAAAAAAAATGATAGAGGGGGTCACTGGCACATATCTTCCTTGGAGTACTGGTCCTCAGATCCTTAGCGATGTTGTCAAGCAGTACTAGAGGGTCGATAAGTCCAAAATGAGAAATAATCTTGTGATTTCTGTACCACCTTGGCAAATATCGCAGGAATTTACAATATTTAACATTTTCAGCTGAAGAGGCTGAAGACGGTCGCTCCTTAGCTGAAGACGGTCTTTTTTGCGCATTAGAGGCTGCAAACCGGAAAGAAAAAGAATTGCAGGAGAACAAAAACTATGGTAAAGTTTACATAAGCCTCGGCGGCTGTAGCTCCCTCTATTAGGCGAGATTTTACCATATGAGAATCGAATACACTGCAGAGCACTAGCAACCAGAGACGACCATGCAGTCGAAAGTGTATCAGAAAAAGTAATCCCAAGCCATTTCAACTTTGAGACACACTTGAGTAGCATTGTACCCACATTTAAAGAAGGAGCAGGGTTAGAAGTATTAAAACACAGAAACTCGCATTTTGAAGCATTTACGGAAAGCCCAATCATACTCAAAGCATTAATCAGAACATCTTAGGTTCTTTGTGAGGCCTGACCTAGTATGACTAAGTAGCAGAACATCATCAGTATAGGTAATGTGACTAAAAGCAGTATCTTCTAAAAACACAGTAGGAGGCAGCATTCGCAAACAGTCCGCAAGCACAGTCTTAAAAGTATATGGAGACAGCACACCACCTTGCCTGACTCCCTTCTCTACTGAGATAGGCTCGGGTATATCAGACATCCATTTTAACCAAACCAACGAATTGGAATACCAATATTGAAAAACTTTTACTGCGGAAGAATTAATTCCTGCTTTAACTAAGCAGTGAAGCGCTTGCCAATGAAAAACGTTGTCAAAGCGCCCGAGATATCAACCGAGCAAAAATAAAGTCTTTTTTTGCATTTTTGCCGAGACTAGCAACTGACCAAGTTTATGATGGGCTTGAGAACAACCAAAACCGGCTCTGAACCCAACTTTATAATCAGAAAAATCACATTTAGTCAAAATTTCAGGCAATACGACATACTCGAGCAGCTTGCTCATGAAGCAGGACACTGGAATTGGTCGATAACTGGAACACTGATCTGCGTCCTTTCCCTTTTTCAAAACTGATGTTACGATTCCCGAAAGAAAACTATCTGGAACGAACGACTGGGCTAAACACATCTGGAATAGGAGCTGAATGTGTGTTAACAATAATGGACACTAAATGGTGAAGTGATTGTAACACAGACCATCCATATCAGGAGCACTTGATTTCTTAACACTCTTAAAAGCCCAATACATATAACCACTAGATATTGACAATATACGGACTTGCCGAAGAACTCGAGGAAGAGTATTATGCAATAAGGAAGAAAACATGGACTGGATAGAATGTCTTAAATGTAGAAAAAACACGAGTAAAATGAGCAACAAAATCACTGATTTTGATAATCGAAACGGTAGCAGGCACACACTTGCTGCTATTAATTACATTGGACCAAGACTTCCGATTCGAGGGGCCATCCAAACCATTCAGGCGGGCTTGACGCAAAGAAGATCTAAACTGACGTTTCGAATTTTGCTTAATTTTAAATACTTCACCAGACTTGGGCCGATCACAAGCAATCCAAAGGCGAAACCAAAACTTCGCGCGTTGTTTAGCTTTTTTCACTTCTGGGCACACATTCCATAACGGTTTTTCTGGTGCCAAATCTAACACGTTCAACAGGAACTGAAACTGAAGCAGCTGACTTCAAGCAATGCACGATCTGGTAATAGAAACAATTTAAATCAATCTTAGCTGTCTGTGACCTTACAGAGGTTTGTAAAAGACGAAAAGGCACTTTCAGGCTTGATAATAACGAGCAAAGAACATACAAATAAACTTCAGAATTTACTCGTTTCCAATTTGGCTTTAGAAAACATTTGTTATGGTAAGAAAAACGGTTTTAAGCCAGTAGAGCAGGCGACTCAATTTCACAAGTTAAAGGCAAGTGATCATCCTAAACAATGACAGGAGGAACCACGAGAGATCCCCTTGAAACTATAATATGGTCAAGGTTATATCTAGAACCACCTCGGTTATGAATGTAGGTAAACTGTTTATCTTTATTGACTAACTGATAGCCACTAGGCAAAGCATCAAAAAACAGGTCACTTCTTTCAGATTGGGACAGAAGATTGGCATTAATATCACCAGCCACAATCCAATTTAATTCCTGATTGGCCACTCTTAGCAGAAGTGTCCTGAGTCGCTTGCAAGAACTCGCGAAGACAGATAGGGAAGAAATGTTCTTGCGATTGCATGGCATACAGACATTGAAGAGAACCATATTACCGCATTTTATTGCCAGTAAATTATGATCAGAAGAAATAAGCTCAGGTTTCTTAGCGAGGCGAACTAAAGTTGTAAGGCCCCCAGAGGGTCGACCGCGCGTTTTTTTTTTAGCTTCACGTACAAACGTATGGTGGGTGGGTGACCGTTTAAGAGTATCTGTATTGGCTTTAGTTAGAAAATGTTCCTGTAGGAAAACTATATCATAATCAAGAAGCTCATCAATAAGAAGATCTTTTGTCTTTGCTTCCGTTAATATTAAGTGAAACAAAGCGAAATCTATTCCCACTAATAATCATTTTTTATCCTTGTTCAGAGCTTTTTTTAACACTGGGCATCTGATACTATAGGAAACATGATTTCCCCCGCAGTTGACACAATTCGGGCTTTCAGTGCAAAGATTATCACGTGTGTTACAATGTCCAGCAGCGCACCGTGGACACTTTTGATTAGTCGATGGGAGTGGGCAATCTCCGACAATGTGGTTCGGCGATTGACAACGGTAACATCTAGGAGGTAACTTCTGAAAATGTCTAATTTTAAAAAGCTCGTATCCCAAACACAAACCCTCGTGTATAGCTTTATTTAAGGCAGCATCGTCTAGAAATTCAAGGCGGAAGGATCCGGAACTTCCAACTTTAGTTGCATCAATGAGACCGGGAATCATATTAATAAGCTCTGATTTTTGCACAACAACAGGGATGTTACTCACAATACCAAGCACTTTTTGATTAAGGACAAGAGTGGATACATTTAGCTGACTAGTTGCAGCGGCGGAGAGAGAGACGGCTGAGGCTTTATCTCGGGTATGGACTACCCACCTTTTCTTGACAGGATCATATCTCACACTTACGATACCATCATGACCATCCAGGGTATCAAGGGTCTCTTTGAGGTCAGTAGGTGGATTTTTTTAGAATAACTGGCATAGGACGGTTTTGAAGAGACAGTATATTCTTGCATTAACGACGGAGGACATCCAATTGTTCCAGGCAGGAGAGTTCTCACACACTCAGACAAAGAGCATAGCTCAGACAAGCAGGAGTTTACACGGCAACTCAACGCACAAAAAGCATCGACAGAAATAAGTGGTACTTCACTAGGGTGGCGTATAACGAAGACTGGCAGACCAACATCATCAGCATCATACTTTGCAATAGTATCGATAATAAAAGAGACACTATTAATAAATGCATTTGTACCCACTCTCTTAGGCTGAATTTCCCCAGGATGGCAAAACTGGAAGATTTGCCTCCTTACTTCAGAAATCTGGGGGAGCGTGAAAAATTCAGACATGTTTCTTCATAATATCTGCAGAAAAGCCTTTTTCGATACTGTTTTGGACAAAATTCAGAACAGGACAATAAACGAGCATTCCAGCGGTCCACGCCATCATCACCGAATGCTGAATACACGCAGAATGAAGGAACCTAAGAACAAGGGAAGTGTAAGGACCCCCTCAATTTACGGATAACTTAATACCGGCGGGTACAATACATCACTTGCGGGAGGTTCCTTCCCCTCTTCTGCTAGTTCCCAGTACGCTTCTTAACGATAAAAAATCAAAAGTGGCGCTATAAAAAATTTATATTATCGATGGCGTGCCAATCTACCCGACAGAAAAGATAGCCCTGGTGAAAATACCCAGGAAAAGGGCTTATTCTAATAATTGGAGAAGGTCATACAAACAATACTTAACAAAAAATTTATCTTTAGAGGGTAAACAAAAACAGGAAAAGACCTCAAAATAATTCAGAAACTATTTCAAGTTACCAGCAAAGATGCAAACTCAGACAGAATAGTATTGAATATACTATAGATGGCATGTATTATCTTGTACTCTCACACACCCTTTCAGCTTACCTTCCCCAGATACCCAGTTAGGGTTGAATCAACTCCGGCTGAGCTTACAGAGTCGCGCCACTGACCCCCTTTCTAAACCAAATGACCAGGACTCGAACTCCTGTCCTAATGGGCAATGGATTGCAAGTCTAGCTTGGCAACCACTCGGCTATGACGCCTCTTTATGAGGGCTTAATAAGGATAAAGACTTGTGTGAAGAATCCCCCCTGGAAAGATTAAAAATAATGCCCTAAGAATGTACTTTTTTATTTTATTTTAGCCCCAATTCCAGCCATCTATTTTAGTTGGCAAGGTAAAGTATATTTACGTTTCTTAGTTCTTGCGAGTAAATCTTAAAGAGAATGGAAGATAAAAGAGCTAGATCTTATGCGATTTTACATGGAAAGATAGGGATTAAAAACTAGTAGCGACACTTACAGTGTAGTGTCTGGTGACTTCATTAAACAAGTGAAAATTTTTAAAGAAGCTTTTTGATATGATTAATCTACAATGCAATGGGACTAAAGCTGGAATTTCTCTGCAACTAATAATTTGGTCAGCAATTTTTCTTTTCAAGAATTATTTCAAGTCAAAATCCAGTCGTCGCAAAGTAGTAGGCTTAGGTTAGCTTTGGAAAACCTTGGCAGGTTAAGTAGACTAGTAGACTTTAAGCTCTCCTGTATTTTAAAGTACTCGAAATCGCAGTTATGTAACAATTTTAGGTCAAACAAAGTCGCCAAATACTAAAAGTCTCCTATACTCATTGGTTCAGCCTTTAAGAAGGCAATTTTATTTAGTGCAATTAATTATTTGTGCAATCTTAAAATAAAATGATAGAAATTATATTTCCGAAAATTCTTAGATCCCCACTCTTTTATAATTATGTTGAATGACTTAAAACAAGAAGAAATCACGACCAAAAATATTTTACCAAAAAATAAACCTTTTTCATTTCTTTTAAAATAGTGCATAACTAGTAGGACATTGCTTTATATTATTTTCTCGAAGTTTACATCACTAGTTATTTGACGGAAACATCAAAGAAATGGCGTTAAACACTGCTTCGGAAACCTAATACATAGTTTGAGCATATAAAAAAAAAATTAGTAAAATATTATTGAAGTAACCCATTGAAATATTTCGAACGCACGTTTAACATTCCGTAATGCCTATTATTTTGTCTTTTTTCCATCTAGCGAAATACTCTTGTGTCTTCACCTAAATTAAAACAAACACAAGTCCATTGATTATAATTTTATTTTTGATTTTATTCACAGTTTTACGGGCTAACAATAAAAATCACCCTCCTACAAATACACAAATACAAGAATAATTTTGTGCCATTATCAGTTTAGAAACTAGCTCTAGTAAGGCACTCTGGCCATCCAGCATAATCTCATTCACTTGATCCAACATATAAGGTTAATAAAACTGATTAATCTACTAAGCACTAATTATTGAACCGATCTCATTTACAAGTGACTTCCCATTGGTACTCAAAGGACTTGCAATCGTAGGTGTAACCAGGGGGACTGGAAAACACAATTGAGGCGAGAAATGTTGGATTAACAGCTTGGCGAAATTGGAGTCTGAAATTTATTAATTACTTTTAAAAATTTACAGCTATATTTTATTCAGATTCAGGTTTTCACACATTTCCGATGTAGTAAATGATTCAATTGCTTGAAGCATTTGTTTAACTCCATAAAACAAGCGGAAAAAGTGATAAAGAATATACATTACTACTTCGAATTTTTACCAATCCTATGTATGATAATAACAAAGTTTGTCTGATTTTGTGGGAATTGTTCCTCCAAGTCATATCAGGTGCAACTTTGTTGATACAATTCCAAGTGATTTAGTATTTATCATGGTCTTAAAATAGGATTAACTCTGAAAATGTATTAAATAGAAACTTTTTGAATGCAATGAAGTAAGAAATGTTATTATAGTATTTAGTCAGAACAGGGAATAAACTCGACTTGGTTAGGTACAGGCCAAAACAAGATAATATATTGTAATAGCAATGAGATAACCTTTACGGCCATTTCTATTGTCTAAACTTGCAATATACAAGAAAATGACTGCGTAAGCGATATTCAACACGGTGTGGGCATAGAGTAATTTAACTTGCGTTCAAGAAATGTTTTAATACTCAATTGACATTTTACGATGTTAATATTATTCTTGGGGAATCAAGAGCTTTTACACTGAGGCAAAAGTTAAAAACTAGAGTTAAACGATTTGATTTCGAAACGGCTTATAAATAAATCGTTGCTTAATTTGGTTGTTCATTTATCGTTTCAAAATCCCTACGAGATTGGACATTAAGCTTATAAATGAAAAGAAGAAAATCTAACACCTCATGAATAGCGTAGTTTATATGCAATTTCAGCCAAACGAAAGGAAAAATCTCATAATGAAAATTTCAATAAATACTAGGATTCTTCTTGGAAACTTGAATATTTGCGCCAAGGAAAATTTCCTATATTTGAACCAGGTACTGGTTGCATAACTTGTTGCTAACATTCTTTCATGAGCTTTGATTTAAAATTGGATATATTGACTGTCTTTTCTTCTTTTATTGATCCTTGGACTAACTAGTCAATAATTGGTGGCATCATATTGGATCCTTTGAAAAACTATCAGATTCATTCAATTGAACCATGCATCAGTAACATGGGCGTACGGAGGAGGGGAGGGGGTAGCTGCCCACCTAGAACTTCAAATTTACATTAGATATGGCTGTCAAAGCAGAAGGTTGAAATAGCAGTTTATACATGGTAAATGGTTGAAAAAGCTAGAAATGACAAAATAAAAGTAAAAAAATGGAAAGTATCAAATCCATAATGTCTTTGAAATTTTTAGCTCTAACACAAGAAGATTAATGCTGAAGCTTATTGATGATTACTTATTAATAAAGATTCCATAGGTATGAGAGAACTTGCTGGCAATGTAAGGTTTTTTGGACTGCCAATATAACTTCAGCCCCCCCTCCCCGTTTTTCATCATAGAATCGGCTGTCCCTCCCCCCTCTAGACAAGAAGCTACGTACGCCAATGATCAGTAGCCTAACAATTTAATCACCAGGTTGACGCTATAATTATATTGCCACGCCACTAACTTGCTCTGACCTTACCCGACCCCTATTATTATATCAAAATAGAGCTAAATACAGAAACCATATGTAAATTCAGTTGTTCCTTTTCAATAATATATGTAATGCATGAGACATACTGAGAAACCGCAGTTGTTTCGGACAAATTACCCGAGTTTTCAAATAAATACAATAGCTTATGAGCCGACTTTAATGTAACAATAAACCAAGTAAAAGTAAAAAAAATTATGAACTTTTAAACTTAAATAATAGCAGTTAAAATCTATATTAGCATCAAAAGTCGTAAGGCTAACGCTGCTAAAGCCGTTTTAATTCAATCTATAATAGTTATTTTTTAAAAAATTAGTCTATTATAGACTCAGTATGATAAAACAAAAGAAGAAAACAATGCTCAACTAATTAATCCATACTTCAAAGACGTAACTGTTACAAATTTTAAAAGTTAACACTTTTAAAAAGAAGTCGAAAATGTTCCCTCCAAGGGCAATGTCTAGAGGTGTTCCTAGAACAAATGGTTAGGGAGATTCCTGCCTACCCCCACCTTAAGAGGTAAAGAATACATCATATATAGTGCAAAATAGTGTAATACTTAAAATACATTATTTTTTAAATCCACAAAAAAATTCAAATGGAAAAAGTGTCTTGACGCAATTGATGGCCAAATTCAACTGTCTTTAGCTCATAAGTGCTAAGATTACAATATACTGTTAGAGTCTGAATTAAATTGAAGTCACGTCCTTGCAGACAGGATCTTACAAAAACTCCAAAAAAATCAGTATTTATTTTAATTCAAAAAGAACAAATAAAAGTAGCCAACATTTGTAATCCTTTTTTAAAAATATAATTGCAACACAATCCATAGCATCTACATACACAAATTTATACACAATAGCAAGCATTGGGGGAAAAGGGGAAAAATTCTTGCAACATCGTAGACGATGTTACCATATAATGGTTGGTAACAAGGCATTTTGAATATTAAAGGAAGGAACAAGCAATGGAATAACCAGTAGAAAAAAAATCGGCCAACCTTGCTTAATCCCAATAAATAATGAATTAAATCATGTAAAATATAGCGCCTTTACTTGTACCCTTTCTGTTGATGAGGATTTTCTTAGAGTCGTGGGATAGTAATTACATGAAAATAGTTTTTTCTCTTGCATTTCCTTTGTTTTGGCGGAAGTTAAGGAATTTTTACAGAGAGGGGAGAAAGATGATAGGCACTTAGACACGCAAAATAACAATAAGGAATCTGTGATACTAATTAAAAAGAACATGAAAAACGAACTCTGTTTAAATAATTCTAATCGCGATGGTGTGATCAGTATCTGTTATAGATGAATACGGATATGATTTGAGGATTTTTTTTTGTAATTAGACAAAATTCCAGCTACTATGTATCCATATTTTTTCATTTGAGTTTATATAAATACTTAGCTGGTGTTCATAATTTATAGCATGGGTATTAGGAGACATCTATGTTCACTCAAGATGTAATCTGTGTCCAAGACTTAAATCTATAGCATAAACTATTGCTCATGTTAAGTCCATAGTTGATTTCTATTACTACTAAATACTAATAGCATTGAAGATTTTTGAAATAACTGTTTGCTCAAGTTTTGTAATGTGACTGACCAACTAAAAGAAAATAATCTTTGATTCAAATCGTGAGCAAACACAATTAATTTTAATATAAAAAAAACAACTAATTCTTGCTTAACCCAGGTCAAGTAAACCATTGTCATCCTCTTCAAAAAGGTATCAATGCGATCTCCAAATCAGGAAGAGGATTCAAAATTTATTTCCTACAAAATTATCCCTAATTATTAATCACACAAGTCATAGCATGGGCATAAAGCGCTGCTGTTGAAAATCCGTAGTGGCATTATTTACAACAGATGGCATTCCTGTGTCCATTGTATCTCCAATGTCAACACTACTGCGCGTGGCGCTGTTGAAGCAAGGAAAATGTTGATAGGTAGTCTGACGAGGAGAAAAAGGCTGCGAGTTCATTCGAGTTAAATGAAAAGTGGGCTTCCTGGGGGACCGGGCTTTAATTACATGCGGTCTATTAACATCTTCTAGAACTGATGGTGCTACATATGTAAAACCCTGAAATACAAAAATCTTGGTTAAAATCATAGATGCATACAAGTCCGAAGCTTCGAAGGGGGTGGGTAACCTAGAAATGTAGTCCTTCAACATACCATAGATCCATATAATAGCCAACCTAAGTTGGCTCGAATGTGTCACTTGCTTGATAACTTAAAAAAAATCCCTCGAAAAAAAATACGCTGTTAATGCTCAAAGGGGGATCACATTATGTATAACTTGGTATTGATCAATTTAAGTCAATCTAGATCGATGAGGTTGATGTTAATTGAACAGAATTTCGGTTTCACTTTAATGCTAAACATACAAATTATGATCTTATTCTAAGCAAAATTGTCTTTACTTTTAATTATATACCTTGGATCAATGGCTGACGCAATGATTAGGTCATGCAAAAGCCGAAGACACGAACACCGCATGATCAAAACGAGTGGATGAAGCGCCAAAAAACCCTAGAAGCTAGTCTTAGCATATCTATGCATGTACTAACAAGCACAGACCCAATAAAGATTGAATCTTATAAGTATATATAGACAAGTGGGTTTCATTTGCTTTTTTCTTGGCAATTTTTGCTTCGCCTCCTTCTGCTCGCAACGATCGACTCTCGCAAATGTACCATCGTATGACGTCATTTAAGAAGAGTTGTGTGTTTTCTTTTAAACCTGTATAGCCAAAAACAATGACACAGTTCCAAGCTTATTGTGAAAATATTTCACGTTTGTAGCTTGAGTAGTTTAGCATATAGATATCTACAAATCCAGACAGTTGATTATAGACATAGATATAATTCAGGTTATATCGGAATTGCGACTTTACTCCTCACGGAAAATTCTGCTGACCCCCCCCCCCCTCCAAAGAATCTTCGTGCATTTTCCAATAACAAATACTATATGCGAACAATGGAAAATTGCGTAACTTACAGCCCTTTCCTCAGGGACTAGTTGACTGTAGACATAGATACATTTTAGGTTACATCATGTTTCTTTGCGATAGTCAAAACTGTGAAACTCATGCTTGAGGCTAGTTTGCGAAAAAATTAAATATATTGTTTTGAGATACTATCACACCATTGAAAGTGATTTTGCAAATCCCAGGAAAATGTGGCGTACAGAAAGACTGTAAATAGATTGCAAACGTCTTTGAAAAAATACTGGACTCTTTAAGATTCAGGAGGGCAAAAACAGAGAAAATAAGAGACCAAGTGATATGAGTGGCTAAGATGTCATATGAAAAAACTCCTCAAAACAAGCCATAGAACAAATTGTTTGACGGCGAGGCAATACACGTTTTTTTTTACTGAACCTCAAGTAATAGAATAAAGGCTTTTCCTTTACAGTTTCGTTCGAACACAGATATTTTTGCTTCAGTACGTTTTATTAGATAAGATAATATTTATTTCAAAGCATAGCTATTGCCTAGCTGCGCCGAATTCATATAAAAATTCGTATTGTAAGTTTTTATTACGGAATTACTAGTTTTATTGTATTATGCAAGTGTTAATCCTCATTCTAACTGCTTCTCAAGCCTAAGGAGTCCGTCAACTCCTTGAAAAAAAAAACGGCTTCTGGTTCTAGGTTTGTGGAAAAGAAGTGTTTAAAGGATTCGGGAGAAAGCTTACCTGGAACACAAGATTTGCACTTTCGCTTAATGTTGATTCATCAGGGGAATCCACAGGCGTCTGCTTTGTAAATCGAGTGTCAAACTGTGATACGTCATCTTCGGATGTCTAAAATAAAAAGTAACGTTTTAAAATGAAGTTCCTTTGCACATTCAGACATGCATATTATTCCCACCTCTAGAGGGTGGTAGGGGCTATCATAGAACAGAATGGAAACACATTTAATTAATTAAAATCATTAGCTATAAAGAAAAAAAAATTCCCAGTAAAAAAAATTAACAGGTAACACAGGGGCTTTGTTTGTGAGGCTACGTAAGGAATCCAAGGTCTAATCTAAAATGATGGTTAAAAAACGAATTTTCTGTGGTTCGATTCTGAAGCGCATTGTTCGCAAATTGCACCTGGAGCTTCTACATTTAGCTCTCCAAAAGAGATGCGAATACTTTAATAAATCTTAATTTATCTTAATGACTTCTTATGAATAGTTTCTATCCGGCCAGACAACAAGAGGTCAAAAGATAAGCAAATGCTTAGTGAATGCAATTCAAGATGTCTCAATTTATTTAGAAGTTTAAGGAGACCCGCATTTTCGGACCAAAGATTCTTCCCACGGAGGGGGAGGGGGTCAAAATAGAAACAGAATTTTCAGATTACAATTTTCACAGAAGGATGTTGGTGGTAGAGTCTTCTGACCAATGTCAAGAGGAGGCAGTGACAATCACCTCCTTCAGGTATGTTCAGACTGATTTGCAAATATTGAACAATTCGAATAGTTCCGTTTTTGGTCTTTATTATCTATTAAACCGAGGGTTAAATAAACTAAGAAGCTAAAGTTTTAGATTAATATATGGTGCAGTGCTTAAATCTTGTTCCCTTTGGGATTGTTATCGATTAAGCCAATCAATACACAACAGAGTGGAGATTTGTTGGCGTATGCATGAGAGTTGGGAAACTACTCCGAGTTGAAACTGGATGTTCTCGATAATAAATGAAGGTGAGACGAGAGAGAAGAAAGAAGGGCTCACCAAAGCTGGCTTGAAAGGAGGATCAACTCTTCTCATAAGGACGTCATTCCAATTCACGAGTCTGAAGAATGGGTGATCTTTCAACGATTCACCATCTTCTGGACCAGATCCTAACCGTTGATTTACAGTCCTCTGAAACAAAGAATAAGTTTTGTATTCTGAATAGCAACAAATTACAAATCACTGACTTTACTAAATGAAAAGAATCATTATCTAACACAACTCGAGAATAAGCCCGAGATACATCAACTGAGCCAGTCAAAGGTCAGATCAATTCAGCATACTTGCTTGCATCAAAACATTTGACTAATTGTGCATTTACAATGAAAGAACATAAATATAAGAGTTACCCGCCCTCCTCTCACAACTAAAAGAAAGTCAGTCACTGAATGACTCAAATAATTTTAAAGACCAATTTGACTGACTTGCTCCACACTCACACATAACAATAATAAAAAAAAAGTTGTGCCCTATACGTGCATAACTATAACAGCAAACATATACTTTGTATCCGCATTTGTATAGTGGAGTCAATCGATTTGCCATATGAATAGCTAAGTCAACATTTCCACTTTTACAGTTTTTCTTGTAAATTTCTTGTTTTCAGTCCTACCTGTATGTTGAAAAATTATCTAACATGTCTACATTATCGTTTTCGTTATCATCCGTTAGTCCACCATGTTTTTCAAATACTGATTCATTGTAAATCTAGATTATTCCGTATTCATTTCTATCCGTTTCTGAGAAGAAAGTGATGTTCAGTTCATCTGAACGGATTAAAGCCGGCTATTTCCCTTCCGTAACCTTGTAGTAGCACAGTGGAATGATGCTCTGCTTGGCAATGCGGAGCCCAGGGTTCGATCCCCACCACAGCAAGGTTGGGCGACAAGCTTGCTACTTGTCCCTGTAAGAAAGACCCAGCAATTTAAACGTGAATAAATGAATGAATAGTACTTTATTATCAAGCAAACTCACAAAATTTAAAAGTGCCGAACTTGTTAGCCTATATAGTATACAAAAAAAAAAAAAAAGAAAAAAAAAAAAAAAAAAAAAAAAGCAAACTCACAAAATTTAAAAGTGCCGAACTTGTTAAGTAAACTCTCACAACATAAAAAACTGCCGAACTTGCTAGCCTACAAAAAAAAAAAAAAAAAAAAAAAAAAAAAAAAAAAAAAAAAAAAAAAAAAAAAAAAAAAAAAAAAAAAAAAAAAAAAAAAAAAAACACAAGTACATAAGTCAAAACGTGGGGTAGACGGCCACCAATGGCGCAGGAGTATTCCATCCGTCAATGTCCTTACTAGCTACTTCACTTTTACAAATAAGATAACTTGAAATTTCAAGTTATTTGATACGTATAGAACGGTATTATTACAAGCTATGGAAAGATCGGCAGGTGTGCCTGTTATCCACGGTTGGAAGATCCGGCTAGCCACCGTGGAATCTTGGGTTCAGCCCCAGCAGCGATTTTCCCAGGCAATTAATTTTAATTGCTTTATTTTTATTATAAACTAGCAGCGAAGTCTGTCAAACGGGAGACAAAAGAAAGAAAAAACCGTGGCATATATTCTATTGCGAGGATCAGAGAAAAGATGTCCCCCAGCCCCAAACACAAAAACCGAAGGCGCTTACACCCCTATCCTCAACCAAACGGATCTGAAGGTTTCAACTCTATCGCCAGCTGAGACAAAACAGGGTAGACTTACAATAACTATAGAAATACTCATTTATAAAAATATTTGTCAGCACGCAAAAAATAGTCTAAAGTCATTTTTTCCCCACAAATGTAACTTTTTTCAAAAAGTGAATATATATATAATATATATATATATATATATATATATATATATATATATATATATATATATATATATATATATATATATATATATATATATATATATATATATATATATATATATAATAGATACTGCTGATGCTATTAAGGCTCACCTTATGAAAATTGCCACTGAGTGGGGGATCAAGGAAAAGGTTGTTGCCGTAGTAACTGATAATCGAGCAAATGTAGTTCGGGACGTAAAGGATGCTGCATCCCAAGTAGGTACAGGATGGGCACATGTTTCGTGCTTCGCACATACTCTAAATTTGATGTGGGGGATGCTATTAATGATACTGCTGAATTGTTGCCTCTCGTCCAAAAGGCTAGACATATGGTCAGCTTTTTCAAATCTCTATTGACAGTGTTTGCACCAAAAAAATAAAACCTGATGTGACCACTAGATGGAATTCGCTTCTCACTATGTTGCGTAGTCTACAAGCTTTGAAAGAATTGGTAACAAGCTTGCTTGCGCTTCTCGGTAAAGTCGACCTTATACTCACTGATAGTGAGTGGGGTGTTATTTCAAACGTGATTGCGGTGCTTACGCCCTTTGAAGAGGCGACTATTGAGCTCTCTTGTAAAAGCTATCTCCCATCTCGAAAGTTCTGCCTTTGTCTAAGATTTTGAGACACCACCTTGCTCAGGTAGATTTTGGTGGGTTCTTAGATGTGGCTGATGAGCTTCGAAAGCCTTTGCTGAAGAAAATGCATTGTAAGCTTACAAGTCTTGGTCAAGTCACACCCGTCGCAATCGCCACATATCTTGATCCGCTTTTCAAGAAAATGTATATTTCACCAGACGATCTTCTACAAGTTGAGAGCAAAATTCCAAACGAGATAGATTTGGCCTTGCTTGGCTGCTGAATCTCGATCCAAAGACCCAAGTACCATCGTAGTCCCTGCGATGCAGTCATATCAGAATCAAGCCAGTTTGTGGGGTTCACACGATGAAGTCCCTATAGTCAATGCAGGACATGCTTTGACAGCAGCCGAATAGGGAGCTTGTTTCTCTGCAAACTTTCAATAGGGAGCCAATAGTTTCAAGAGAAACTTGTACACTCAGATGGTGAAAGTCTCGTGCTATGGGATTCCAAAAACGCCTGTACGAAGTTGCAATGAAAATCATGTCTGTGCCTGTTACCAGTGTCCCATCTGAAAGAGTTTTTTCCAAGACAGGCCAGATAATTGTGAACGGCAGAAACGACTCTCAGGGAAAAACATTGACATGCTACTGTTTTCTAATAGCCAGTAGTTCAATTTTTCCCTTTTCCTGAGCCCGAATAATTCTAAATCTGGGTTTTTATTATATTCATTTATGTAATCGAATTTTATTTTATTGTTTGATTTTATATTATTTGAATTTTGAAAAAGCTATACAAGATACCATTTATCCTTGTCCCCATTTGCATCACTGAACTTCGGCAAATCCATGAGATAGCAAAAAAACTGATCCGAAATATCGATATTGGTATATCGAAAGTAAAAACATCGATCGCGTAGTTGAAAATAAAGGTAAAAAATATGGGATTGGAATTTACAGTCCCTACCGGCAGTTCTGATCTCTGTTTCATGGCCCTTCCGCCAGGAGGTGTAATGGGCGCAATAGCGCTGCCTAAGTAAAGAATGATGTATTATTTACTTTTCTAGACCAGGGCACTTCGTGTCCAAGGAGTTGTCGTAAAACTTTGAAAAAGGCTCATTCGATCGGAAATTGAAAGGGCTAGTGCCCTTTTTAATAGTCGAAAGTGATTTGAGGGCAACCAACCCCCTCCCATGCCCATTATTTCTCCAAACACATCCAATCATAATTTTGAGATAGCCTTTTTGTTCAGGGTAATTAAAAGGTCCTTAAACTATGTCTTTAAGGATGACAACTCCCCCACAGCCCTCAGGGCAAGGGTTGTAAATTATGCCCTGGAGGCATATAGGCCTAAGAATTTTATAGAAAGTGCTCGTGTAAACTTCGGAGGTGGCTCATTGATTGGCAATCAGAAGTTGTAGTGCCCTTTATAAGATTCAAAGTGATCAGAGGGCGGATAACCCCCTTCCTCGTTTTTTCCTGAAATGGATGAAATTTTTTTAAGATGGCCATTTCTTGCCGTAGAAACTTCGAAAAAGGCTCATTCGATTGGAAATTGAAAGAGCTAGCGCCCTTTTTAATAGTCAAAATTCATTAGAGGGTAACAAGCCCCCCCCCCCCCCCCCCCGCCGCCCATCAATTCCCAAAACATATATAATCAAAATTTTGAGTTAGCTATTTTGTTCAGTGCAACTGAAAGGTCTGGAAATTATGTCTTTGAGGATGATAGCTCCCCCCACAACCCTCAACGTAAGGGTTGTAAGTTATGCCCCAAAGATATATAAGGTTCTTATGGAAAGGGTGGTCGTATAAATTCCGGAGGGGGCTCATTGGTTTGGAAATTAGATGTTCTAGCTTCTAGTGCCCTTTTTAAGAGTCAAAGTGATCGGGTGGCAGCCACCCCCACATCGTATTTTCCCTAAATGCATCCGATAGAAATTTTGAGACAGCCATTTGTTCAAAAACAATCCAAAGATCGTATAACAAGGCCTTTGGGGTTGACTGAATCCCCAAAGTCTGGGAGTAAGGATTGTAATTGATGCCTTAGGGGCATATAAGGTTTTTATGGAAGGGCGGCCGTGTGAACTTTAGAAGAGGTTCATTTGATTGGAAATGTATAGTTCTAGTTCCCTGTTAAGCCCATTCATTTTCCAAACGGATCCAGTCAAAACTTTGAGACAGCCATTTTGTTCAGTACAGTAGAACGGTCCAGGAAATAAATCTCTCATTCTCTAGGGATATTGGCATGTCAACTCCCCACAATTATGCAATTGATCTATTATGCTTTAAAACTAAATGTTGTTTGAAACTAAATCAAAAGGCACAGTGTTTATGGTCGCCAGTAAGGCACCTCAGCAATATATCGAGAACGACTGGGGGTATTAAGTTGAAACTTTTGGGGCTACTACTTTTACTATTTCTGCTTTCACTATTTAAATACTCAAAACAAAACGCTTTGCTCAAAACGAAATAGGCTTTAAATTTTTTTACCTTTTTTTCCTTTCATGAGCAAAAAATTGTAAAAAACTTTATGTAATAAATATCAGTATATGTCAATTAAACTGACAATCCACGGTCATTTTTTTGTGTTTTTTTTCTTCATTAATTTGCAAATTATGTTCTGGTCTTGAGAAGGCATAGGGATTATAAGCCCTACTCATGTTAATTTTTGCTCGTTTTGAGTTTCATTTATTTATTAATGGTGATTTGTCGTATTTTTACGCTTGGAAGATCATTTGAATTTATTTCTGCTCATTTTTGGCTTAATAGAGCTCTTTACTTTTCTTTGAAAATCTCGTTTTCTGAATAGGACAAAAAAAAATTAATTTAAGTAAAAAATTGGAAAAGTTTAGGTTTCAAAAACTACAGAAGTTAACCCATTAAAGGGTTCTACGAAATCAATCTGCAGCCCAACTGCGACATGTACGCCCTTGGATAAGAATGATGAAGTGACCATATAAAACCACTCTTACCAAAATATTTCGAAATCAAACAGGGTAATGCAACCAAGTTTCCAAATGTATTTTTTTCGACCCAAATGTTATTGAAATTTTACCTGTTATTTCATGTACAATCTCCAAATTCCAGTATGATTTGTTTTATATGATACGGAAGCTTAAATTAGTTACTATTTTATCCCTTTGAAACTCACCAGAATAATTAAATTTTAGGATGTAAATAGATACATTTCAGAAGTGCAAAAATTTGTGATGATGGTGAATTATTTTTAATTTCGTGCAGTTCTCTCTCATATTTATGAAAACCTGTCGAACTAAAAAAAAGATAAGAAGAAAAGATCATTAGAGTTCTCTGGCAGAAAAAGAACGGAAAAACATTTAAAAATACTACTTATAATATAGTACTTACTTTAAGCAATTTACGTATAAGATCTCTTGCATCGGGCGACAGGTACGGTGGCAGATTTAACTTGCCTTTCAATATCTTCTCAATTGTCTTTTTTCTGTTTTCAGCAGTGAAGGGTGGCTAAAACACGAAATGTATAAATTAAAAATTCAATTTTAAAAGGGATGGGTAGAACAATTAAAAGTAGTCATCAAATAAAAACAAACATTTCGGGCGTTTTTAGTTCATCATTGCTCGGATAAAACAGCAAGCCCCTCATTTTTTTGGATTTGGGCCTTCATTCTCAGACATAAAAAAAATGCTCATATAGTAAAAAAAATATATAGATATTTTATTCGATAAACATGCTTATGAGCCGAAAACTCCACAAAATGAAGTTCCTGTACGACCCATTATTCTTATTACTCTCCAGCTGCCCTATTAGGAAAATGGTTGTCCACAATTTTTCGTCCCCATACGTTTACACAAATTTAATACATTAAAAATTCAGTTTAGCTTGTAAAAAAAAATTAAAATTATTATAATAAATTAAATTATAAAATTAAGATTATGAAAAATTAAAATTAAATATTAAAAAAGACAAGATTTTGGCTAGTTTCAATGTTATTTATATGCATGTCGATTGTGATCTTGGAAAATGAAAACTCGCTCATTAAAGAAAACTAGAAAGCAATATCAGCCAAATGAACTACAAAACGTTAGATATCAAAACCATTATGGGCCTTGTCCACGTTTGCAATTATTATTATTATTATTATTATTTTCGACACAATAAAAAACTATTTACACAAGCTGCGGGTACATCAATGGGTACTAGCCTTTCACCTTTTTTTCCCACTTTTTCTCAATGAGACATCTACTTAAAACACTTCTTCTGAAGCATTGTTTGTGGTGTCGGTTTTTGTGGATGATGTTATTTCTATGTAAGATCATGGAGAGGGGTCACTTAACAACCAACTTCTTGACATATCTGAACACTTAAGATTTTAATCTTCAGTACACCTTAAAACTAATAGATAATCATAAACTGCCTTTTTAGGCAGTTTATGATTCCACAGTAGCATTACCTGGAGCAGACTTCGACTCTGACCACACTCTCTTAATGTCAAAGTTCAAGCTAAGAATGAGAAAATTGCAAAAAGCAAAAAAGATCCCAAGATTCCGGGTGGATCTGCTGCGGGCTCCCGAAAAAAGGCAGACCTACACTTCCACTCTATCTTAAAATTTCGAGAGATCCTGGAAAATCATTCTCCCTTGACCACCACTAATGAGATAGACTCCCTGACCCAGCAGGCCACATTAGAAATCATAGAGACAGCGAAGGACGTCCTAGGACGAAAAAATCCCAATAAAAAACTATGGATCACAGATGAGATCATTGCGCTATGTGAGGATAAACGACTTGTTTGCAATAAATCCGACTGCCACAGCCAGGATACTTACAAGCTCCTCAAGAGAAGAGTAGAGCAAGAGATCAGAAAGGCACTAGGTAACGTCGTGCGGAAGAAGAGCGAAGACTGTTCAAGGAGGGAAACAGCGGAGCATTTTTCAGAATGGTACGAGAGTTAAGCCAAAAAAAGAGCCGCAAATGTCAGTGATCCTGGACAGAGACGGAAATGAGATTGGCGATTCAAAGATGAAACTTGAAAGAATACTTTAACGATAAATTGAATCCCCCAGCAGCTGTGGATCCTAAAATACTAAACCGCTTCCCCATACCCAACCAAGAACTCAGACCACCACTCCCACTTAAGTCAGAAACCGAGTCAGCAATCAAGTCGCTGAAGCATGGAAAAGCCCTTGGTCCAGACGGAGTCACCACTGAACTTATTGACGTCAGATCGGGTGATGTAACTGATCTGTACCATGCCATTGTATCTGCGGTGTGGGAAACCGGCCACGTACCCCGTCAGTGGTGCAAGGCTGCCATTGTACCCATTCACAAAAAAGGGTCAAGAAAGAGTGCGGAAACTACCGTCCGATCAGCCTCACGAGCCACCAGTCACGTTTCTTGACAAAAGTCCTACTCCGACGCATACAAGCAACAACTACCTTTGCCATTGGAGAATATCAGGCTGGCTTTCGCCCTGGGAGATCAACAATCGATCAGATATTTGTCGTTCGACAAATCATGGAATGATACATTGAATTCAATCAAGAACTCTACCAACTATTCGTTGATTTCCATCAGGCATTCGACCTGATATGGCGCGAAGGATTCAGGCATATCCTCCTTCACTACGGGATCCCGTTTGAGGTAGTCCAAATAATCAAGAGTCTGTACGATCAATTCCGAGGCCAAGTAATAACCGCTGATGGGCTGTCCAAAGAGTTCACAACTTCGTCAAGAGTTCTCCAGGGTTGCATCTTATCACCACATCTCTTCAACCTCTTTCTAAATGCCGCTCTGTCACAGATGCAATCGGAATATGGCACAACAATAGGAGGGCTGCTAATAGACAATCTTCCCTACGCTGATGATATAGATGTGCTAGCCAAATCTATACAAGAACTGCAGGCACAAGCTGATAAAATCTAAAATACCACAAAGCCGTTCTGCATGAAGATCGATGCCAGCAAGACCAAAGTCATGGTAACTGCAAGACGTGAACTGGACAACCCGCCCATTATCACCATAGGCGGGAGACAGGTGGAAACGTTTTACCACTTCCTGTACCTTGGTAGTCAAGTCTCCTAGGACATTTGCCATAGTTCTGACGTGAAACATCGACTTGCACTTGCTGGTTCTAGCTTCCGAAAACTAACCAACCTCTGGAAAAGTGTCCACCTATCCAACAAACTCAAGTTGCGCATATCCAACAGTTTAGTAATCCCCATAGTTATTTATGGATGCGAAACATAGACCCTGAAAACTGAAGACGAGAGAAAACTGCTAGCTTTTGAGATGAGATACCTCCGGCGCATTGCTAGAATCAAATAAACACTGACCGAATCACAAATGTGAAAATACGTCAAAGGCTAAAGTCACTGAAACCATTCTCAGTAAAATCAAGAAACAACAACTGCACTGGTTCGGCCACGTCAAGCGGATGGAGCCGAGCCGCCTCCCGAAAATCGCCCTCGAAGGATTCCTCCATGGCCTTTCGTCCACGAGGCAGACCATGAAAACGATGGATGGAGAACTTCCACTTGGACAACGTCAAGATAGCCTAGTTATCACGTATCGCACCAGACAGAACAATGTACCTAGCCCTTACGCAAGAGCTAGCAAGAAGAGTGGCCCCAAAACGCCCCACAAGGATGGCCGGGACCTAAGCTTAGCCTTTTTAGGCGTTTTGATGCTCAAAATGTCACTTAACCTTCACTTTTCAATTTATAGAAGGCCTACATATTCTAATAGAATTTGTGGATTTTTTTTTTTTACCAACCACCCTCCTTGTGTAAAAAGAGGAGTGTTTAAATCCTTAGTTTTATTTCACAAAAATCCAATCTTCGTTTAATTATGGCTTTCTCCTCTATGAGACAGCTATCCTAACTGATAATTAACATAAATATATTTTTTAACGACTTCAATCTACTATCTCATTTACTTAGGTATTCTTTCTTTTGTGGTAGTTCTGCTAAGGCTGGATATCCTATCAATTTCCTGGAATCCATTATAGACAAAAAGTTAAAAAGGGCAAAAAAAAATGCATTCATACCACAATGTCCAACTGAAAGAACCCCTCCGATGGGCGACAAGAAAAATTTCGCTGTTTTACCCTGTATTCCTAATTGAGCAACAAAATGGGATGAATTTAAACAAAACATAGCCTCAATATCACATTTAAAATTGAAACAAAATACAGCTATTCCAACTGTGACAAGGATAAAACCAGCCCCATTCTG
Organism: Artemia sinica; assembly: GCA_027921565.1. NCBI lineage: Eukaryota > Metazoa > Arthropoda > Branchiopoda > Anostraca > Artemiidae > Artemia > Artemia sinica. Next base: position 37,677,332 of record CM051270.1, read on the forward strand.
GTTCGTTGCAATTATACAATCTCTTGTTTTTGTAGTGGTTTCTGTATTGGAAGGACCCACCAACAGCTAGGAGACGGGTTGAAGGAACGCAAATCTTCAATGGAAAAGCCATGAAGCTATGCCATAAGTCCTAGAACCTTGATTCCTCCTTTGTTCAGCATTTGTATGATAGCCCACACCACTTCATTTTGTTTGATAACACATCCATTATTGCCTCTGTTAAAGGTCTCACACAACTTTTCAGGATGCAGTTGAAACCAAGAATTATAAGCACAAAAAAAATCGCCCTTTATAGGGATACTGGAAAAACTTTCCAAAAGTCCCATCTACAGTGGACTTACATATCCTGATCTGTTCCTTTTTTCAGAAAAGTGTATTTTGCAACCTAATACTGCCTCTGACAATACCATGTCTGGTAAGCAAATAACATTCAAAAACGCCTCAAGTAAAATGAATAGCCAATTGAAAATCAGAATAGTCATTCAATATCAGATTTTGTTTAATTGTCCTTTCACCGTTACTTAGAATTTTTTTTTTATCATGATGTTTGTTTTTGAGGTTTGTCTTTTTATACTGTCCTGTTGACATTCATCTGTATTTTCAAACCTTGATTTTGCACTGAGGACGGTTGAGCGGAGGGCTCGACCGAAATATTTGCATTTTATTCGTTGGCTGCGATTATCCTCATTTTTTCTTCATTGTGACTTTTCGTTTTGTCACGATTAACCTGTGTTGTCTCAGAAACGATTTAATTATACGTGGTTTCTTCGGGGGGAGGGGGTGGAGACAATGGGTCTTTGAGGCCTTAATCTCTACCTGAGTGTATGGGTTCACCCCACCATAAAATTATAACCCGTTCTGGCAAACATCATGATGCCAAGGATGGAGGGACACCCTCTCCAACAAAGCTCAGGTCAGGTATGGACCACTAAAAGGCAAAACTAGGCTGATTAGTCTAACCTTACTTTGCAAGAAGTTTGATTGAAATCAGACAACCCATTGGGTAATTGTCCAAATGACGGGAATTAAGGGACCCCTTCTCCTCCAAAAGAATCCCATCCAGTCTAGACACAAAAAATCTACTAGCACAATTAGGAGAACACAAAGCACTTCCCACCATGTTCAGGCTGGGAGTGGATGTCCCTATTTGGTGAAGATACTTATGAAACAAGTTTACCCTTTTCCCTGCCACAACAGAATTTGGATCGGGCCCAGCACAATTGCTCCATCGCTTACAAAATGCGCACTTTGGATATAAACTTTTACTGTGTTGAGCTGAGATCTGGTGATCCTTTTCGAACTGGTTATTCTTCTAACCAAAATGAAATTAGAGAGCCCTCCCCAACATAATCCTAATTGGATCCTGATGCCCAAAATGCATAACAACGACAAATGCATGACAACGACATTAGGTCTTATTATCCATTAAGTTCTGCTAAGGTTAGATAATTCTTTTTATTAGGCGTCGCAATGACAAGAATTCAGCCACACTCCTCTCACACACGTTGAATCAGGTCCAAGCCCCCGAAAATCAGAACTAGGACACTAACTCTTACTTTCCACTAAGTTAGGTTTCTATGCGACAACCTGATCTTATAGTTGTCATGATGACAAGAACTTATTAACCACCGTCCTACAGAGTTCGAAAGGATAAAGACCCCCCCCCCCAACCAAAACCACAACTAGAATATTTAGTTCAATCTCGGACCATGTTTGATTGAGATTTATTACCCCATTCAGCTAGATCTCCTGATAACTATTACCTATGTTTGTTTAACTACTATTACTTATTATTTATATAGTTTCGCTTTCACTCCACTGAAAAAGATCTGATCGGGCTCTAATACACAAAAGGCATAAGTAGGATATTAGCTCTCATTCCTGAAAGGTCTCAGTAGTTAGGACTCGACAGCATCTTTCGAGTGAATGTCATGATGACAAGAATTTAGAGACACTTCCTGTTACTCTGATTAAGTTCGGTTTTGATTCGATAAGCCCTCCAGCTAAATACCCTGATGACAAGAATCTGGGGATATGCCCCCTCTTCCTGACCCGGAAAGGCCGCTATGGGTCTGGAATCTCTAGATCCTTAAAAAGCATAACTAGAACACTAGCTTTAACTTCCAACATAGTTTGGTTGAGATCCAACTACCTTTCCTGATAGCTATCCTGATGACATGAATTTATGAACACCCTCCACCCTCCCCGTCTCCCATAGAGATCAGGCTAGGTTCTGGTTCACAAAGAGAATAATTAGGACAGTAGTTTCAATAGACCACCAAGTTTGGTCGAGAAACTACGATCCTATCTGGTATATGGCTCAAAGAAAAAGTCAACTTGCTTTACTAGCATTATTTCTGGGGATCTATCCATTTTTATTTATGGAGGGGACCAAGCCAATAACTGGTGGACTTCGGAATTAAGTCATAGAAGAAAACTGACCCGAAGGCTGCCAAGAACTGTTATCCGAACAAATAATTCCGAAGACTGGGACGCTTACTCGGAAGGGCTAAAACTCCTGAAAAAGCAGATAAGGAGAGACAAGAGATCCTCATGGAGGGCTTTCTGCGAAATATATAGTCAGATGAAGCTAGTAGTAGGCTGATAAATACTCTAAAGAAAGATCACCGGGTACCTTGGGAAGTGTGGAGAGAGTAGATGGCACTCTCACAGCGGAACCAGAAGAAACCGTGAACTGCATGCCCGAAATATATGTAAAAGACCCTGAAGAAAATAGTCCCATGCTAACTTATTTTATACGCCCAAATATGGGGGAGGAGCTGGCGTCCCGAATTGTAAGGAAGGACTAGGTCAAAAAAGCCGTAGATGATTTTCAACCTTATAAAGACCCCTGGAGTTGATAGGATATACTCTATAATGCTCCAGAAAAGATGGAAGAAAATAAAAACCTATTATATTGGTATTGCAAAGAGAAGCCTTGTTTTGGGCTATGTCCCCCGTACATGCCTCAAGGCCATGGACGTTTTCATACCTAAACCAGGGAAAGAGGGGGGTAATCTCCCCATATATGTGGAATCTGGTCATGAACAGCCCGCTGAATTTATTAAAACAGCAATTAAGATATAGCCAGGCATATGCAGAAGAGCTGCTATCCATACTGAGAGGAGAATGTCAAAGGCTAATGTTTGAAATGGGACAGCACATGCTGGACAAAATCCAAATATGGTCATAGAATCATAAACTGCGCTTATCACCAGAAAAGACTGAAGTAGAAGTATTCACAAAAAAGAGGAAATGGCAAACTCCCTTTGCTCTAAAAATATATGATCACCCATTATCCCTGAAAAAAAAAGGTGAAATACCTAGGGTTCATAAGCGATCAAAAACTAAGCTGGAACGCTCATTGTCTTGAAAAGACACGGAAAGCCACAGATTTCCTAATTAAATGTCAACGAATGATGAGAAAGAATTGGGGCTTGACTCCCAATAAGATCATGTATTTATATAAGACGATAATTAGACCGATTCTGTCATATAGAATAGTGGTTTGGGTCAACTCAACTCGAATTGTGAGCCACATAACCCGCTTAATAAGGATGCAAAGGCTAGCATGCCTAATGATTACATAAGCATATCATGGAACCGCTACAGCATCCATGGAGCTTATCTTGGGAATTCTACCCGTAGAAAATTTTCAAGAGGAAGAAGCAGTAAAAAGTGCTGTCAGACTACAGATAACGGTCAATGGAACCAAAGACAGCAGATAAGAAATGGGAAAAGTAAAGACCATGTTGGCATCTGTAGCTCGTTGCTTCAGTGCAAGGAGCTGCAGATGCCTAAAGATAATACTATCCCAACAATAAAACCGGAGAGACAATTCCAAATTGTCATGAAGCACAGAAAGGAAGTGGAGCAGGAGATAGAGCTGCTCCGCCAAAGTATTGCGATAATCTGTTATACTGATGGTTCGCGATTTGATGGAAAATCGGGGACAGGAGTATTAATATATCAGAATACTCTTGATGTGGACAAGGAAGTAATCAGTTATCACCTGGGAAAATTTGCTGCGATTTTGCAGTCTGAAATTTTCAGAATAAAATCGGCAGCTGGAAGACTGTTGGAAATGGGAAGTACAGGAAAAGATGCATGTATCTTGACTGACAATCAAGCATGCCTAGAGGCTCTTCAGAATGTGAAGAGCCGGCAAAATAGTGAATTGGAATGTTACGAAGCTTTGAATAGCTTGACATCCAAAGGAAACCAAATTACCCTGATGTGGGTCCCAGGGCACTCTGGAATATAGTAGTGAGATGGCAGACGAAGCAACTAAGGCTGGGACATTACTGAGATATTATCATCCCAAATTCTCAGAATTGCTGGAAGGCGGCTGTGAGGAGTTAGAGCAGTGAGAGAGCGGAACAAAATTGGCATAGAAAGGTGGGATATAAGGAAACGAAGGATTTATTCCCGAAGTTAAACCCCACCCTGACGAAACATTTTCTACGACTGAAAAGTTCCGAGACGAGAATGGTTATAGAAACTAACCATTATATTATGAGAACTAATCATCAAAATATAACTGCAACTACACAGTGGCGTCAACTGAGAGGGGGAGGGGACTCTGACCCCCCTCCCAGATATTTGAAAATACGTTTTTTGGGTATTTTCGTTGGGAAATGTCTTTGTTCTATATTTTCATTGAAAAAAAAAAAGAAGAAAGAAATACCAAATTTGCCACACCCCCTAGATGAAGGGACGTCACTGAAACAACATAATTCGTCACTGAAACAACACCCCCTTCGAAGGGACATCGCTGAAACAACATAATTTAATATCAAACAAGAGTTCAACATATAGGAATTACTGAAAATTAAATAAAGAAGAAAGTACATAGAAAAAAATAGGATTGAAAGGTGAAGTACTTACAGCACCAGTGAGCATGTCATACATTAATGCACCGAGAGACCACCAGTCAACCGCTTTACCGTGACCTGATCTTGTCAAAATCTCAGGAGCCCTTGAACAAAAAAAAAAAAACGAAAATAATTCCAATTAAACTAAATAAGAGTAAGATAAAACAAATAAAACTTTTAGAATCAATTAAGCTAACAAAGTCATTACTTATGAAGGCTAATTGAAGGGGGGGGGGCAAAACTAAAACAAAACACTCGTCATTTCCTGATCAAAATAAAGACAACGAAACGACAACTTTAAAATATCATTAAGAAAGACTATTTACTTTGATCATAGATACTTAAGAATTCAATCTTTGTAGAAAATACTAGACTTAAATCCATTTATAGAATTGGGGTTTTTAATCCTCGCTACATACCCTGAATTATTACTTGTAGACAACCCTCGGGTTGAGATTAAGGTCTCAATTTTCTCAGCACAATTCTGAACTCATTTTAGCGTCTATGCAATTGCATCTTTGTTCATAATATACTAAATATTTCACATCTTTCTCATTAAAGACCCATTCACAATGAGATTTTACTAATACTAAGATTTAACTAGCGCTAGGTTGAGCCAATGAGAATGTTTCATCAAATCAAAAAAGTTCTGTTGGAATTCTGATTGGCTCAATTTAGCACTAGTCAAATGTTGGTATTTGTAAAATGTCATTGCGAATGGGCTCTAAGCATGTTTGCTGCAGAGCCAAAGAAGGAATAAACACACACGATTTCTTGAGCCTTTCATTCCCTGGTGATTTAAAAGTTGTAGTTCTTCATAGAATAACTGTCCTCTGCAAAAACCATAATTATAACAGTCTGTTGTAATTAGTATTAATAAAACTATTAGTATTAAAGAAACAAGAGGGAGATATAATTTTTCAAAGAAACTGTTTAAGAGTAATTTTAAGCATAGCTAATGACGGAGTGTCTAACGCTACATTTTCTGAGCAAATGATTCGATTCGACTCACTACATGCATCGTGAAAGAGTGGCTAGCATGGCTTAGAAATGACCCCACGAAGAAAAAAATCCGTGATCCTAAAAAGTTCAATGAAATATTCCGCAAGGGGGTAAATAAAAGAAAAGACGGCCCAGGTTAGTTATGAACAGTATTATTTAGTATTTCATTCATGTCACCTTACTAGCTTCTTTTTTTTTTTTTTTTTTTTTTTTTTTTTTTTTTTTTTTTTTTTTTTTTTTTTTTACAGCAATATTAATAATGTCCAACTACATACTAAGATTTGTTTGTCACGTTTTGATATAAGAATTTAAGTTTGCACGTGTCTCAGAGATCCAATCAAGATTATATTTTGGAGGGTGGCACAATATTTCAAGGAGGCTAAATTCGAAAAAAAAGGACATTTGAATGTATAAATAGATGGGGAAGACCAAACAAGTAATAGATTGCGATGGAGGGCATGTGTTTTTTCTTTTTTCTATGATGTTACGAAATTCTCGTAACTAGTAAAAACAAAAGCTATTTTTCAGACTCGATTTTGATCTTATACAACCTGTTTCCTTCGGAATTGATTAGTTCGCTATTAAATAGAAAGAATATTAAATATTCAAATCTGAATAAAAAAAAAAAAAAAAATTCTAACATGCTTTAACGACAATGAAATATCTCGACTGACCAGAAGCATACTAAATTCATATGCTAAACTCTTATAATATGTTAAATTTGATAAGATGCTGCATGCAACAGATCCTTATTCAACCTCTTTTTCAAAATTGGCTTCATCATCCCGACAGAAACCTGTGTACATACCTACAAAAATATACTTTTAGGGACATATCAAGCTGGATGAAAATAATAATACTACGGATTTTGTTTGTTTCAACATCAAAACCGTGAAGTACCCGCGTTGAAAAACAAATGAAGAAACCAACCCATGTTTTGGTCATTTTGTATTGCGTCCTTTACCTGAAGCAATAGAAAATACAGATGTTACCAAAAGATGCTGTCCCAAATAACATTAGATAAGATCAGACCTGATAAAACTAAAAACAAAAAAGTGGTATTGCTCAGAGCAGACTTAATGGGATAGGAAATTACTGTAACAGCTTATGTCGTATAACTTATCAGGATGGGATCTGGGAAAATTTCGTATGAAAGAACAAAATTCCCTATACTATTTCATCCAGGGAGAGGAGAAATACTTGCAGCGTCGTCAATGGGGGGGGGGGCACATGCCCCCTACATTTTTGCCCTCTCCCTAGATTTTGACAATACCGTTTTTGGAGGTTTTTTCATTGAAAAAATCCTTTTCTAGCATTTTCATTAGGAAAAATTGAAAAAAAACGACAAATTTGCACTCCCCTTAGATTTTGAAAAATATATTTTGTCCCCCCCAAAACTTCCTAGATTTTCATGAACCAACACCACTAGGGTGCCGGTGTGTAGCCTTTATCTCTGTCAACTTTGTCCCCTAGCTGTGTCTATGGTTAAAACAGGCTCAGTAAAAGGGGATAATATTCAACAACATTATAAGCGTGTTATTAAATTATCGGCGATAATTTAACCAAGGGATTAGTATTAGTTGTAACAACAGCAAATGAATATTTCCCACTTTTTCTTTATGCCAATTACATTAAAGTTCGTCAAGTCCAAGGAAATGGCCGCTAAAACAGAAGTGGGCAATTTAAAACTGTAGCATTCATCTTGCTTCCTGTCTGGTCTTGTGGAGTGAAAGACTTTGTGTGCTCTTCAAAATGTGTTTTTCTTGAGAAAAACATTATTATTTGAGAAAGAAAAAGATTTCTAGCCATTTCTTAGTAAAAAATTATGTTTAGTTAGAACACTAACGTCATAGAAAAAAGTTCAATATCTCTGCTTCAACAAAAGGAAAGTCAAGCTTTGCAATAGTATTAACAAATAGATAAACAAAGTTAAGCTTCCTGTAACAGACAGTGCCTTTCAGAAAATAGCAATGCTGATCCATCTGCATGACATAAAAAATTGGCGAAGCATTTGAAAGACAGAAAGAAACAGCTTGGGTTGATATCAAATTAGCTCCATTAAAGTATATTTCAGACAAATTATATAGGTATTTAAAACTGAAAAAACTGTTTTAATTTCCAAAGACCGAGCTCTTTCCCTATTATTAACACAGAGTAATTAGCAGAATTACTACTGATTTGCAATCTCGTATAATAACCTAATAGTGACCCGCATGCCAAATTATGACACACAGCATAACCACTAAAGAAAAAGAGAAGAATGCGCTACAAATTACTTGGAGAAATCGTTGAAGGATAATTTTAGGCACAAAGGTTAGCGAGGAGGAGCCAAATGACATTTTATTAAGGAAGTGGCTCGAGTTTGCTCAGTGGGCTAATGGAAGACCACTTCTGATATACATTTATAAATACCCCGGTAGGGAAAGGCTGAATTAAAAATGCTAAAAGACTATAAAATTACCAAAAACCTTTGGAGATTTCCTGAGATGAAACCAAGTCGAAAAGCGAAAAGTTTAAAACAGGATTTGGCGGCCGTGAGGTGTTAGATAGCGAATCAACTTCGAATGGCTAGCAATATGACGATTTTTCAGTAGCGATTCTGGGCGCTATTCAGTCCATTTTTTTCTAGGAGTTGGGGGTTAGATACAAACTAACTTACTAATTCCAACTTTATCTTCCTTACATTCTAAGGGTGACCAATAGACCCATACCAGTTTAAAAAATGGATTTCAGGCAAAAGCTACCAGGGTCAATAATGAAAATATTGCCAGATTTTTACGAAAACTACTTGCAAATAAATAGCATACACGTTTTTAACAGATGCACCCATGTCCAGATACATTTGAAGATATGTACTCTTGTCCACTACACTGTAAAGAGATATCATCTCTACCACTTTCCATGCCTAAGTTTTCAAGAGAGAAGACACTACAAGGCATAAACCAACATACAATCGTCTAAATTTATATGTCTACTAATCCGTAATTAAGTACATAGATTGGAGTACTTGTAAACAAGGTACCTATCTCACGAAATTTTTATTAGTACTGAACTAACCATATCTGAGTACTTTGTACCTTCCGTTCTACTGTAATTTTTTAAATTCCCAGTTGATTCCTTTTCGTTTTATTTGTTTTTGCGCTATTTTTTTTTTCAGTTTGATTATGGTCCGCGGACTTTCAATATCCTAACCTCGAAGTAAAAAAAAAAGATATACTTACATATATTCAATTGTTCCACAGAATGTGTGCGTTACCGAGCCTTCTATAACAGATTCCTTACAAAGGCCAAAGTCTGTCAGTTTTACATGACCTTGAGCGTCTAACAATATATTCTCTGGCTTTAAATCTCTGTAAATTATTCCTTGATGATGCAAATGCTCTAATGCCAATATTATCTCTGATAGATAAAAACTAGAATAGAAATTTATTAAATTGAGTAGCTGACTAAAGACAATATTACGTAGTAGTTTTTTTTTGGCAATTCCAGATAAACAAGCATCATCAGATATTTCTTTTAGAGATCAAATAATAGCAATAAGTTTTATTATCATTTTTAAATAGAATTTAACAACTAAAGTAGAAAAAACGCAAGGAAAAAAGGACAAAATACATTACAAGCATAAATAAGGTCAGCTTCACGACGACTACTGCTACTAACAACTTATCGAAAGCACCAAGCCGCCCGAGGCCAACACAGCTAAGCACGCTCTTCCTCCATCCCAATCTATTCAAAACCTTCCTCTTTACACCCTACCAGGAATTTCCCATTTTCTTAAAAAAAAAATTTTAAGGATTTTTTAACCTCATTTCCCACCCCAACCGCGGAACATCTGCTTTCCGTTTAGCCCTAGACAGTTGGCCGAAAAGGATAATCTTCGGCAATCTGTCATCTTTCATTCGCTGAACGTGCCCTAGCCATCTTAACCTTTCTCTCATTATAGCCCTAGAAAGCGGGTTTGAACCACACTTTTCGTAGAGGCTACTGTTTGAAATACGGTCAGTCAGCCGGATACCCAGAACAATCCGTAGGCAATTTCTCTGGAAAACATCTAGCAAATCTTCATCCGCTTTCCGGAGCGCCCATGCTTCAGAGCCATACTTGACCACTGCCATCACTGTAGCTTCCAAAATTCTAATCTTCGTTTGCAGATTTATCTTCATATTCTTCCGAACTTTTTTTTAACTATGAAAAAAAAAACATCCTGAGCTTGGCTTTTCTACTTTTAACATTTCCACTGTTCCCACAGTCTTTACTAATAATACTATCAAGGTACACGAAGCTGTCCACCTGATCAATCCTTTCGTTACTCAATGTCACCTTTTAATCTTCACTTTTCCTAGCCTTGGTGACTTCGTCTTATTAACATTAATTTTTAAACCTAATCTAGCAACCTGAACTCGCCAAACTTCCAAAAGCTCATTGATTTTGCTCACACTTTCATCTAGTATGCTTAAATCATCGTCATAATCTAAGTCAAGGAGAGTTTTTCGTCCCCATTTGATTCCGTGGTCTCCCATTGCCTTTCCTGTGCTCCTAAGACAAAGTCCATCAAAATGATCCATATAAAGGCGGATAGAGCACAACCCTGCTTAACTCCTGATTTAATACGAGACCAGGTGTTAACCTCATTTCCTACCTTAACCGCGGCAGTGTTATTCTTGTATCTAGCGCCAATCACTTTAATGTATTTGTCTGGTATACCATACAAGGATAAAATCTTCGCTAAAGCTCCTTTATCAACAGAATTGAACGCTTGCTCATAATCTATAAAACTGAGGACCAAAGGTGTTTGACGAGGTGCTTCTCGAGATGAATGAAAAAAAACACAGACCCAATAAACCTTAAGAAAAAGCACGATTCCGGACAATCAAGCTCCTAAATTTTTGCGTCATTTCTATTGTAGAAAAAAAGTAAATCAATTAGGTCCATAAAAAGGCAACGAAGAAAACTGAAAAAGAAGAAATATTGCTGGATTTGATTTTGATATATAAGCCATCTGGTGGAAATAATGGATTATCTGCAATGTATATATATATATATAATATATATATATATATATATATATATATATATATACTATATATATATATATATATATAATATATATATATATATTATATATATATATATATATATATATATATATATATATATTGAATTTATTTATAACCCGTTGTAATACAATGATGAGCGGAGTATAAAAAAAAGAAAAAAAGAAGAAGAAAGAAAAAATAAAAGCAAAAGAAATAGACGGATAATGACAAATAAAACGAAATTAAAACTCATAGAACTTAAACGAAATTAAAACTCATAAAATGCACATGCATTTTATGATATAAACCAGAAAATGACAGATAAAGCCAATGTAACAAGCACATAGACAAGCACGAATAAAACAAAGATAAAACTTATGAAACAAGCACACAAGCATAATAATAAACCAAACAATCATACAGTATATATAACAAACACAAAAACAGTAAACGTGAAAGACCTATTGTTTTAAAATGGAACACTATGGGTGTCCATTTATTCCCCTATTGTAAGCTGCAATGCATCTGCCGGGTCAATTAGACCGTATTTCCTATTGGCCCAAGAATTACTTGCCCGGGGGGGGGGGAGGCTCACAAGATATTTAGCATACCGGTAATAAATTCGCTGGAGTTGCTTTGATTCCGTTGCCGAAAAGGTACGCCAAAAAGGTGCAAGGTATAAAAAATTTGGGAGCGCATATGAGTTATATAATTTAGCTAGCAGCTGGCGATTAAAACAAAGTTTATTGGAAACTATGCCACCGTAGGCACTGGACGTCCGGCGCTGGAAATGGCGAATGAGAAGCTTTTTAGTTGCTTTAAGGGAGTTACCGATTGAGAGGCCAAGATAATTCATTTCCAATTTAGGAGCAACCAATACTCAATTAAGATCAATATTAAATCCTTCGGGAACCGGGCCCCAGTTGAATAGTACCATTTCCGACTTTTCAGCGATAAATTTAAGATTTATTTTGAATACCCTCGACTCAAAATGGAAAAATTTTTCTCAAACGCCAGTACTGTTTGAGTGGGGTTAAAGACATCGTCCGAATAAGCAATAAGAGACACATCTATCCCTTCTAAAATACAGGAAGAAACTGCTTGAGATTGTGCGTCGAGAATACAGTTGTTAAACACAATTGGGGATGTAAGGACGCCTTGCCTTACTCCGCGACGAACAGGTATGGCTATCTTTGTAATTATTCCATGAGGCAGATTAACAATGACAGTTAAATGATTATACATATCATACAAAGGAACCGAATTCTGGAGAAGCTCAAATGGTATTTTTATCTTTGCGAGAAAATTATCAATACAATGCTGGTACTGGGGTATATCAATCTTATTCCATTCTACCACAGTACACCACTTAGAATCTTGGATTACCCTTGCACAGTTAAATGGAGCCATAATACTGAAAGACAACGACAAATGCTCAGATACTACAAAATCATTAAGTACGCTTACGCTTACTGCACGACTGGCAATACTGCCGGAAACAAGCACATGATCATGGTTTATATATGTGAATAGGGGTGTATATATGTGAAATCAACAGATTTTGGTAAGAGAGCACTTTCATTTGGAATCAGGCTAAGAAGCAGAGCCGTAGGTGGATTATCACTTTTCAATAGGTCACAATTAAAGTCCCCCAACAGAACCCAATGGAGGTGCGAGGCTCTGATTTTACTCAAACATTCATCCAATTTTCTGCATGCTAGAGCAAACTTCGTTTCAGAATTTTCGTCTCTATAGTCTGTCGGCAGGTATACATTAACAATGACAGTATCACCCACTTTAACTGCAAGGAAATGGTAAGATTTTGAAAACAGTTCGTAGTGTCTATCTATTATTGTGGCAAGTCCACCTGAGGGGCGGCCTCGTTTTCTGGGCCTGTTAGCGGCTACAAAGTGGAGCACATGTGATGGTACTATATCCAGTAGTTTCATATTATCAGCAGAGAGAAAATGTTCCTGTATGCATATGATTTCTTTAGTAAGGCAAAGTTTTTCCACCACGGCGATTTTTGCACTAAGACTACCATTTACGTTCCATGACAAGACGCTCTTTTTAATATAGGGCTCAACCATTTCGAACAAATTGGATTTTTTGCTTCAAAGTCTTGTTCAACGGGCAGTTAGCATGGTAGCATGCGTGTTTCGTGCTTTGACGATTCAAACAGCAGATCGGGTTCTGGCACGGGCTTTCTTTCGTCGCACCGTGGTAAAATTGGGCGCAACGGCCGCATTTCTTGGTATTTTTTCCACTATGTCGACATATGGTCGATTTCATGACAATTAAAACAACGTTTCGGGAGAAAAATTAATTCTTGTATTTTGAAACGCTCGAAGTCAATTTTAATCGTCATTTGTGCGGCGGTATTAAAAGCATCTCTACTTGAAAAATACAGCTCGAAGGTTCGTGATTTCCAACATTGTTCGGCTTTCTCACAGCCGGCTATTAATCTTTGTAAATCCTCAGCACTAAGAGACTCGGGAATCCCTTTGACTATACCCATGTGTGAGGGAGTTCTGATTTTTGCGCTGGAACCCTGGTTTTGATTAATAATCCCATGCGCCAATTTCTCTGCAGTAGCCTTCTGTGCAATGGGTACCCGCCACCCATTTTTTCCTGGTCTGAGCTCAACCATAGAAGCATCAAGGGATTCGCCACACGCAAATTCTATAAACGCTTTCCGCTCCGATGGAGTTTTCAGTGGCGGAGGGTTTGTAACAACTACAGAGTAAGACAGCTTTGTGGGGCATTTGGTTGGGTAGGGAAACTAGTTCGAGTAAAAAGATTTAAGTCATCTTTATTCAGTCGTTCCATGAAGCCTTCAAAACGACGGCACATATCATTTACTTAGGTAGTTACGCATGCACTTATCTCTTCTCCGCATGCAGGGACCTCTTAGGTTGGCTCAAAAATGACGAATGTAGGAAGTTGACGCTTTTCTTTAACTGATTTGGCAAAGAATTTCACAATCTCCAGGACATTTTCTTCATCTTAAACGATTTACGAAAGGGGTCCGATAGGCCAGATTTTTATACGATCAATTCTTTCGCACTCAGTATATTATCTCTGGAGAAAAACTCCACAGCGCGATTAATAATCAATTGATGTTTTATTCCGGCTAGCATTGCTCTTGAAACAGAATTTAACACCGTATTCCAAATGATGTTTTCCATGTCTATATTTTACAATCATTAATCACGAATGTATATCCAAAAATCCACCTTTAGGTTGATTCTTCATCAACCTTAATTACTGCATTAAGTCAGTCCAAAAAATATAAGCAGTACCAGATTGCGTCAGAATGGAAAGTCACTTTAATCCTTTTGAGATACAAACAATTCACATAGGTGTTTTCGCTTTGAAATCTAGTTTAATACTAGATTTTTATATATTCATCTAGTTAATATTTAATATATATATATATATTATATATATAATATATATATATATATATAATATATATATATATATATATATATAATATATATATGATATATATATATATATATATATATATATGAATTTCTCTAAACAAATGTAAAACAAAAATTTCAATATAAACAGGACTAGATCTTCTTGCTCAGAGAGGAGTCCGGTCTCGTTGGTTTCCACATCGATGCATAAATGATAGTCATTACAAATTATGTCACTTGTTGGAAAGTGTTGCCTTCTTTTACGAAAGTGACATTCTTCTTTTGTTTCTAAAATTGTAAGCCAATCCCCAGATGCTAAGGCTGATACTCTGTTATCCGAAAAATATTCTTAACGTATCAATATAGTAATACCATCCCATCAAACAAGGGGGTGGAATCCTGTGAGATCAATCCAAAGGACGCCTATCCTGGAAAAAACTGTGGCGCAATTTTTTTCAGTCTTGCCCCACCCCCTCCCCACACGCACACACAAGAGTCAAATTTGCTTGCACCTGCAAATAATGCCAGCATCAATCCCAAACAAATTGGGTGTCTTTCTAAGGGTTTTCTTCTAATGTTTGGAGGCAAGATGTCAGCTTGCAAAGAAACAACTGAGGTGTTCCAGATTTCCTAGTTTTTTATTCGTTTGCTTTTTTAATACCTTAATTTGTTAGGGAACAGGTTAAAATAGAAATATAACAAAATCACGGTGCAATATATCCAGTAGAATTCTCAAATAATTGACAGAATTATGCAACAACATTACTAAGTTTATAATACTATTTTGTCGGTGAAAGCAGATGGAGAACAGGAGACATGTTATTTCCCTTAAAAAGTTAGAAGATTCTACAAGAAAGAATACTCGTCAAATTTTGCTTTCTTTTTACGAAAACATCAAAAAGAGTCCATTAAGGATGCTTAAACGAAAACTTTCAGACCTTTGTAAATTTGGCCAGTAAAAAAAGCCTTGGGCATTATAAGCTATGCGAAGTTTAAATACACTGTCGAAATGCTATCTCAGTCTGTTAAGCACTGGAGCGTTAATCCTCTAACAATGGAATATTTGAAATCGGAATGAGAGGTATCGTAGACCAGAGACGTCTCCAAGATTTTTTTTTTTTTGGGGGGGGGGGGTGCAAAAGGATTTTTTTGCAGAGGAGGGGGGGGGGGTTGACACTTAAAAACTTAAAAACGCATAAAAAAATTGGTTTATATTCACTTTTGTTACGTTTTTACGAGTAGGACAAACAATTCGAGGGGGGGGGGGTTCGAACCCCACCCCCTGCACACGGCCTTGACATAGACACACATGCTTTTGACAATACAGAAATAAGTTCTAAGATCCTTGAATTGTCGTAACAGTTCAAATCGGGTACGACAAGACAGAACATGGTCAACTAATAAATTTTTCTGTAGGAAAGAGGGTAGACAATAAGAAGTTATGACAATAACAGACAATACCGGACCAAGGAAATATTTTTACAGGATGTGAGACTGTTTTTCCAGCGCGTCAAAACGAAGGATGTATCCAGGATTTTTTTTTTGGAGGGGGAGGGGGGTAAAAAAAAATACAAAATGCATAAAAATGTGTTTATATGCAAATCCATATTGTTCCCATTTTACGAGTCGGACGATTTTTTTCTTCTTTTTTCTTTTTTTTTTGGGGGGGGGGGGGGTAAAACTGCTCCCCTGGATATGGCTTTGATCTAAATTTTGCAAAAGAAAACGATATACGTAGAACCAAGATTCATTACCCTTTTTAGGTGTACATCTATACTATTGATGTGTGTATAGTTTGCTTAGTTCTGTTGCAGAGTCAAGGGAACCCTTTGCCCTCTTTTTATCAACTTTGTCTTTTTTCCTTTCTCTCTCTCCTATTTTTTATAATCATCTTTTCTTACGACAACAGGTAAAATATTTAGGAAAAACTGAGGTGCAAAAAGCTTACCATTGCAGATAACCCTCTGCCTCCTCTCTAAAGGATATCTTTCTTGGTATTTTGAACTTAATAATCGTTTACTAAACCTATTGATTGATAAGCTTAGCAATTTAAGATATTTTTCTTCACAAGACGCTTCAGTAACATTTGACACGCGTCTCTCAATCTATAAAAACAATACAGTGTTCAAACTATAAGTCATGGAATATTTAGGATCAGAAAGAAAGCTGTCATAAAAAGTAACAGTGACCATAGAGGAATCTTACACGAATGCAAGAAGAAGAGGAAAGAAGAGGTCTATGTGAATGCAAAACTGCCAAAATCAGCAAGGCTTTTATTCTGCTTGAAAAACGTTAACAGTAATGTTTATCCTTGCTAAGCAACTGCTTTTACAAACTCTTTTTGAGGGGGTTTATTTTTACATGACACCACCAAGGTTGCCATCTCTAGTGACTTATCACTATTTCTAGTGATTTTTTATATTGCCTAAACAAAAAAAATCAACAAATCAGGACATAAATCACTAGATTATTGAAGAAAATCAATAAATCGACCAAAAAATTACTAAAATCTAGAGATTTTTTTCCCTCACCAGGTGGCAACCCAGTACACAACATCTATCACTAAAATGGCTTGGGCATTTTTAATCAACTCCTGTGGTAAAAACGAAAAAATAACTTACCATGCAGTATCTTCCATAAAAATTCCTTCTCTCTCAAGATGCATGAAAAGTTCACCGCCACTCAAGTACTCCAAGATCAGGTAAAGCTTGCCACCAGTTTGAAAGGCGTATATTAAGTCGACGATAAATGGATGCTGTAAAAGGAATAAAATAAACCAATTTTGGTAAAAATTGGTTTAAAAAGGCTTTCAACTTTCCAAAATATGACTTTTACAACCATTTATTTTTTATAAGCATACTCCCTTTTCTTCATTGTTATCTTTTCTAGCATACAAATTTGACGAACCAGGCTTATATATTTGTTCTTGATAGTTTCTCTGTTTTATTATTATTCATCACTGAAGCATATAGCGCTTATTTATCAGATACACTAGCACTTTTTTTTTAATGAAAGCTTCAATCCATCTACCTGAATTCCTTTATTTGGAACGAAGGGGAATTTTTGAAGAAACTTTAATATTTCCAGACCATGACAATTATATTTCCAATCAAATCCTTAGAGGACTGCGAAATAAATCAATTCGTGTAAAGTGGGGCTAAGGGAAAAGACACAGATATAAAATCAGGTCTAGGATAAAGGACATATTGAAAATATCTAGTAGGTCGGACCATTCAATTTGGGTTTTCCAAAGTATTGTTTTCTAATTAGTTTCATGGATTCAAAGGGACTTAATTCAAACCTAGAATTGTCTTTAAATAAATATATAGTCTTCCAATAACCACCAAAACCAGATTAATTAAATTGCAAAGAGAAACCAGTTTTGATCATCCATTAGAAAGCAGGAGAGCAAAGAAAGCACAAAGCATCGGTCGTGAATCCAAACAAATACAAAAATCTCACCTTAACAGCCTCAAGGATATTCCTTTCTGCCTTCGTATGCGCTGTATCTTTCTGATTTCTCACTATTGTTGCCTTCTTTAATACTTTCATCGCAAACGTGTGCCCAGAATCTTGTCCAGTTAGTTTCCTCACCTTTCAAACATACAAAAAACAATCATAATAACTAACATTTTGAAATTGATCCAAGGGAAAAGAGGACAAAGGATCAAAAACAACAAATTAGGTTATTTATATTATATTTATAATATATATATATATATATATATGTATATATATATATATATATATATATATATATATATATATATATATATATATATATATATATATATATATATATATATATATATATATATATAATAATGTATAAATATATATAATAATAATTATACGATATAATAATTATACTCGTATAGATATTTTCGGAGACCACACTGTCTTTTCATGGCGATAAATAAAAACATTGGAAGATCATTCATAAATTAGGACTTGAACGAACTTCTAACACGAAAAAGTTCAATAGGGTTATTGGATCCCGTTAACAAAGATATAGAAGATGACTGGAATCCTGTTTTTCTTGGTTCAATTTGTTTCTTCTGAAAATCGACCAGACTTCTTTCAACTTCACAGGATTTCCGGGTAAAGTTCTTCGCTTTTCATCTACTTTTTGCAAGGCAAAATTAACATAAGTGAAACGGGTCTTATGGTTAGGGGTGACCATATCATTACGCCTTAATAATTGGATAGTTTCACTCAATAATCTACTTTCTTTCTTTGTTGGTAGTTCGATATTCCACATATTTCTCATGTCTGGACTTAACTTTAATCTTGAAAATATCTTCCTTGTTTTGTGTGGGAAGGATTTGACAAAACAGACGACCTAGAATTTTCTTTTAAAAATTCCATGAAAAAAAAATTAAAATTGTATTTTCGATGCGTATGGTAGATATTACCAAGGTCTGTTTTCGTAGATCTAACTGGATCTAAGTAGATATAACTGGACCGTAGATGGACTGTGCAGTATATGTTGATGTCCTTGACTTAGTAGTGTTTGAATGGAACAGCTGCTTCTGTATTTTTAAAGCTCAATACGCTGGATATCCTTAAGAAGAACAAAGTCCCCACAAAACAATCGAATTATTTGTGTTCCAATAATACCAAATCAATTATGGGGTGTCACAATTCGTGACTAAACAGATCAACAACAATAATTCACGGCTAGTAGTTGTCAAATGTAGTCACCATTTTATGTTTCTGATACTCCTAGCTAAGAAAATTCCTATTTTCTACCTCATTATTTCACCGAAATTCCAGTCTTACTTCCCAAATTTCCAAACTTGAAAGTGTAAGCTCTGTTAGTCGGGTAATTTTTAGGACACCGTGTCAAGCATGTTAATTGGGGGAAGGGGACTATAGCCCTTTCCCAAGATATCGAACAATATATTTCTTTTTGTAGTTTCTTTGAAAAAAATATTTTTTCAGGTACTCTTTTAGGAAAAAAACCGAAGCAAAACAAATTGTGCCCCCCGTAGATTTTGAAAAATACACCCCCCCCCTGTGTTTTTGTCAATTGGGAACCCCTATACTAGATAAGAAAATCACTTAAATTAAGCTTAAAACATACCAAATCATCGGGGAAAGCATAACAAACTCCTGATTCTTTTGGGGCACTTACTTGATACTACTTCTCTTTCCTGGCACTTACTTTATACCTACAAAATGAGGTACTGGGTGGCCGGCGTCCCCCTCCCCGTGGCTTTTCAAATTTCAGATTTTTATTTGAGTTTTTTTTCCGTAGGAGGAAGAAATTTTGGTACTTGTGTATTATACGCCACTCACTCAAGTTTACACTGGATAAAACTCGAGAACAAGTCGGTTTTCTTCGCTAGTTTCTTTCATTCTTTCAGCTTAGCGTGAAACTAGACACAGACAAGTGACAGAATAGATGGGAAATATATAATTTGGGCTAAATATTTGCACACAAGGGGGGGAGGTAAAGTGTTTGGACAGTTTGAAGTCAGAAAACAATTCTTACTTCATAATAGGCAAAATAATTGTAACACATTTTGGATGCCAGATTTCAGGATTTCCCGGTGTTATTTAAAAACGATCAGAAATTAAAAAAAAAAAAAAAAAAAAAAAAAAAAAAAAAAAAAAAAAAAAAAAAAAATTGTCAACTGAAAGCAAGGAGCAACATCAAAACTTAAAACGAACAGAAATTATTACGTATATGAAAGGAGTTGCCCCTTCCACAAGACCTTGCTCTTTACGTTAAAGTTTTGACTTTTTGTCCTAATTCTTTAAGAACGATTCTTGAAACATAATGACGGTTTAATTAGAATAATAAGCGTTGTTTTAAAATTCTGTAAAAAAAACTTTAACGTAAAGAGCGAGGTCTTGAGGAGGAGGCAACGCCTTTCATATACTTAATAATTTCTGCTCATTTTAAGGTCTGATGTTGCTCCTTACTTTCTGTTGAAAAACTTTTTTTTTTATTCAATTGCTTACAGATAGTATTTGTTAATACAAAACATAAGGAACAAGTTTTTTAAAGAAGAGTAAAGAGCCTCATTAAGCCAAAAATGAACAGAAATAAAGTCAAATAATATTCAAAGTAAAAACTATGGAGTCTAATAGAAAAAAAAGGTATCAATATTTGTTTTTGTATGAAAAAGACTATGTCAATAAAAAATGAACAGGAATTTATTTAAAAAAACTTTTTCCACAAAACAAGTTTGTCAAAGAATAGTAAAAAGCCTCACTAAGCCAAAAATGAGAAGAAATAACTTCAAGTAATTTTCAAAGCGTAAAACTACCACAAATTACTATCAATAAATGCATTAAACCCAAACGAACAGAAATTACAATAAATAACCGATTCAAACTCAAAACAAGCCGATTCAAACATGACTAGTTCTGACACACCCCTACGCCTCCTCAAGACCAGAAAATAATTTGAACTTTACTGAAAACAAAATACATTTTAAATGTTTTCACTTTTTTTACTTTAATAAATAAAGAAGTATTAAGACTATAAGGAATAAATATCAGAATATGTATATATATGTATATATATATATATATAAATATATATATATATATATATATATATATATATATATATATATTATATATATATATATATATATATATATATATATATATATATATATATATATTATATATATATATATATATATATATATATATATATATATATATATTATTATAGGCTTCACGGCTCCATCACT
Organism: Artemia sinica; assembly: GCA_027921565.1. NCBI lineage: Eukaryota > Metazoa > Arthropoda > Branchiopoda > Anostraca > Artemiidae > Artemia > Artemia sinica. The sequence goes on from CM051270.1 coordinate 37,698,385, forward strand.
AATAATGATTTGCCGCTAGTCCTGATAGTTACTTCATTTTCCAACACTGAAGTACTTGTTATACCTTCTCTTAAACGCGTCAAGGGAAGGATTTTTTTGGATTATCTCTGCCGGCAATCCATTCCATGTGGCAACCGATCGCCGGGCGAAACTAGTTTTCAGATACTCTTGGCGGGGAGTACCCTGCTCAAGGTAGTCCTGACGAGCTGTACTTCGGCGAGTTGATCGCAAGAGCTTTGCTTTATCAGGAACGAGCTTCGATAGCTCCTTTGATGGAGGGTTATACAAGTACTTATAGAAAACCGACATGGACGCCATATCGAAACGTTCTGGATCAGCTGTGGGGTTTTAGCTTTCGTGTTGCCAGAAGTTACTGCACACACTTCTCTATTTTGAATATGTTGGAGTCGAGCGATGTAGCTTTTTGGTGCACCAGCAAAGAGAGGACATGCATACTCCATGACAGGTCTTACGCACGAATTGAAAAGTGGCAGAATAGAATCATCAGGAAGAAGACTTTTACATCTTAGGATAACTCCTAACTTCTTGTTGCAAGAGGATCTAATTTTACTGAGATGCTCGGTCCATGAGAGATCCGAAGAGAAATTAACTCCAAGTAGGCGCAGTGTATCAACTTTCGTTATTACCTCTCCTTTGAAGACAAAATCAGGATGAGCCCTCATATTACGCGCCTTAAAAATTAGGAGCTCTTTCGTTTTCGATGTGTTAAAACTTACAAGCCAAGCATCCGCCCACACCTCAATTTTCACCAGGTCAGCCTGAAGCTCCTTGTGGGGTTCACTGGGATCTTCGTCTTTTGCGATTGATATTTTTGTTGTTGTGTCATCCGCAAAGTGGCGAGGTTTTTTCACAGGGTTGTTCCCTAGGCCGTTTATTAACACCAAGAAAGAAGTTGGCCCAAGAATAATTCCTTGAGGTACTCCTGATAAAACTGGGTGTTCTTTCGATATGAAGCCATCGAGGACAACTTGCAAGGATCGTTGACGAAGAAAGTCAGCAAGCACGTCAAATAGTCGACCATGAATTCCATAGGCTTTCAGTTTACAAAGAAGTCCCTTGTGCCATACATGATCAAAGGCTTATAGCGGAGAAGGCGAATATCGCCTTCTCCGATATGAGTCTTATAGGAGAGAAGGCGAATATCGTGTCCCTGAGAAAGGAGCTCAAACCACTCTTGATACAGTGTAATCAGACAGTCTAACGTAGACCGTTTTCTGTAAAAACCGTATTGCGTGTCAGCCAACAAAAGATGTGACCCAGGTATTGGTAAAGGGTGTTATTAATGACGCTTTCATAAAATTTACCCACGCAGGACAGCAGACTTATTGGACGATATGATCCTTCATTAGTAAGGCCAGACTCTGCCTTTGGAACAGGGACTACATGCGCAGTTTTCCAGGCTTTCAGAATAATCCCTCTGCAAAGCATTTTCTATAGAGAGAGGCGAGAGGACCAGCAAGTTCAGGGGCACATGTTTTAAGGATGAGATTGGGAATCTTGTCATGTCCTGAAGGTTTGGTGACATCCAGCTGGATTAGCGTTCTGTGCACCTTCCTAGTAGTTATGTTAGCACTGGTGATTTTTACATTTGTTCGTGGCGGAAAGGGGGAGGGGAGACTCCGTCCTCATCAAGTTGGGAGAGCATGTGCAAGAGCATCTGCCTTTTCCTGGCCTGACTGGATCACCGTCCCTTCAACATGAAGCGAGGGAATTGATGTTGATTTAGATGACGATAGGGCTTCTTTGACGAACTTGTGCTTGTAATCGCCTCTAGCTTGACGTAGAGCTTTAACAGACTCGTTTCGAGTGCTAATAAAAGCAGCCCGGTCCTCGTCGGATTCAGTTGAACGCCATTTCTTGTGAGCCTTCTTTCTGGCCCTGATTGCCTTTCTACAACCAGCATTGAACCATGGCTTATCCCAAGATGAGACTTTTACTGTTTTTGATGGGACGAATTGCTCAATAGCCTCTGTAATCGCTTTTCCGTAAAGTGCCGCTGCTTTATGTGGAGCTTCTTTTAAAAATTTACTCCACGGCTTTGCCGATTAGAAGTTTCGCGGATCATCCCAGTCTATGCGGTGATATTGCCTGATGATCCACTCGTGCTTTACATGTGGAGGTATTTTGAGATTTCCACGAGCTATAACTGCCACCTGGTCGCTGGCAAAAGGATAGCTTTCAACACTAAAGGAATCCGAATGATCAGTTAAGAAGAGATCAAACCTGGATGATCCATGAGGGCCGATGTAAATGTCGAATTCAACAAGTTGTTCTAGGCCGTTAGCAAGACTCAGTTCTAGCAGAGCTAAATTGACAATACACGGTTATTTGTTGCTTTTTTTCAGTAAAGTGCAAATTATGTTCTGGTCTTGAGAAGACATGGGTGTTGTTAGCCCTACTCCTTTTAATTTGTACTCGTTTTGAGTTTAACTGGGTTATCCATTGTAATTTCTGTTAGTTTTGGGTTTCATTTATTTATTAATGATGATTTGTGGTAGTTTTACACTTGGAAGATAAGAAAAACAAACCCGTAGAATTTGAAAACGCTTTCGTCCCTAAAAACTCAAAACAATTATTTGTTTTTAGCTTAATTTTGATGATTGTTCGCCTACATTTTTTTTATCTGGTGCCCGCTACTACCAAAAATTGCAGAAGTTCATATGGAAGTCTTCTCAACAAAAATGGATTTGCGGTTTTTTGTTCTTCAGAGTTTTTAAGATACTTTAGGTGTGTAAATTTCTCTTTTTCCCGTTCCTAAGCACTTTTCAACAAAAAAATTCAAATAAAATTCTCAAATTTGGAAACCTTGTTTTCCATCGGGGGGGGGGGGGGTGTTTTCCGAGGAGAGGGGTAAAGGCCTAGAACCGAGGTACTTATACCTACTATATGAGCGAACATGTAAAAAGGTACAAAATCAGGCTTGTAACAAGATCAATGAGGGCTTGTCACATGATTAATTACAATCCAAACAATCAGAAAAACATTGACTATAAAAAAACACTAATTATAATGATACAAAGCAACTATTTATCCTCAATACCATATCTCCCTTCATCATAAAAAAAATATATATATAATAAGTATCGTGAAAAATCCTATTTAAATTGAACTTGAAAATGTCAACTGGAACTTCAATTAACACCAACTGGAAAATTATTCCACATTCTCGAACCCACATGCTTTGAACCAAAACCCAATTTAGCAGTGCAAGAAAATAGAACTTAAATCTTTTTTGTTGTGCGAATTACAAATAAACAGACTAAAAAATAAAATTTGTGTTCCTCACTCCTTGGATTGCCCCTATGATTTTCCTATAGAATCGATCTAAATCCTTTTTGTCACTTTACCTAAAGGTCCAAACGACAATCAGTGGTACTAGAGCCAGCATACCTTAATTACTTTCGAAACCTAAAAACCTTTATGACGTAACAACACCCTGTTATATTATATAAACAAAGTAGCAAACAAAGGGAGGGGGATAGCGTGTACATGTCCTTATACATGTTATAATAATTACACCTAGTATATCTAGGAGTCTTTTGATTTAGTTACCAAGAATCATAATATGTGACTTCATAGTGCTTCATTCACAAACATACATATATTTTTCGGATCGCTAATTTGAATCCGGATGCTATAATTTTCATAAAGACAGTTATTACTTTCACCTTTTGTTTCCTCTCTTTTTCTTTTCTCATCCTTCTTTCGCATCAAGTGTGAATCAAATGTAATACATTAAAGTCCAGCCTTCTTTCCTTATGTATCTTAAAATATTTAGTGAAACTATTTAACGAGTTGATTGTGTACAATTTATGAACAAAAGACTTAAAACAATTTTCACTTCTTGTATAATACTCGCATATGAATCTGTATTTCACCAGAAAAATCACCCAAACTTAAACTTTTTCGCATGGTGACCAATGGTCTCCGTACCGCAGGTACCGACCTCCTGACACTGGCTTCGGTAGGGAGTGCAATGCATCGTTGGGGGCAAATCATCCGACGCAAAAAAAAAAAAAAATCACCCACACAACACAGAATGTAGGAAACCTGTGAACGTATAATCTCAGGAAATAAAAGCAAGCAAGAATAAAAAAAAAAAATTTTACCAACTCAAAAAAGAATTGATCTATCAAGTTTAGAAGGCAAATCGAGAAAAAACAAAACAAAAAACCATACAGGTTGAATTTTAAGAGCTCATGTATCCTTCGATGGCTTCAACTTTGTTCAAAACCAGTCTTCCTTAGCAAAACTATATTTTTCCTTAGCAAAACTATTTCTTCCACGTCTTCAGTAGAAACAGCATCTTCCCAGATTAAGGCTTTTGAACCTAAGGGTTTTTTTTACTAGTTCTTTTAAGTCATTTTTCACCCTGATAATTTGTTCGCATAATTTTTTTTTCCAGAACATATTTGAACAGTTCTTAGATTTCTAATTTGCACATACACTTTTCCGTTGACATTTAAAGAAGTTACAATTGAAATAAATTATTTTATATTCCCCATTTTAAACCTCTCAAAACAGTTAAATCCATTTTGATTGTTTTTCTTTTATCTATGAAGTTTAGGAATCCTTTTTCCTAGGCTAGCAGCAATCCTGCTCAGGATTTTACCAACATAAGACAGGCTTTGAATTCAGAGTCATCTTACTTCGAGTTAGAAGTCCCTCCCTTTAAACAACATTAACAACACCTACAGTTATGTTTAATCGGACTTCAGTACCCTTTTTTTCGCTCTGGAAAAACTACCAAGAACTAAAGACGTGTGCCATTGAAAAACTCCGACGTGGCAATCGATGTACGGTACTTTTGTGCAGAATCAAAAGGACCTATTCCCTAATCTTGGCGAGTAAGAGTTTCAAGTTAAAACAAGTAATGTCATCATTGTTGTACAAGTTTACTTCGGTCAATCAATTTGATCACGATTTTACATCACGGTTACATATCAAGATGTTGATCGATGATATTTTCAGCCAGGTGGTAAAGTCTGTTACCTTCCTTCCGTTCTTCAAAACCCCACATCAAAAAGATATCGACAGTGGTTACGCATTAGTTCACTCATTACATTTGCACAATACTTACTGCATGCGAGATAGTGAGGACCAACCATGACTGGGTCGAAAATGTTTCGTTGCTTCTAGCCATGGGCGCCTATATGGGGGGCTCTAGCCCCCTTCTGGCTGAATGATGCTACCTTATATTTTTTCGTTTTTGTTTTGAGATTGCTATTATACAGCATTGGAAGTACGATTAGACCAGGTAAGCCCCCCCCCCAAGTTCAGCTTACGAGCGCCCATGCGTTCTAGCTCGAAGACAACTAATTGTTCAGCTAAATTTATCCACATTGTTCAGCTATACTGGATATTTTTCTTAAATTTATTTCTCTTATTTCAATTCCTGAGCAAAAAAAAGAAAAATAACCAAAAAAGACTCAAAAGATTATTTTGTGCTTCTGAAGGATGAGGAAATACAAGATAGACTCTACTGTTTTAGGCACGAAAATAAATAAATTAGAAAATAAATTAAAAATTGACATACCTGAAATACTTTTCCATAGCCTCCTTTGCCTAAAACCTTTCTCAGTTCAAAATCTTGAGGACCAGTCTTCTCTTTCCCTTGATTGACATTTTGCTCAGAAATAGGAATAGCCTCAACGTCTGGTTGACTAGAAAGAGGTAAGCTGTCACTGTAAGTATTTTATCACACTAACAGAATGGTACACAATGCAGAATTAATACATATATTCACTTCATCAAACATAAAAACTGAGCTACTCATACCTATATATAGGTATGGTCAAAAAGACACCCCTACTCTGGGAAAACGGTATCCTTTAAATGTAGTTTTAACATTATAAATTCTGTCCTGGGTGATACCCTATGATAGGATTATTGTATGTTATTCAATAGAACCATTCAGAGGTCAATTTATCCAAATCCGAAAAAAGGCAAACATAAACTTTATAAAAAAAAGATGCCTTGATGGTTCCGATTTTAATAATCAGCCATCTGACAAGTAACATTCCACAATAATTTGTTTTGTTTTAAAGTGCATGAGTTTAGAGGATGTTCTACGTACATTTTAGAATTTACTTGGCCAAATTGGCTCCCAAAAATTATATAGTGTCTGATAGCAAGAAATTTTTGTATTTCTTTTTAGCATAAATCCATATTTTTAAGGAACAGCAATTCCGTTGATGGCTAATCACGTGCTTCGTCATTAGCCTCCCACACAACCCCACACAACAGAAAAGCAGAGAAGTCGACGAGAGAAAATGCTAATTTGGTAACTAAGGTCCAAAACAAATACATTCCCTTATCAGAAGCTTTAATAAAATATATTACAACAACAATAAATCATCCTAAATTTTAGGCTGGTGTAAGAATTCTAACAACTTAAAATTTAAACACAATATTTTTCGGAAGAGAGGAAATGACCAATGATAAAATAGAACCCTGTGTTTCATAGAAACTAAACGCAGTAACCAATGATTCTAAGCACAAACTTTTGACTAAATCTCCTTTGGACTTGATACAGCATAGGCTAAAATGCTTATAACTTCATTTTTAAACAACACATGTTGTAGCTAAAATATATTAAGGTAAATTGACTTCATTAAAATCGATACGGTTACATAGCGGATTTCGCATCAATATTGTGTCTTAAAAATTGTTTAAATTTTGTGGGTTACTCAAAGATTTCTTCCGTTTTTTGGTTTCAGCGATTCAAGGTTGCTTTTGCGCTAAGCTGAAACCATCTTACATTCCATGTATATTATGCTCCAGTCGGGTCTTACTCTTTTCATTAGCTGGAGAATTTCTGATAAATCTCACCAGATGTCACAATATTTTCCCTCCTGCGCAACATTTTTATTCCAAGCCGTATAGGTTTGAATCCTGTCAGCAATTTTTTTGGCAGTTTCGAAAAGGCTAAGAACTCAAGAAAACACTGATGTTGAGTTTTTACAATTGGAGGTGCTGGCTCACTGCAGCCTGTAGGAATTTTCGCAAAAATTTATGCATCCAGTACAAAAATATCTGCATTAGACGATGTAAAAGACAAAGTATGTATTTTCTATTTCTGGTTTGGTCAAGCAGCTGCAGGCAGTGATGCAGTCGTAAGACAACCTACTGGTGTAAGAAGTTCAGCTGAGCAGACGACAGCTTGCAAAGATACCCAGGTTGACAAAGACCCTTCTGTTAACGAATCTGAACTTCCAATGTTTCATTAATTGCAACCATTATTCACTGATGATGTCTCTGAACTAGAGCCATTTGTGCCATTTGACATGCCATGCAGTGGAGTGACTGAAACTCTTGTAGCCAATGAACAGTTCAGTGATAGTGATGTTTTGAGGAATGCCAGTAGTTCTGAGGAAAGCAGAGCCGATTATTGTACTGGTAGAGATCAGCTGCAAGGAAACAGTCAAGACATACGAGAAAAAAAAAAAATACGGAAGCAAGAATTCTGTCAGCAAAAGGCAACACAAATCATGAAATAAATGATACTGAACAACAAGAAAATGTGAATACAGAGCACCCGAGAAGAAAAAGAAACAGAAGTGAAGAGGCAAAAAAAGAAAATACTAAGTGCAAGTATCCTTTTATTGAAAACTACAGTGATATTACATGTAAAAAGAGATGTAAGGAGCTTGACATTGGGACCAGAAAAGAATATGGGAAAGTTTTTGGAAAGAAGGCTATGCATATGGAGTGCATAAACAGACGGACTGTAGCAGGTAACCCTCAATCGGTTAAAGTCTACCGAAAAATGAAACTAGACACAACTACCTTCCGAAGAAAGATAACAATGCGGTAGTGAAGACAGAAGTTTGCAAGAAACTGTTCAGGAATACTTTTGGGTTTTAATCGGATTCTTACCTAACTGAACTGAGCAAGAAGATGAAAACTGGGCTAGTTGGCAAGCGTATAATGGATTTCAGGCGTAGGCAGAGTCCTCACAACAAGCTACCACCAGAAGTAGTTGAGAATGTAAAAAATAATATCATTTCTTTTGGACCCTCTATGCCACATTACCGTCGCAAAAATGCACCAAACATCATATATCTGACATCTTCTTTGACAGTTGATCTGATGCATCAGGACTTTGTTGCTAAGAATCCAGTACCAGTTGTGTCGCACGAAACTTGCAGACGTCAGTTGAAAGAAATGAATATTTCGTTAAAGATAGCATGCGATTTTTCTCCTGAGTGTGAAAAGTACAATCTCATGGAGAACGATGATAGCAGCAAAGAAAATAGCAGCGATGAAGGTGTTAATGGAGAATTTGAAGCAGACGCAGCCGAAAGTGGAGAAACTGGAATATGTATTCGCAGTTGACTTGCAAAAAGTGAGTCTGTTTCCCAACTTGCCAGGGAACAAAGAAGCAATATTCCTTAGTCGTCTTGTTGTCTTCAATGAAACATTCGCCCGTGTCGACCAGTATGATGCAGCATCTGTAGGAAAAGGCCGTTCTTTTTGTGCGCTGTGGCACGAAGCTTTGAGGGGCAGGGGTGCCGAAAACATAGTGGATTCTGTTTATACTGTAGTTACAGCAGAGAGGGATGTCCAGGAATTCATATTCTGGATGGACAATTGTTCAAGTCAGAATAAGAACTGGGCGCTTCATACTTCTCTTGTGAAGATGGTCAACAAAGAAGAGGGGCCCAAGAGGATAACGTTAAAGTATCTGACAAAAGTGCACACGTACAATGCAGCAGACAGCATACACGACAACACTGAAATGAAAATGAGAAAAAAAGGGAAATGCTATGACTTCCCCGACTTTGTTGAGTGTGTTGCAAACTGCAGGAAGGGGGTTTCTGCAATTGAGTTGAAGGATTTCAGGGATTGGAAATCCAAGAAAAGGACCCCCGAACAAAAGATTCATCCCTGCTAAAGTTACAGTCAATTGTTGCAGTTACATTTCAAAAGCGGTTCCGCGGTATGAAATTCCTCCAAGAATTCGACGGAGGAAAAGCAGTGCTCGTTGCTTCAGAAAAAATTCAATATCAAGCAGCTTCCCGAGCCCAGTTCTGTTCCGAGGGGTGTTCAAAGCAAGAAAAAAGTCAATTATTAACAAGATGTATCCAATGATGCCAGCAAATCGAAGGAGACTTTGGAAGGAGCTACCAGTTTCCGACGAAAGTCTAGATCTCATCAAGGATGAAGGCGACCCATACGAAGAATAAACCTCTCTGATAAGCTATGTGTTCAATCCTCCTTTCTTTTTAATCGAAGTAGCAGTTTATCTTCATTGTTAATTGAAGATCTTTTTTTTTAAATAAATTTGGTGTAGATACTAGGTTTTGCCGGTGTATACTCAGTTTATTAGCAAAGAAAACCTATGCCAAAACCCAGTATCTACATTTACTGAAGTTTTAAAAAGAAGTGTGCAAAAAAAATGCTTCTCACTACTAAGCCGACTCTTGAATACCTATTGCCGAAGTTGTGTATCATCATCAGCTATTCCAGCTTAGTAAATGAAAAACAAATTCACTATTTCACGATTTTCTAGGAAACTTGAAAAATGTAGATACGTAGTAGTTTTGACAGAGGACAGCCAAGCTGCCCTCCAATATTTTTGCGCTTAAGTAGAGCACTAGAAATTTTGATTTCTGATAAAATGAGCCCTCTTCCGATCTTATAGGATAACTGTTTTGATACGACCACCCCTGAAAAAAAAACAACAAATAAGCACGCATCCGTGATCTTGCTTCTGACATCAAACTTCTTGAGTAAGCATCACAATTAGATTCTTTTGATGTATCCGTTGTTATCAAGACTCATGTTTCTTACAGTTTCGGTTACCATTGAGCCACGTCGCTCATTACTTAAAGTTCGTTACCACGAACTGTTTGATAAGCATTTCGTTCCATGTAATAGAAAATTTAAATTATATTTCGCTAAAGAACAAGGACAAGCATGTTTATGACAAAATGAGGTTTGACATTTTATTTTTCTGTTTTGTAGATGACAAGCATTTCCTTTCATCAAAAATTGTAGAGCTAAATACCGTTCAATATTAAATTGAGTAACAAAAACATAAGAAACTAAACAAAACTTACTTTACAAAAGTTTCATAATAGGATCCTTGATCGAGCATGCTGACATCCTAAAAATATACAAAAAGATAATATATTAGACATTTCTGAACAGGGCGCGGTGAGGCAGACAACCCTCCAGAAAAACAAACATAAAGATACCCCACAGACGAAGGGAGCTTCTCTAATCTCCAAGGCTAATTCAAAGCCCCAGAAAATTTGACAGGTATGGGCATAAAACCCTACGTTTACCGCACTTTTCATCATAGCCTACGGCTATTGTTTATCCAAAGGAGGGGAGTCCTTTCCCAAGTTGGTTTAAAGCAGCTCCCCTCCTACACGCTAAACTAATGCCTAAAGATAGAACTTTTTCATGTTTTTTACACCTCTTGCCAGGAAACACCACTGGATGCTCTTCTTAGGATTGGATCTATACATATTGAAAAGAATTCCAAAAAATATAACAAAATGAACCATATGATAACAAAACATTATTTTTCAATGAGGGGTATAACAGAAGTAGACAAGCAATCACTTATTCTAAACCAGAAGTAGCCGCCAAAATATCTGGAATTTCCAGTTCTTTCCTGCATTGAGGAAATTAACCCTTCTCAGGATCATCCAAACATATCGCTATAAAGTTTCTTGGAAAACATTTAGAATACAAATTTTGAGCTTTGGGTGTGATAACACAATTAATCCAAATGTGAGACTTTATCAAGTTCACAAAAAGTTTGAATTGCTCTTTACCTCGTTTACAGAAGCACTTGGGAACAGGATCATTCCCAGGGTGAGTGTCTGCCAAACTTGGTTGAGGGGATTTACAAGAATTCGACAAAGGGAATCTACTCTGGAGCTTGGCAGCGCTAATGAGCTGGATTTCCCGGCGCTAATGCAGAAGCTGAAATTCATGCGTAGATACAGTAAAAAGGTTATACATGGCAATGACTCTAGCAAGACTGGTTGATGATGAGGGGGAAATTGCTCATTAAGTACACCATAGGCAATGGATAGTGCCAGCCCCTTTATGGGATTACCAACTGCCCCAAAAGCCAGATTCAGCTAAATGAACTCCATACCTTTAAAATGAAGAAAGTCATCTTGACGCTGGTCAGTGAACTAAGGCATAATCGATACAACAACATAGCAGTAATTAATTCCTGTCAATATGATCACAACAAAAAAGTCCCAGTAAAATACAAAAATTTCCAATAAAACATTCGGAAACTCCAGCAGAAATCTGAAGCCCACCCACCCAACGAGAAGGTGATAGTGTGCTTCTCCTAGGAAAATATAGCTTTTCATATCATAACCATTAAAAAAAAAAAAAAAAAATCGATTTTAAAACCATTCATAACTCAGCTAAAAAAAAATTATATTTTACCGAAGCCCTGTCATTTTTCTATTTTCATTTCTTCTCATGAACTTGTGATTAATCTTCAAACCGTTTCCTGTTTTCTCAGAATTTTGCTAAATCATTTTTTTTCTCAGCATATTTGCTGGTTAGTTTTTTGTGTGTGTGTTTTTTTTATTTCCTTTTTACTTTGCAGATTCGTATAAACGTAAATGAAAACTGGAAAAAAGCAAACTGCACTTACGTTAGGGAAGGGAGCGAGGCCTGGATCCACCACTGGTCTGCCTATTAGGCCCTTTAGCAACACAATTCAAAACTCAAATCATAGAAAATATGGTTCCTTGCTTAATATCAAAGCATAATGTCCAGCCTTTCAGAAAGTTTCTAAATTATCATAATGAACGCTCAGATACACAATAAAACTTATGTTTAAAAACCTCGAGTGCAAGCTTGGAGCTAATCGCTGAACGAATGCTGATTTTTAACTAATTTTGTGTAATGCGAGTATAGGTCTGAAATCAATACAAACATTTCTGCAGCGTAACCCATTGCCATTCTCAGCAAAAAGGGAAAAAAATAGAATCATAATAAGAAATTGCAATTAAATCTGCACGAAAAAAGCTGCTAAAAGAGCCAACATCCTCATTTCAAGGAAGTTCAGGAAAAATTCTACTGATCTTTTCAATTCTTAGTTATTTCGGTGGTTTTTACTTAGTTTTTTCTTTACTGCTAAGGATGTCTTTTGGTTATATAGCTGGAATATACGTATATATTTAGCTTGTTTGTTCTAGCCACTTGGTAGAAAAAGTCACCGTTTCTTAGAATTTTGTTCACATACGATGGGAGAGGCAATATGGTTCCATTATCTGATCGACGAAAAATTTTGCATACAATATATTCTAAGAAAATGTAACTTCTTCTCGTTTTAAGCATTCATAAAAAAATGTTGTATACCATTTTCCTTGTGCTGGAGAGTTTATCCTTGAAGCATTAGGGGGAGAAGTAAGACTTTTAACAAAGAGAGTGGGGTCGCTCATTAAATTATATGCATTTTACATATTGGGAACTGTGATAAAACGCATATTCCTATAATGTGGCCTATATATTGTTATCTAAATTCTGTTTTTACAGTTCCGGTTACCATTCGTATGGGTTGGTCTTTACTTATATATTAAATAAAAAAAAACAAGTTTTTTAAACTGAAAGTAAGGAGCGATATTAAAACTTAAAACGAACAGAAATTATTCCGTATATGAAAGGGGCTGTCCCCTCCTCAACGCCTCGCTCTTTACGCTAAAGTTTGACTCTGTCTCACAACTTTATTTTTTAAAACAATAAAAAACTTTAGCGTAAAGAGCGAAGCGTTGAGGAGGGGACAGCCCCTTTCATATACGGAATAATTTCTGTTCGTTTTAAGTTTAATATCGCTCCTTACTTTCAGTTTAAAAAACTTGTTTTTTTATATTTAATTTCTGATCGTTTTTTAGTTAATGCAGGGATGTTTCCCCCTCTTTAAAAAATCGAGTAAATTTTATCAGGCTCGTAGCCTTTGATGAGTAATACTAAACTTAATAAAATTTATATATTAGAATCAGCATTATAAACACATTCTTTTGATACATTTATTGACATCAAAATTCCGTTTTTAAAAGTTTCGATTACTATTGAGCCGTATCGCTTGTTTTTTTATTGTTTTTTTTATTACGTATATGTTATTACGTATATGAGGGGGTTCTCCCCTAGTCAATACCACGCTCTTTACGTTAAAAGTTAACAAAAAAAAAATTTGATTCACAAACCCCTGAATCACAAAGGCCGTTTAATTAGAATAGATAGCTCTTTTGAAAGCACTAAAAAAAAACTGTAGCGTAAAGAGCGAGGTATTGACTTGGGGGAGAACCCCCTCACATACGTTATAATTTCTGTTCGTTTTAAGTTCTAATATTCCTTCTTACATTTCAGTTGAAAAAAACTTGTTTTTTTTTATTTAATTTCTGATCGTTTTTTAAATAATGCTTGGAAATCTGGCGCCCCCTTCATAGAAATGTCCCTTACCCAAAAGAAACATCCTCCACGGAAATATTCTCCAGATTAACCCCCTCGTCTAGCCCCCCCCCCCCCCCCTCCAGAAAAAATCCTTCCTGAAAATGGTTGTATACTTCCCAATAACCAATAAATAATGCTGGCAAGTCCGGCGCCCCCTTCATGGCAATTTCCCTTCCCCCATGAAAACTTCCTTCATGAACAGATCCTCCAACATAACCACCGACCCACCCTTCCCTCCCACTACCAGAAAAAAAACCTCCTGAAAACTTCTGTATACTTCCCAATAACCAATACTATATGTTAACATTGGGTAAAGTTCATAACTTTTAGCCCTCCCTCTGGGAACTTCGGGGGATTAAGTCATCCTAAAAGACATTTTTATCATATTTTCGACCATGCTGAACAAAATGGCTATCTCAAAATTTTGATCGGGTGACTTTGGGAAAAAAATAAGCGTGGGAGGGGGCCTAGTTGCCCTCCATTTTTTTTGGTCACTTAAAAAGGGCACTAGAACTTTTAATTTCCGTTCCAATGAGCCCTCCACGATATTCTAGGACCACTGGGTCGATACGATCACCCCTGGGAAAAAAAAACAAAACAAACAAACAAACAAACAAATAAACACGCATCCGTGATCTTTCTTCTGGCAAAAATGTAAAATTTCACATTTTTGTAGATAGGAGCTTGAAACCTCTACAGTAGGGTTCTCTGATACGCTGAATATGATGGTGTGATTTTCATTAAGGTTCTATAGCTTTTAGGGGGTCTTTCCCCCTTTTTTTGAAAATCAACCAAATTTTCTCAGGCGCGTAAGTTTTGATGGGTAGCACTAAACTTGATGAAAGTTATATATTTGAAATCAGCATTGAAATCTAATTCTTTTGATATATCTATTGGTATCAAAAACCCGTTTTCTAGAGTTTCGGTTACCATTGAGCCGGGTCGCTCCTTACTTACAGTTCGTCACCACGAACTGTTTGATTAAATAAACAAAAATAATAAGGTTCTTCAATTGTAAGTAAGGAGCAACATTAAAACTTTTAAACGAACAAAAATTGTTACTTATATGAGGGAGGTTGCGAAACAAATTTCTGTTCGTTTTAAGTCTTAATGTTACTCCTTACTTTCAGTTGAAAAACCTCGTTTTTTAATTTAATTTCTGATCGTTGTTTTAAATAATACAGGGAAATTAGGCTCCCCCTCAATGGAAAATCCCCTTCTCCCAATACAACATTCCTCCATGGAAGATCCTCCCACGTGCCCCCCCCCCTTCTCGACAGAAAATCGGCCCTGAAAACGTCTGTACACTTATCCAAAAAAAATATTATATGTAAACAATGGGAAGCAGCCCTTCTTCCGGGGACTGTGGGGGGTCAAGTCATCCTTAGAGACATTGTTATTAGATTTTTCGACTACGCTGAACAAAATAGTTATCTCAAAATTTTGTTCGGGTGACTCTGGGAAAAAATGAATGTTAGCTGTTTTCTAATATTTTATGTCACATAAAAAGGGCACTAGAACTTTTTATATCCGATCAAATGAGCCCTCTCCCGATTTTCTACTATCACTGGTTCGGGAAAAAAACATATAAACACGGATCCGTGATTTTTCTTCTGGCAAAAAATGCAAAATTCCACATTTTTGTACATAGGAGCTTGAAATCTTTACACTAGGGTTCTCTAGTATGTGAGAACCTAAAATCTTGAGTGAAACTAAAATCTTGTTTCACAATAAGTGTAACTAAAATCTTGACTTACGGGAAGGGGGCAGAATGGAAGGGTCCAAAGATTTTGGTGTCCAATGTTCCCTTTGGGACTAAAATCTATTCCAGTGAAGTGGCGATGTAAACCGAAAACACTGTATGTACCAAGTACATTTTTCTCATTTTTTTCTGCATATTTATGCTGATATTTTTTTTGAATTTGCTTCCTCCCTCTCCTGAAAACAGGTCTTACAAAAGTCGTTGGCTACAGTCTTAATCTTCAAAGGCTGAAGGCCTGGGTGATTAGAGATTTTTAACAATACTGATCCACTAGCGTAAGTAAATCATTGGATCTAAAATATGTTTAAACTTTACACAAGGAAGCCTTAAATTTATAAAGAAATACACTAAAGCAAGAAGCTTTCGTTTAGCCCCAGGCTGGAAAAGGCAAGTCCTTTCTCATAATTCCTTACTGTTGAGGGCCCTTGTTGGGATACAAATAATTAATTTATAAAATTAAATAAGTCAAAGGACAGTTCTCTTTTAGCAGACCATACAGCTTTCTAAAGGCATGAAAAATCATCAATAGGTATATGTGTCAATACACACTTGGAATATGCAAGAAGGAGCGGGGAGGGGATGCAATCAGCCTTTCGGAATTTTAAAGATTTGTATAAGTGTTGCAGATGTAAGATGAGGTAAGATTTATTCGCAAGAAATGGTTATTTCCAATATAATATAGATGTATCACAGGTGCAAAGAAATTTCCCCAAGGCTGGTCAGTATGACCTCCTGAGAATTTGGAGAAATACAGGCTTAAAAACACGACATATTCACAGTGCCATAAGTACCTATGGGAGGTAGCTGAGGATTGGCCATGACTGGTCCAAAAAATGTTTATGAATATCTAACTCTAAGATTAGAAAAGATAAGTTTATGAATGACACAAATTATTCATATTTGATGGTGGAGTTGCTCCACACCCTGCGGCCCTATAACTTGGGTTTGAAATACAATTAGATCATACTTGGAATTCGTTGCAGTGGTAAAATACAAAAAAGGAGGAAAATTTTTGGTAAAGCCGAGAGGCACAGTCCATTTCAGCACACATATAAGTACACATACTGGGAAAAATTCCTAACATACAATATTTTAGAGAGGTCACAGTCCTTTGTTGGTTGTCCTCCTAGCTGTACCACTCATGGAAAGAAACTATACCTTCTTGGCACGGTATTAACTTTTGAGTTTTTGTTGATTTTTTATTAGTTTTTAAGCCTGAAATTCAGAAATAGCAAATGATTTATAGACAACTGTTGCACCAGAATCACGTCTAATAACGACATGACTAGGTAATGTTGCTACTTAAGTCTTATAACTGTTAATAAAAAAAACAACAAACAAACAAAAATATGAATTGAATCCAGATCAAGAGATCATGATGGAATCAGGATATAAATTGAGATTAAAAAAAAATTTGCATTGTTCCGTCACTATTGATAACTTAATTAAAGAGATCGGGAATTTATCAGATGCATTAACTGAAGAACTGTATGAACAATCATAATTTTTTTTTTTTTTTATTCGTTTTATGCTCAAGAAAAGAATCTTACACCGAAATTTATAAATATAAAATAGCCCCCATCATGTAAGCTAAGGGAGCTTACAGCTAAATAAATTCCCAAACAACATCTGAGTCTCAAACGCCAGGTGAGGCAAAAAACGTCTTGCTACAAGTATCATTTCGATTGCATTTCTAAGGGTTCTATTCATCAAACACATAAATTTCCTAAGCTCATGAAAAGGCAGTGTCATAGATTGGAGGAAGTATAGAGATGAAAATAAACCTTCTTATGTTTTAATTTGTGTTATATATCCATTCTTTAAAGTTTTATTTACCTAACTCGTCTACTTTCCAAGATAAAAAATAATCTTCAATATTTCTCGATTTTCTAGTTACTGTAAACAATGACTTTGCAGATGAATTCCTGTTTAATATTCTGAATATCCTTATTTAGAAATTTGCTAGGTTTCACCCAATTTATTAATTTTGATTTGTGCTATCATGGTTGCAGCAGTAGCAGCAACCTAGTAAAGAGCAAACCACAGCTCATAGTAAAAACAGTTGAAAAACGCGTTTCAAAAAAAAAAAAAAAAAAACCTAATGAGAAAAAAATGCCATCCGACACTGATTCGGAAACGATGACTATCATTTTGGTTAATCTTAAAAGTAAAAGTTTGGCGTGAAAAGAAATTTATGGTGACTTCGAAAAAATCCTGAAACGCCCTCGAAAAAGGCGTCAGATCAAATTGGAAAGTGGAGTCGACACTGTCGAAAACCTAATACAGGGGAATTACAGTCCTCCACCTTGAACAACAAAAAAAAATCACTTTTTTGCATCCATAGTGCTGATTTGTCTCCTTTTTTCCCAGGGCTAGTGGGTTACCAGAAACATCATAGAGAGATGTTTATTGATTTATTTAAAAGCCATTTCTCATATATACGTGCTTTTATAAATTCCACCATCTGCAAATGCCATATGGCACTAAAAATTATACTTTTTGTGCCATTTCTCAAGTGGTGGCGCTGGCATGCTACCAGAAAATTGTAGAGAGATGTTTAATAGCTAATATAAATGTCATTGCTCAAATCTCCATGATTTCTATAAATTTCACCATCTGAGAGTACCAAATGGCACTTTTGGTGTCGTGTCTGAAGTGTACAAGCTGGGGCTAGTGGGCTACCAGAACTTTGTAGAGAGATGTTTAATGGCTCATTTCAAAGTTATTACTTTTATATACGTGCTTCTTATCAATTACTACCATTCGTAAGTGCCATATGGACTAAAAATGGCACTTTTGGTGCAACTTCTTAAGTGGAAAAGCTTGCAAGTATAAGATGGTACCATTGTAATAATTATGGTTCAAAACCATTAACTGGAGGTTTACAAGAACCCATCACGTATACTCCCCCTCCCAACCCTCTTAGTAAGTTTCATAAGCTCAAAAAGGAAACTATGATAGTAATATACTTAGTTGCTGGTCTTCTGGTGGCCTTTAGCTGGTACCCCTCCTGAACGGAAATTTTAAATACGTCACTGCTATTAGGGGTATATTAGCCCTAAATATTATGCTTATCCATTGCTTGAACCACTGCATCTGTTTGTTAATGGGCATTTCATTTTTGGCCTGGTTTATAGTATCACAATATTATGAAATAATAAGAACAGTTGGATAATATATTATTTAAATAATGATTTTAAATGTGACAAAAATTAAACAAAACATTAAAATTTGATTAATTAAAACTCTCTGCATAAAACCAAGAAAGATTTTCATGATTATAGCATTGCCTTGTAATTTTGTCAGACCTTATTAGGCATCACTTAGAAGCATTAGTAATTTAAGTCATCTTATTACCTTAAATTGCATTATCAAGCAAAATAAGGAATACTCCAGTAGAGTAACTGGCCAGTGATGATGGGGAGCCATTAACTTGATTACATCCTACTCTGTCTTCCCTGGTTTAATGGACCATCTCATGTCAATGGCAATCTTAAAGGCATCAACGGAAGGAGTGGTGACAGCAATATCAGGAAGATTGTTCCAATGGGCAAACACTCAATTGGAGAGGTAGTAGTTGTGAACTCTGGTATCTGCCCTCTTCTGGGACAACTTCTGGCTATGCCCTTGTCCTAGAGGATTCATCAAATTGAAAGGGCGTTTGACATGAGGAGTCAGCAATCAAAAGCTTATAAGTCATTATGGCATCACCTCTTTTATGTCTGCACAAGAGCGTTGGGAGCTACAGTTTATTCAATCAAGATTCTTGCATCCATCAACAGCTTTTGGTGCCTGTCTTAGGATAGATTGTATTTTCTGCTGAATACCCTTGCTCAGGGGCATTGCAACATACATCCCAAATTCTAGCAGTAACTGCACAAGACCTTTGTACAGCTTGGTCATAATGCTGCATATGATCTGTTGCATACTGTGTGCTTGATTGTGCCAAGGATCTGAGATATTCTGGCAACTGCTGTTTGTGTGTGTTTGTGGAATTTCAGTTCATCATCAAGAACAATCCCCAAATCTCTCCCAGTTGCTGAAGAGTCAATCAACTGTCTGAAGCCATCCCCCCCCCCTCATACGGTGCTGCCACATTATGTTCTGTTTCCCAAAGTACACCATCTTACACTTTTGAATGTTAAATTCAAGCTTCCACTTGCAGGCTCGAAGTGAAAGCAAATCAAGGTCTTCCTGTATAGAAGCTCTTGTAACTGACAACTCTGCAGACCCAATAAGTTTGAACCATCAGCATAAAGGTTCATCTTATTTCTTACACCTCCTGGAGCATCATTCATAAAAATCTTGAACATTGTCAGACCCAAGATTGTTCCCTGAGGCACTCCACTGTCAACTTCTGCAACATCTGAGAAGAGTTCTTATCCATTGTCCTCAAACACCTTAACTCTCTGCTTTCTTCCTGTGAGGAACTGCGTCACCCATTCTAGAACCACCAAATGGATGTTCTAGCAACTTGGTGACATAGTAATAAAAATTTATAAAATTTGTCTCGACCAAGCATCCAGATATGAAACAATGTTGGCTGTCAATGAGCAGTTTCTTGCCAATTGACTTTCATAATTGTGGGATTCATGATTCCTTTGTGAATTTTACTAACTGTTGAAGTAATGCTAATGGGTTGGTAATTGGTAACACTGTTCCTACTTCCACCCTTGTGGACAGGCATAATATTTGCATTTCACTGATCTTGAGGAACTTGTTTGGTATCCAGAGACATTTGAAACAGTTTTGCAAAGGCAAGAGCAAGCTCCAAATGGGCCTCTTTCAAGGTATGAGGATGAGCTCAATCAGGACCAACAGACATGTTTGGATTCTATCTTCTAAGCTGCAGTTCTACATCTGGAGGCATGATAGTGATAATTTGCATTGGCTATTCAATATTGTACTCCAGCTTTTCTGGCAGAGGAGTATCACCTGGAGGTGAGAAAACTGACTTGAACTACATGTTCAGCAATACTACTGCTCATTCAATAAAACCCTTATATGCCCTCATAACTTACAACCCTATCCCCAGGGCACTGGGGGGTTGTGCCATCCGTAGAGACATTATTATATGTTCTTTGGACTATTTTGAAAAAATCGCTATCTCCTAATTTTAATCAGATGCGTTTGGTGAAAGGAAGGGTTGTAGAAAGGGGGGGGGGGTTAAATGCCGTCCATCACTTTTGACACTTAAAAAGGAACTGGAACTTTCAATTTTCAACCAAATGAGCCTCTTCTAAAGTCCAACAACCATCCCTTCCATAAAAACCTTAAATACCCCCTGGGCATAACTTGCAACCCTTGCCCCTAATCTCTGGGGTTTTCCCAACCCCAAACGCCTTGTTATATGATATTTAGACTATTTTGATTCGAATGGCTATTCCAAAATTCTATTAGATGCGTTTTGGAATAATACAACGTGTGTGTGTGGAGGGGGTAGCTGCCCTCTGATCACTTTGACTATTAAAAAGAGCACTAGAGCGTCTGATTACCAATCCAATGAGCTCCCTCTGAAGTTTATATGATCACGCTTTCTATAAAAAACCTTATATACTCCCAGGGCATAACTTACAACTCTTGCCCTGAGGGCTGGAGGGATTTTTTTATCCTCAAAGACTTAATTACCAGACTTTTTCAAACATGTTGAACAAAATGGCTATCTTAAAATTTTGATTGGAAGTCTTTGGGGAAATGATAGATGTGTGAGTAGGGGGGGGGGGTCAATTGCCCTCTGGCCACTTTGGTCTTTTAAAAAAGACACTATTTCTCTCAATTTCCAATCGAATGAGCTCTTTTGAAGCTTCTACAACAAAACTTTCTATAAAACCTTATATGCCCCAAGAGCATAATTTACGACCCTTGTCCTGAGGGCTATGGGGGGGGGGGGATTTGCCGTCCTCAAAGACATAATTTCCAGACCTTTCAATTACGTTGAACAAAATGGCCATATCAAAATGTTGATCAGGAATGTTTGAAGAAATGATGGGTGTGGGAGGGGGGATTCTCCCTCGGATTACTTTTAACTATTAAAAGGGCAACAGCCCTCTCAATTTCTGCTTGAATGAACCCTTTTTTAAGTTTTTATGACAACACTTTATATAAAAACCTTATATGCCCCCAGGGCATAACTTACAACCTTTGCCCTGGGGGCTGTGGAGGCTTTGTCATCCTCACAGACCTCCGGACCTCTCTCCAGACCTTTCAACTACGTCGAACAAAATGGCTATCTCAAAATTTTGATTGGATGTGTTTGGGGAAATGGTGGGTGTAAGAGTGGGGTTAGTAGCCCTCCAATCCCTTATGACTATTAAAAAGGGCACTAGCCCTTTCAAAATCAATCGAATGAGCCCTTTTTGAAGTTTCAATGACAGTGCTTTCTATAAATACCTTATGTGCCCCAATGGCATAACTTACAGCCCTTCCCCTGAGGGCTGTGGGGACAGCGTCATCCTCAAAAACATAATTTCCAGACCTTTCAACCACATTGAAAGAAATGCCTAACTCAAAATTTTGATTGGGTGTGTTTTCGGAAATGGTGGACGTGAGAGGGGTATTAGTGGCCCTCCAATCACTTTCAACTATTAAAAACGGCATTAGCCCTTTCAATTTCCAATTGAATTAGCCCTTTTTGAAGTTGCTGTGACAATACTTTCTAAAAAAAACTTATATGCCCTCAGGGCGTAACTTTTGACCCTTGCCCTAAGGGCAGGGGGGTATAATCCTCAAAGACCTAATTTCCTGAACTTTCAACTATGTTGAACAAAATGGTTATCTAAAAATTTTGATTGGATGCGTTTGGGGAAATGGTGGGTGTGAGCGGGGGTTAGTTGCCCTCCAATCACTTTTGACTATTAAAAAGGGCACTAGCCGTTTCAATTTCAATATCGAACGAGCCCTTTTCTGAAGTGTCTATGAACACTTTCTTGAAGGTATTTATAAACGCTTTCTATAAATACCTTATGTGCCCCCAGGGCAGAACTTACAGCCCCTGCCCTGAGGGCTGTGGGGAGAGTGTCATCCTTAAAGACATAATTTCCAGACCTTTCAACTACATTGAACAAAATGCCTATCTCAAAATTTTGATTGGATGTGTTTAGGGAAATAGTGGGTGTGAAAGGGGGTTAGTTGCCCTCCCATCACTTTCAACTATTAAGAAGAGCACTAGCCGTTTTAATTTCCAATCAAATGAGCCCGTTTTGAACATTTTGTGGCAATGCTTTCTAATAAAAACCTATACCCCAGGGCATAATTTATAACCCTTGTCCTAAGGGCTAGGGTGGGGGGGGGAGGGTTGTCATGAGACCTAATTTTCAGAACTTCCAACTACATTGAACAAAATGACTATCTCAAAATTTTGATTGGATGTGTTTGGGGAAGTGGTAGGCATGAGAGGGGGGTTAGTTGCCCTCAAACCACTTTTGACTATTAAAAAGGGCACTAGCCCTTTCAATTTTCAATCGAATGAGCCCTTTTTGAAGTTTCTATGACAGTACTTTCTATAAATACCTTATGTGCCCCAATGGAATAACTTACAGCCCTTGCCCTGAGGGCTGTGGGGACAGCATCATCCTCAAAGACATAATTTCGAGACCTTTCAACTACATTGAAAGAAATGCCTAACTCAAATTTTTGATTGGTTGTGTTTGCGGAAATGGTGGACGTGAGAGGGGTATTAGTGGCCCTCCAACGACTTTCAACTATTAAAAACGGCACTATCCCTTTCAATTTCCAATTGAATTAGCCCTTTTTGAAGTTTCTGTGACAATACTTTCTATAAAAACCTTATATGCCCCCAGGGCATAACTTATGACCCTTGCCCTAAGGGCAGAGGGGTGTCATCCGCAAAAACCTAATTTCCAGTACTTTCAACTATGTTGAACAAAATGCCTATCTCAAAATTTTGATTGGATGTGTTTGGGGAAATGGTGGGTGTGAGAGGGGGGTTAGTTGCCCTCAAATCACTTTTGACTATTAAAAAGGGCACTAGCCATTTCAAGTTCCATATCGAACAAGCCCTTTTTGAAGTTTCTATGAACGCTTTCTTGAAGGTATTTATGAACGCTTTCTATAAATACCTTATGTGCCCCTAGGGCAAAACTTACTGCCCCTGCCCTGAGGGCTCTGGGGAGAGTGTCAACCTCAAAGACATAATTTCCAGACCTTTCAACTACATTGAACAAAATGCCAATCTCAAAATTCTGATTGGATGTTTTTAGGGAAATAGTGGGTGTGAGAGGGGGGTTAGTTGCCCTCACATCACTTTCAACTATTAAGAAGAGCACTAGCCCTTTCAATTTCCAATCGAATGAGCCCGTTTTGAAGATTTTGTGGCAATGCTTTCTAATAAAAACCTATACCCCAGGGCATAACTTATAACCCTTGTCCTAAGGGCTAGGGCGGGGGGGGGGGGGAAGTTGTCATCAGACCTAATTTTCAGAACTTCCAACTACATTGAACAAAATGGCTATCTCAAAATTTTGATTGGATGTGTTTGGGGAAGTGGTAGGCATGAGAGGGGGGTTAGTAGCCCTCCAATCACTTTTGACTATTAAAAAGGCACTAGCCCTTTCAATTTCCAATCCCTACATCAAACATGACTATCTCAAAATTTTGATTGGATGTGTTTGGGAAAATGGTGGGTGTGAGAGGGGTGTTAGTTTTCCTCTAATCGCTTTTAACTATTAAAACGGGCAAAAGCCCTTCCAATTTTTGATCAAATGAGCCCTTTTCGAAGTTACTAGGACAACTCCTTTGATACAAAGTGCCCTGATCTAAAAGATAAAGAATACATTGTGCCAACATTGCTCTTTACTTAGGCTGTGCTATTGCGCTGCCTATGATAGTTCCAGAAATTCTGACAACTACCTTACAACAATCATTTATATTTAATTATATCATCCCTATGAGCATATTGCTTCACTCCTCCCCCCCCCCCTCCTGATGGATAAATACTCCACTACACATATCTTTTTGTCATAAAATTAAAACCTTAGATCTACTGCTGAAATAAAACACAAGGAAGTTTTTGAGCCTTGTTTCAATGCTCAATACTTATGTATAATGTTTTAAATATTTGTAGGCTAAATCAATTTCTTAGGTTTAGGAAAAAAGCAATGCTTAAAAAAGCATTGGTATTAGAGAAATTGAGTTTTCAGAAACTAGATCCAATGAAAAAAGGACTAAAAACCCAAAATTAAGGTGAAGCTTTTTCTGTCAAAATTTAGATAGGTATAGGCTTATAGATACCATCTAGCCTAGGAAATCCTCTTAGCCCTAGAAATAAGGAAAGGGTAGATATAAAGCTTGACAATGCCTTCCTGGTGAATATTCTAGGCCCTGAATTTGCTCCTGAAGATTTCATTTGCCTACTTCAACTTTTTTTTTAAGATAGCTTGATGCCCCCCATTTTGAAGCTAACAAACTAGCCAGAAATTCTTGAAAGAGGCAATTAGTGGCCTATATTTGAAATGAACATAAAAAGACTCCTAATGTAGTGAGTTCACATTCTACTTAGCTAAGTAATGGAAGAAACTCTGGATTTATAGTTTCTTTTGCAGCAACATTTTACAGCAGCAAAGACAAAACAGTGCTAGCATTTTGAAAATATAATGGCAATATATAAAGTGATCTATATATTTATCCACAAGAGGTGGTGGAGGTAAGGTAAGCATAACACTGGAGAATTCGGGCTTCTCTTAAAAAACATGTTAAAAGAAGTAGTACCATTTGATTTCTTATGTTATGCTCTTTCCAAATATCATGGTTGTTTTTCTGACAATAACCCCCCCCCCCCTTTGATCATCCTAGATATACCCTAGGATAAATACATTCTAAGACATGACATATAAAGCAAAGAAGAAAACAAAAATAATAAATGAAAAATAAAATCAAATAGTCAAGAAAAACAAGGGTAGTACTGAAGATGACTTGGCAGAGGTCCTTGTCAATAGATTTTTCCACTGGTTAAAACTACCCTTGATTTTCTTGCATATTTGATTTTATCTTTTCATTTTTTTTTTTTCTTCTTTGCGTCATATACTCTAGGATACATAAAAAATTAAAAGAAAATGCTAAAACAATAAATTTCTTACTTTAGAATATACAGCAGTTAATCAGATTATTATGTTTCCTTACATTGTTATCTGCGTTTAAAAATATTTAATATCCAACAGATATGAAATTGTTTTACAATCAGATATAGGCTAGGTGTAATGATTTTGATAGGTAAGAAACCTGTTCACACAGAAAACAAAGCATCCACAGATGCAAACATTTGAGAAATATACTATTTAGGGCAATATGTGAGACCATCAGGAGGTGGGGGGCTTGTGCACTGTCTTTTTTAAAACTCCTGGTTACAATGGGCCATGATTCACTCATTACTAAGTTGCAGCTATCACTGCTGAGATATTTATAAGCAACCATCTAATGTCTTTTATGCCCTCAAGATTCAATGGCCCTTTGCTTCATTCAACTTTGAACTCTGGAGTTGTATTGGAATTAGCAGGTGATTTTAATTGTCAATTACTTATGAATCTAGACCATCTTTTACCAGTGTTTCAAATGGTTGTTTTGATGTCTTCTCAAATTGGAGCTCAACCTTCTGTGGTTTTAATATATTTTAAGTAACCCTCCACTCTTTTCGTTATCTTCTCTCTGTGCCACCCTGGGTGGTTTACACCCCCCTAGTTCTTCTGGAGAGCAGGGTGAAATTCTAGTTTTGTGGCTTTTTTTTATCTTGATTTAGGAGAATGCAACTCTCAAGCACATATCAAGAGCCTTCAAGATTTCCTAAGAAGACATTTTGAAACACCTACCTCTATAGAAATATATTATAGAAATATTTGTGCCATTAAGGTGAAACCTTATAAAATAGGTTTTCTGCTTAAATGATGCACAAAAAAAGTTTTTGAGTCTCATAACTTTGCAAAATATCCTTGGTATGGCTTAAAATTTTATGGAAATAATAAAAAATGTTTGTAAAATTTAAAGAAAAAAAAATAATCAAAAACTCAAAATTGAGGTAAAATATTATTTGTCAGAATTCACCAAATTATTTGTCAGTATGGACCTGTCATAAATGCAATCTTCTAACCCCTATAAATAAGAAAAAGGTAGATACAATAGCTTGGCAATACCTTCCTGGGGTATATTTCCAAAATGTTATAGAATAACACCTCTCCAGAAGAAGACATACTGGAACAAAGAGAAAGATAGGCTTATTTTTAGATTGCTAATTTTATGCTCTTTTTATAGTTGAAGTTGCATTTGTGGCAATTCATCCTCATCCCCCTGATGGTCCCATATGTAGACTTGGGTTGGGATATATAGGCAATAAAACTAAAAACAATCACCTAAAACAAATGAAATTCTTACTTTATTATACACAGCATATTTATGTTAATCAGATTAACATGTTTCCTTCTATCATTATATATATTTTTAACTAATTTATAATAATATTTTTATCTAATATAAGTATAAGCACTCAGGCTAAACTGAACATCTCAAATATCACAGGGTAACCAGTTTTACAACAGATCAATCAATGAAAAGGACAAGAACAAACAAAGCCTATTATTAGTGCTGTATATGTGTTCATGAGGGAGAGGGATGTTGTGCATTGTCAGGGTAATGATTATTATATTGAAAAGGAGCATAAAATAAGGAATCTATTGGTAAAAACCTCTGTGTTCTAACATGTCTCCTTCTGGAGAGCTATAATTCTGTAATTTTACTTAACCTAGCCTATATTTTTGGCCCTAGACTCAGTCCTGAAACTTTTATTCCTCTGAACCAATGGTAAAATTCTGGACAAGCTACTTTTTGCTATCTTGGAAAGGGGTTATGTTAGGAAAAATGGAACTTTCAGCAATGAATCCAGGGCCAAAAACCTACTCTTGGGGGTATTCCCAAGCTACTACATTAACCCAATTCTGAATTCAAAGCCTCAAAAATTTGCCTCAGAGTTTACCTATTAGGATTTTGACAAAACAGTATTATACCTTAATTTTCAGTTTTTGGTTTCTTTTTCTCTGGTTTTAGTTTTAAAAATGAGATTCCTTTTATTTGAGTAGAATTTTAAGCCCTATCAATGGATTTTTCCCTCACAATTTAGGAAATATACTTGCAGATCTTTGAAACCTTGTAAATTGGGATTGAGCAAAATTATGAAGCTGAAGATACATTTATTGTGCTTTGTTTGAGCAGAAGATGTATTCTGTGAGGTTTCAGTCTTATAACACAAAGATCTTTCAATGTTAGTACCCTTTACAGGGTGGAGATAGATACTTCAAAGTACCTTCCTAGGACATACTTTAGTCTGTAGATCTGTCCCTGAAAGTTTCATATTCATAACCTAACCCCTTTCCATGATAGCAAAAAGTAGCTTGTCTAGAATTTTACCAAATCAACTAGGCTATTATCCAGGATAGTAAGAAGCTCATAAACTAGAATTTTAGAACTAAACTGATAGGCTAGCTTAGGCCTACTAGCCTAGTGTTGCAACTGGTAAAATTAGGTATTTTATGTATTTTACCATAATTTTACAGATCCCTGTAAAATTGGTATTTTACCTATTTTATGTAATTATGTATTTTAATGGTATCTCACATAATTTATTGGCATATTTACAATGCCATGCAATTTTCAGAACACAAAAGCATGAAGAGGCTGTCAGAAAAAAGATTGAATATGACTTTGTTTTGTGTATAACTGTGTTTCCTGGTTTAAAAGGTGGTCTATCTGACTTAGGTTTTTTGTTATCAGAATGATAAAGTATATTAGCCAAAAATTGCATTAGTTCTGTGAACTGTCAGAAAGGGCTAGTCAGAAACGACAGAAAGGGCTAGAAGCAGGATTAACATGACAACAAGGAAAAAAAATTAAATCACAAAGAAAAATGATGATAATGTCAGCCAGCAGACAAAAAGAAGCAAAATTATAGAGGCAGGTATTTTCTCATGTATTTTCACCCAGTCATCTTCAGTGCTCAAAAAAAGAAGTAACTCTAACTGAGCAGAAGAAGACTGAAAAAAAAGAAGCTAGAATAAATGAAAGACTATTAACCAATTAGTGGGCAGGAATTATCTGCTTAGTGGTTGACTTAGCTTGTCTACTGACCTAATTTTCATTAAAGGTGTGGACAGATAATCTTAATTTAAACTAAATTTTTTTTTTTATTTGAATCTTTTAATTTTAAGTTATTGTAAATTGGGTTAATAGGAGTATCTCTATTTAAAGCAAGGTCTCCATTTATGGATTGCCTTATCAAAATGAACTACATGATCTGAATTTTCAACAATGTGGAGGGCCAAAGCAGAATCAATAGTCTCATTTTATTTTACATTTCACATCTCAGAGAAATTGTGTATTCATGCTGTCTTTTCCCTGCAAGCTGGTGTTTATCTTCTGCCCCAGGAAAATACCCCCACAGAATATCCCCCCCCTGGAAAATTACCACCTATTTTACCCTTGGATAATTCCAAAATTTTCATTAGAAGGGAAATTGAAATTTCTACTCTCCTGTTTAAGTCAGGGGCAATTGTATTGCATTACCTATAAAAAAGGTAGACCCATAAGGATTCAATGTACTAATATTTGTTCATCCATTTTTCCCGGAGGTACTTTGTGAAGAAGGGATGGTAAAATAAGCTTTGTGGGGGGCTCAGTCAATTGAAAATCAAAAGTTCCAGTGCCCTTTTCTAAGATTTATCCTGCTTTTCAACAAATTGCTACCAAATGAGTTGTTACTGACCACAGTATCGAAAAAAATTCTTATTCTAGTTTAACAGCCCTTGTGTTTCAGCAGTTGTTTTGAAAGAATCCAGATGATGATGGTGATGCAATTCATTCACAGTGAAATGAAATACCAGTATACAAACTATCAAAATTAAACTGGACTCAGTGAGATAATTCCAAACCTTTGACTACCAAATTAATCAGAAGAAAATCCTCTACCTGAAGAAAGTAACTGAATTTCTTGAACATTATTCTATCCTGAGATATTAAGCTTGGAAATTACCCTTGTGATAGCCTGTTTTTAAAAAACCGTGTGTGGCTCCCGTCAGGGTTGCCACCAGCTCAAAAATAAAATCCCAGTTTTTCTTCTAAGAAAATCCCCCAAAAAATCTCAGAACACTTTGTGCCCAAAATGCCACCAAAACCAAAACGTCCCAGAGAGAGCCCCCAGAAAAATGTAGACAGATGCCTGTTATATACTTTAGACCTAGTAGAAGACTCTAAAGCATTACTTTGTGATGGGTGTAGGAAATGGAGGTGTTGTGACTGCCTGAAAATATCTGATGCAGAGTATGAACTTCTTGTGAAAATGCAGGAGAAAAATGGTTTCAAATGGGACTGTGCTTGGTGTGAATCAAATGAGACCACCCCTAAATCAATTATCCCCCCTCACAGCTACTATCCAAGATATTACTTCAGTGATCATGCAAGCAATAGGAAACCTTCAGAGTAGTCTCTCCAATACCATTGTGCAAACTGAGAATGCACTTAGAGCTGAGCTAGGTTCTATAAAAGACAAAGTGAATAGTATGGAAGTAGCCCTGTCCTTGAAATGTAGCATGGATGAAACAAAGCAAATTGTGCAAGCAGAAGTTCAAGCACTTAGTGCTAACTTTCAGCAGTCATTAGAATCCAAAGTATGACAGATCATCTGTGCTGAAAAAGACCAAGAGCCATAACTAGTGACAGCTCATTGGAAAGCAAAACAAGCTCTAGAAGCTACTACACTGCTAACTGAAAAGCACCAGTGACAACTTTAAGTGGAAAAAATGAGGACTTGGGTCAGCCAAGCAACAGGACCAACAACCAGAGTAAGCAACACCAAAAATGAGTAAGTCTTGATTTTTCTGCTCTAATTACTAACATAGACCAACTTCCTAGTAAATTGAATGAGCTGAAATCTGTGATTTATTCCAAAAATCATGATCTGGTCCTATTGACTGAGGTTTGTCCCAAGTCTAGTAGCAACAGGCTTGAAGATTCTCATGTTAAGATTCCAAGGTATGGTGTTGAGTCTAACCTAGAGTCTCCAGAATGCAGGCATGGTATGTTAGTGCTATTCAAGACATGTTATAGTGTAAAGTCATGATGTCTCCCAGGTAACTCACAATTTGTTGAATCTGTATGATTAGACCTGTGTGATAATGGCAGTGGAGTAATAACCAGAGTAGGCTTTATTTATAGAAGCCCATCTGCCTCAGATTGCCAAGAAACTGAGTGGACAATAGCAACAATGCTGCATAAAGCAAGTATGAATTACATAGGGAACCAACTTATAGCTGGTGATTTTAACTTCCCTGACCTTATATGGAAAGAGGGATACCCATATATACCTGTACTTACAAGCAGAAGTAATGATGCTCATCCAGAGTTAGTTCCCGTGCAAATTGGTGCCTGAAGAACAACATCCATATGCCTCTGGATACCTGGCTAGCCACCAGAGAACCAAATGCATCTAGGGAGGGTTGGGTTGGCAGCCCTCCTCCTGAAACTTCTGTTGCTACAAATGGAACCAGAATTATGAGATGGGCAGATATCATCCATGATCAACTCATGGCATGGGGCATTGACCCCAGTGAAGCTCCTACCCTGGTACAAAACAGGCCACTCTGGAGACAACTGACAGCGCTGATGTCTGGTTCCCTCTATGCTGGTGATGCTGCCAAGCAAGAGCTTTAAGTCAAGTCAAGTTACAAGCAGAAGCACAAATCTATTCACAGAGTGCCTTCACAACCTTAATCTCTACCAGATTGTCAAACAAGCTACTAGAGGCTGACTTTTTGAAAGACAGACTCTACTGGACCTAGTGTTCTTACAGGATAAAGACCAGCTTCAGAACATAAATTACTTACCCCCTCTATGAAAGAGTGATCATTTAATCCTAGAAGTGAATCTGTCATTTTGTAAGATAAAAAATGATCACATAAAGAAAACTTATGTAGATTACAGGGCAATCAGAAAAGAACTGGAAGGTGTAGTTTGGTGACTTTTACTTCAAGGGGACATCAACCAATAATGAGGCTAACCTAAAGGAGAAGCTACTTACACTACAAAAAAGTACACATCAGTAAAACTCACACCAAAGCCCAAAACACTGCCATTCATGACCCCTGAGAAATGCAAGGAAAGAAACAGGAAGGGATGGTACTGGAGAAAGTACAATAAAGGAGGGAAAGAAGAACACTACCAAAAGTTTGCAAAAGCTCAAAACAAACTAAGAAGCCTAACTAAACAACTTTACACAAGTTACAAGTCCAAGCTAGCTGATGATAGTAAGAATAACCCAAAGAAGTTCTGCAAGTCCATATCTAGTAAGGATCGTAGTAGATGGTCAGTAAAAGCACTCAGTACAGATGATAGCAAGGAAGTGACCAGCTTGAAGGACATTGCCAAACTCGTCAACAGGCAGTTTGTGTCAGCTTTCACCAATGAACCAGATGGCCCTCTTCCTCATTCTACTCTCCCCCCCCCCTGTCATCCAAAAGGAACTTGAAGCACTAGACATCAACAAGTCTGCCAGTCCAGATAACTTGCACCCAAGACTATTGAAGGAGCTTGCCAAAGAAATCACACAACCACTATGCAATATATTCCAAGTGTTGCTTGACTCCAAAGCCAAAAACTACAGACCCATCAGTCTGACCTCTGCAGTGGCAAAAACCCTTGAGCAGATTGTGAATGGTGAGATGAAGTGCATAGCTGGCCTACAAGATCACCCCTACAACAAGAGACTGGAATGCACACAGCTGCCATCACTTGTCTTCAGACACTGCTGTTGTGATATGATGGTGACCTACCAGTATAACACACTACCAAATAACCCCCTTTTTACCAAAGGTAAGTCAGCACCAGCACCATACAAGAGGACACTCACAAAAGCTGTCAAAATGTTCTGCCAATACATGAACATGGCAACACTTCTTCTCCAAGTGTGTTGTCAACAATTGGAATAGCCTTCAAGCTGAAATGGTGACTGCACCCATGGCTGCATCCTTCAAGTCCAGACTGGACAAGGAATGGAATGACAAGCCATGGAAATATGAGTGGGACTGTCTGTCCCACTCAACTACTGACTGACAACTTCATCATAGTGAGTGTCTTGCTAGGAGGCTGATGCTGCTTTGGGCTTGAATTGCATCTCTCTAACAGACCTCTCTTATGGCATGTCACTGGGCTGTAACACAGTGACAAAATTTTGTCATCATTGACCTGGAGCACAACAGATCCTGTATAGATCTTAATTGCTCCAAAGTGCAAATTAAGGTAAGGGTGAGATGTTGGGAGGGTGGAGATAAAAATTGACATATAATCCTCAGGGCTCTATCCGGGACTTTTGTTTAGGGAGAGAGGGGCTTCAGAACAGGCAGAGTCACCTGAATCAGAATCTAAAACTAGAGGAGAGGAGCTAGATTTGCCAGCATATCCTGTTGGGTCAGTCTTAATGACTGTGAAAGTGACTGAATCTTCTGTTCTTAGGATCCAGTGCTTAGTTAATCAAAGTGTTACAAGCCTCTTTTTTAATTGTATTTGGTACTTCAACAAATAAATGAAAAATTGCATGTACAGTTAAGTAAATATGCAAGGCTGTTAGGGTAACATTTCTTAGGTTTAAATACAGAAAAAAAGGATGGTAAAATTCTACTTTAGGCAGAAGATCTATTTCACAAGGTTTCAATTTTATAATACTCAGATTTTAAAGGTCATCAGAGGTCAGGGCCCTTTAGAGGGAGAAGAAGTGGAAATAGGTACTTTGAAATACCTTCCCAGGACATACTTTGGCATGTAGACCCATCCCTGGAAGTTTCATTTTCCTAACCTAACCACTTTCCAAGATAGCCAAAAGTAGCTAAAATAGAATTGTACCAAAAAGGACTAACATGATTTTACTCCCAAATAATGGTAAATTTGATTTTTTTATTCAATTTTTTTTTTTTACAAAATGGTCATCCAAAATCAGGCACTGTCCAATTACTGAGGTATTACTGTAGGCACAAGATTAGGTAAATATCTACCAAATCATATTATTGACTTACACATAAAGTGAATATACCACTCAATGCTTTTTTTTATGCTGATTACAAATATAATAATCATTTCTATTGGAAATGAATTTCAGCCCCCCCCCCTATATATGCCAATTCAGGGTATATATTTCTACATTAGGGGGGGGGGGTTCAAATTTTTTTCTGATGTAAATGGGAGGTAAGTTTAAACTTTACCCCCACCCTCCCTAATGTAGAAATATATACCCTGAATTGGCATATATAGGGGGGGGGGCTGAAATTCATTTCCGATAGAAATGATTATTATATTTGTAATCAGCATAAAAAAAGGGTAAAGTTCTCAAATCATATTATTGACTTACACATAAAGTGAATATACCACTTGATGCCTTTTTTTATGTTGATTACAAATATAGTAGTCATTTCTATTGGAAATGAATTTGGTCAATATATACCAAATCATATTATTGAGTTAGGACTAAAGTGAATACACCATTTGATGCCTTTTTTTTATGCTGATTACAAATATAATAAGCATTTCTATTGGAAATGAATTTCAGCCCCCCCCCCCCTATATAGGCTATACCTAACCTAACCCTAAATTGGCCTATATAGGGGGGGGGGGCTGAAATTCATTTCCGATAGAAATGCTTATTATATTTGTAATCAGCATAAAAAAAGGCATCAAATGGTGTATTCACTTTAGTCCTAACTCAATAATATGATTTGGTATATATTGACCATGAATTTCAGCCCCCCCCCCCTATATATGCCAATTCAGGGTATAGGGTAAGACACCCAGTAGTCGGCCACCTGCCTATTCTCGGACAGAATGTAACTAACAGGGAACCTAGCTCTAGGCTAATGTGCTTAGAAAGTTTTTATACAAAGACAAAGCTGGTTTCCCTGGTCACTTAGAGCTATCCATATGGATATCTAATAGTATCCATAGTAGTGCATTAAAACTTCCTTTATAGTATTATAGTAGTGCATAAAAACTTTCTAAGCACATTAGCCAAGAGCTAGGTTCCCTGTTAGTTACATTCTGTCCAGAATAGGCAGGTGGCTGACTACTGGGTGTCTTACCCTATATTTCTACATTAGGGGGGGGGGGGGCAAATTTTGTTTCTGATGTAAATGGGAGGTAAGTTTAAACTTTACCCCTAACAATTTTAACAATTAACAATTTTAGTCTTGTATTTCCTAGAGAGTTCCTTATTTTACCAATTTTACTTAACAAGTTTTTATTTTATGATAGGCTATTGTACAACACTATGTTAGCCTAATTAGCACTAGAGGCCTATACTTGACATTAAGGGGGCAGTAAATCTTAATGTTATAAAAGATATTTAAATGAGTATTTCAGAGTGTTTTTGAGTTTTATACAGTCTCATTCTGGAGAGTGGGAATGCTAAACTGTCAACCTGACAACAGCCTCAAGGTCTTATCAATTACTGTGATTCATTTTCTGACTAGCATATCAAACAAGATATCCAAAACTTTACCCAAAGATATTATAATTAGGCTAAACAAACCACAAAGACAAATGTCTATTTTTACCTCCACTTCAATTGAATCCTCATCTGATTGTAGTTCATCCTGAATAGTAAGATGAGCAGTGTCATCTGGTTCATGTAGTTCAATATCAAAAACACCAGCCATTTTGTAAAAAGTAAAATATTTATTAGTCCTATACTATCTTAAGGCAAGTGTTAATCTCGTTTTGTAACTCTACACTGGAAAAGAGTAAACAGAAGCATGTGGTGAAAATGTATTGCTTCTACAAAAGAAGGGAAGTTTTAATTATCCCAACGTCATCTAGTAGCATCAATCTATACAGAATTCACCAGCGGTTTAACGGATTGAACCAGCCGGTCGAGCACCCCAATGTGCTATGCCATGTCAAAAGACGGCTGTTTCTCGGTTTTATTTGGCTGATTTGCTTTCTGGTTTAACCGTAAAATGTCGAATGTAAACGATACTTAATAGTGGCTCCACATTGCAACAACATAACATAAATAATAAGGTAAAATGAGGTTTGATTGGCTACCTAAAAGTAACCATCAGAAAACAATTATTTAACTAATTTCTCCCTTTTGAATATTTTTCAGCTGAATAATGTTATTTAGTACGTTCTTAGCTTTTTTGGTGTTTTTCATCTTTTTTCCAGTTTGCATTAGTGCCTTTTGATGCATCAATTGTTTGTAGTGCAGTCCTTTTAGAAGAGACAATGACCATGCTTTTCAAATTTTGAGCCATTTGAATGTCAAAGATGTAGTTTTTGCACTTATACTTACACCTTTTGGGTAGAATTAACTTGTGCCCTGAACCCTCTTTAGCCCAAAGTTTCCCTTTTAGTTTCATGACATTCATGTTTTTTTTCCTTCGCCGAAAAATTCCTGGAACTTTTTTGGTGGTGGGGTTTAAACCATTGTCAAAAATGTAGCTTATTTCTTTTGGTCTGATTCGGTCAAAAATATTCCAAGTCCTGTAAGTCCTTTTTGTCTGGGCTGATCTGAAGTTTACCACGTTCAATAATTGCCTTAAGCCTTGGCTTGTTGAAAATATTCCAGATCCAATAAATCATTTTGGCCTTGGCCAAACGAACATATTCCAAGCTTAGTATCTCATTTTGGCCTGGGCTGAGAGTTTCCTGCCTTGTGAGCTCCGCTGCCAAGCTAGACTCTCGGAGGGCAGAAAAACAAATTTAATTCGACTTTCATCCTTTTAGGCGACACTAATGCTGGACAGCCGAGGAAAGCTGTCAGAACCTGAGAATAAAACGTTAATAAACATCATTAAAATAGTAATTCCATTTCAGATCCCTAGAGATGAGATTTACTATATTTTATATTGCTAATCGACTAATCAAGAGGGATAGCATGAGTGAACGGAGAGTGAGTCTCAAGGAAATTAATCTTTAAAGTTGTTAACTTTACAGGCCTGAATTTACCAATAGGCCCAGGTCTAGGGGCGCAATAAATTATTCCTGTGTGATTTTTTTTCTTAATAAAAACTGGACTGATTTGATTTATCGTCAAAGTGCCAGGTTCACTCCTACGTGGTGCTACCTATTCACAGAAAAGTGATTTTAAAACATCGCAGGAATTATGTTGCCACTTATAAACTATTAGATGTCTCCCAAGAATGGCAGCTGAGAGCTTGGTATCACCTCTCTCTTTCATTACTTTTGGCTCATCAGTTATGGTCTCTTCAATACTTCCTCTATCTCCGAATTTTTGGGGATTTCCCCTAAAATCTCGCAAAAATGGAGTGGCGAAAACATTTGTGCCTAGGAGCGTCAAAAGTTTAATTCCAGCCGAGTGTACAGGATTGACTTTCATATCGTTAATAACACCTTCATTTTACATCTGGTCCAGAATGTCCACTTGGCGAATTTTCAAACTGATAAAATATTTGACAGTGGGATTTAACTCTGAGACACTTAGATCATTTAAACAATTCTGTCAATCCAAAAAATCAATATCAAGGTTGTTGATCATTGCAAGGAATGACTTTGGGCCTAGCAGGGCTCTAGAGGGTACATCATTGTAGATTGGGAGAGGAACCAAATGCACATTTGTGTTTTAACTACTTGCGTTTTAGTGAAAAAGAAAGACGCAATTAGTCTAGTTAAACAAATGTCAACTTGAAATAAATTTAAGAGTTTTTTTTAACAATGTATTGTGGTTAATTAAATCAAAACTTTTTTGCAAGTCCACTGCTCTAATCTTGAGAATAGGTCTTCAAATGTATTACTTTTTGTGTATATAATGCGAATAACATAGTGAATTTAGAATGCATTTTCTGAACCGCCTAAGGTCTATGCTTAGAAATATTATTACTTCCTACCACTCAACTAAAAAGCTTGTACACAATTTGGAGACAAAAGCTTACTTGTCACCTTTTTTTGACAGGGGTAACAGAACCTAATTTCTAAGAATTTACAAATTTAATAGCAAAGGCAAGCTCTTCAAATTTAGGGACAAAGGTTCAAAATGTTGTCCGCTAAGGCCTTATCTACTTCTTTCGGGACGTACAGTAGACAAATACTGTGCTTTTTTATCATCTTAATTTTATCTTCTTGTCTAAGGAAAAAATAGCCCAAAAATTGGAAGACGTTAAATGATAAGGAGTGAGCAGAGAGAAAAAATAATCGGCTTTGAACGATGGAGATAACAATTTTATTCAGAATATCAGCTTTATCTATAAACTTTACGTGGATTATTGGAGTCAACATGGTTTGGGTTTTCCCACCAACTTTTTTATTCTATGTTACTGTTGTTTTGGTTTAGCAGAGATAAATTCTTGTTTTTATTTTTTCAGTATTAGGAAGCAGATTTACATATTTTCTTATGAATTAACTTCATACAGTTCATCTTTATTAAGTAGATTCATTTTAATCCAAATTAATTTTTCAGTTGAGTGGTAATGTACAGATTTGTCATTGCAGAACACATTTTTACTTTTTTCTCAGGGAGGGAATCTATTTACTTACTTGTATTTAAGTCAGGACAGAAGCTTTGCAGCTCTTCCCGATGCTAGAAGGTGGTAGAGCATCACATTCCATTGGGTGCGGTTAAGAGTAAAAAGGCAACAATTTCAAGCCAGGAGGTTTTTCAAGCCAGGAGATCTCCGATCGATGGCCTTGTCCTCTGAACTTACCAATAGGTCCAATCGGATCTGATGGTAATAATCCAGGATTTTGACTGGCGTCCACTCATTTTTTTTAAGCTCGAATTTTTTTTTGCAAAGAAGTGCCTTTGAAATAAAAGAATTATCAGGTGTGCAAAGAAATAGCCGGGGCAGGAGAGTTGGCAGAGGCAAACAATGGTGTCCAGGTTAAATATATGACCACAGATTTGTCTTGTTATTCAAATTAATTAAAAAAAAATTCCGAAAAATAGGTTTTTCAAAGAAAAGTAAAGGCCATTTTAAGCTTAAGCTCAGCAGATACAAATACCTGTTAAAATTCAAACTCAAAACGACCAGAAACTACTATTAAAGAATAAATTAAACCCAAAACGAACAGATATTAAATGAGCAATCATTGGAAAAATATACAACAAATAATAATATAAATGAATAAATAGATCTTAAAGCGAGTAATGCTTAGATTGAAAATGAAAATCAAGCTTAAAAAGAAAAAAAATGTTTTGCTATTGAAGTATAAATGAAATTTAAAACGAACAAAAATTAAATAAACAATCAGTGCAAACAAACTTACAATAGATATTAATGTAAATGAATAAACAAATCTTAAAACGAGTGAAACTTAAATTGAATATGCAAATCAAGCTTGAAACGAACAAAAATCACTACAAACAAGAGTTTTAGTATCGCCTCCTTCTCTCACTGTAAAAGTCTAAAACCTACTGCGTCATTGGCGCTTCACTGAAAACCAATTTTATTACAAATATTTTCTTTTTGTACTTAATATTGAAAATAAACATTAAAATTATAGTAAAATTTTGAACTGATGAGCTTTCAGCAATTAAATCATTATACATCAAATATTCCGTTTAATTTATTAGTTCTTTCTAAAGTTGTTCACGGCGAATCTAGTTTCACTATAGACAAGATTTTGGATACTGCCCCCTTCCTTAACTGTAAATAAAAACAAAAATTTTCATGAAATTTTCAAAAAAAATTAATCTAATTCGTTTTCATGCTTCGCTGAAAACGAATTATATTAAAAAGATATTCTTTAACAGTTCTTACAGCATTGAAAATTAAAATAAAATTAAAGTGAAATAAATTCTTGAACTGATGGATCTTTCAAGAACTAATATCATTATGTATCAAATATTCAATTTGATGTTGTTTATACTTTCCAAGACTGTTAAAGACGCATATAGTTTTCAGTAAAGCGCCAATGACGCAGTAAGTCTTAGACTTTTACAGTGAGAGAAGGAGGCGATACCCAAACTCTTGTTTGTAGTGATTTTTCTTCATTTCAAGCGTAATTTGCATATTCAATTTAAGTTTCACTCGTTTTAAGATTTATTTATTCATTTACGTTAATATCTATTTTATGTTTGTTTGTGTTCCGCCATTGATTTCTATAATAGAGTCAATAAATTTATAGGTCTTAAATAGCCCAATCTGGCAGTGATTCAGTACTAGAGATGGGCGAGATTTATCGCTTGTCATTGTTTTCGGTTTTTGGTACTGATCTTCAACCCTAGTAGAACAGCTGAAACATATACTCTCTGGAATATGTTTTGTATTTCCAGGGAAGAACTACCAAGCATAGTGACTTCTTCTGTGTATTTCATATTGTTAAAGTTGGAACCAAAGCTCATGTTAATTCTGACGTAGTATTGCATGGCTCTCTTTGAGATCTAGTCCGTTATGAAGTTGATAAACTCTGATGAGAGAATGCAACCTTGTCTCACAACGAAGTCAACATAAATCGAAGACGAGAGTTATTTTGTTTTGATACTAGCTTGTGTTTTTGGAGTATACCTTAACAGGCAAGAGACCCAGGCTATTGCTCCACGTTCCAGCATTGTCGTCCAAACCCCACAAAAATCTACCAAATGAGATGCGATGAAAAAGTCGATAAAGGTCCCTGTCAATGTTAAACGATGTTTGACCATATGTTAGACGAACTGCCTTAGCGTTAACAGCCGACCAATGCATTCCATGCCTACTCTGAATCCACCTTGATTGGGTCAGGTTGTTGAGTGTCTTGCTATCTGAAGTGACTAAAGAGACCAATAGCAAAGATCTTAACAGCTATACTAATGAGGGATATAACGCGTTAGTGTTTGTATTCAATTTTTTAACACTTCTTGGATATAGGTATGACAATTGAGTCATTGCATTTTTTGGGGAATGCTTCTCGAGTCAAATCGCAGTACCAAGCTCCCGAAGTCTTGGATCTACGCTTGTGATTGCTATGTAAATTTTTGCTGGGATCTAGTCAATACCAGAAAGGAATTGCATCATCCATATTTCTGTGATATTATCATTTTGCGCCAGAAGGTACTATCACTCCTTCTTATCGAAACTTTATATTTCTTATCAGAGGCAACGCTGTAGCGTTGCCTATAGTAAAGGCCATACGGCTCCAATGTTTTATTATTATTTTTTATTTTTTTTTTTCCCAGAGGCACTTCATATGGAAGGAGTTGTCGTAGAAACTTCAAAGGGGGATCATTCGATTAGAAATCGAGAGTTCTAGTGCCCTTTTTAATAGTCGAAAATGTTGGAGGGCAACTAGCCCTCGCCCACCATTCCCCCAAACACATCCAATCAAAATTTTGAGATAGCCATTTTGTTCAGAATAGTTGATTTCCAGATAGAAAATATATTTTTGAGGAGAACACTCCCCCACAACCCTCAGGGCAAGGGTTTTAAGTTATGCCCTGGGGGCATATAAGGTTTTTATAGAAGGCGTTGTCGTAGAAACTTCAAAACAGGCTCAATCGATCGGAAATTAAAGGGCTAGTGCCCTTTTTAATAATCAAAAGTGATTGGAGTGTAACTAGCCCCCTCCCCCCCCCCCGCCCATCATTTCCCCAAACCCATCCAATCAAAATTTTGAGATAGCCATTTTGTTCAGCGTAGTTGATTTCCAAATATAAAATATATTTTTGAGGAGGACACTCCCCCACGACCCTCAGGGCAAGGGTTTTAAGTTATACCCTGGGGGTATATAAGGTTTTTATAGAAGGCGTTGTCGTAGAAACTTCAAAAAAGGCTCATTCGATTGGAAATTCAAAAAGCTAGTGCCCTTTTTAATAGTCGAAAATGATTGGAGGGTAACTAGCCCCCCCACGTCCATTATTCCCCCAAACACATCCAATCAAAATTTTGAGATAGCCATTTTGTTCAGCGTAGTTGATTTCCAAATAGAATATTTTTGAGGAGGACACTCCCCCACAACCCTCAGGGCAAGGGTTTTAAGTTATGCCCTGGGGGCATATAAGGTTTTTATAGAAGGCGTTGTCATAGAGACTTCAAAACAGGCTCATTCGATTGGAAATTGAGAGCTCTAGTGCCCTTTTTAATGGTCAAAATGATTGGAGGACAACTAGCCCCCCCCCCCACGCCCATCATTCCCCCAAATACATCCAATCAAAATTTTGAGATAGCCATTTTGTTCAGCGTAGTTGATTTCCGGATAGAAAATTATTTTTGAGGAGGATACTCCCCCACAACCCTCAGGGCAAGGGTTTTAAGGTATGCCCTGGGGGCATATAAGGTTTTTATAGAAGGCGTTGTCGTAGAAACTTCAAAACAGGCTCATTCAATTGGAAATTAATGAGCTAGTGCCCTTTTTAATAGTCGAAAGTGATTGGAGTGTAACTAGCTCCCCTCCCCTCCCCCGCCCATCATTTCCCCAAACACATCCAATCAAAATTTTCGGATAGCCATTTTGTTCAGCGTAGTTGATTTCCAGATAGAAAATATATTTTTGAGGAGGACAAACCCCCACAACCCTCAGGGCAAGGGTTTTAAGTTATGCCCTGGGGGCATATAAGGTTTTTATAGAAGACGTTGTTGTAGAAACTTCAAAACAGGCTCATTCGATTGGAAATTAAAGGGCTAGTGCCCTTTTTAATAGTCGAAAGGGATTGGAGTGTAACTAGCTCCCCTCCCCTCCCCCGCCCATCATTTCCCCAAACACATCCAATCAAAATTTTCGGATAGCCATTTTGTTCAGCGTAGTTGATTTCCAGATAGAAAATATATTTTTGAGGAGGACACTCCCCCACAACCCTCAGGGCAAGGGTTTTAAGTTATGCCCTGGGGGCATATAAGGTTTTTATAGAAGACGTTGTTGTAGAAACTTCAAAACAGGCTCATTCGATTGGAAATTAAAGGGCTAGTGCCCTTTTTAATAGTCGAAAATGATTGGAGGGCAACTCCCCCCCCCCCCCACTCCCATCATTCCCCCAAACACATCCTATCTCAAAATTTTGAGATAGCCATTTTGTTCAGTGTAGTTGATTTCCAGATAGAAAATATATTTTGAGGAGGAAACTCCCCCACAACCCTCAGGGCAAGGGTTTTAAGTTATGCCCTGGGGCATATAAGGTTTCTATAGAAGGCGTTGTCGTAGAAACTTAAAAACAGGCTCAATCGATTGGAAATTAAAGAGCTAGTGCCCTTTTTAATAGTCGAAAGTGATTGGAGTGTAACTAGCCCCCCTCCCCCCCACGCCCATCATTTCCCCAAACTAATCCAATCAAAATTTTCATATAGCCATTTTGTTCAGCGTAGTTGATTTCCAGATAGAAAATATATTTTTGAGGAGGACACTCCCCCACAACTCTCAGAGCAAGGGTTTTAAGTTATGCCCTGGGGGCATATAAGGTTTCTATAGAAGGCGTTGTCGTAGAAACTTCAAAAAAGCTAATTCGATTGTAAATTCAAAGGGCTAGTGCCCTTTTTAATATTCGAAAGTGATTGGAGGGCAACTAGCCCCCCCCCCTTACGCCCATCATTTCCCCAAACACATCCAATCAAACTTTTGAGATAGCCATTTTGTTCAGTGTAGTTGATTTCCACATAGAAAATATGTTTTTGAGGAGGACACTCCCCCACAACCCTCAGGGCAAGAGTTTTAAGTTATGCCCTGGGGGCATATAAGGTTTTTATAGAAGGCGTTGTCGTAGAAACTTCAAAACAGGCACATTCAATTGGAAATTCAAAGGGCTAGTGCCCTTTTTAATAGTCGAAAGTGATTGGAGGGTAACTAGTCCCCCCCCCACGCCCATCATTCCCCTTAACACATCCAATCAAAATTTTGAGATAGCCATTTTGTTCAGCGTAGTTGATTTCCAGATAGAAAATATGTTTTTGAGGAGGACAATCCCTCACAACCCTCAGGGCAAGGGTTTTAAGTTATGCCCTGGGGGCATATAAGGTTTTTATAGAAGGCGGTGTCGTAGAAACTTCAAAAAAGGTTCATTCGATTGGAAATTCCGAGGGCTAGTGCCCTTTGTAATAGTCGAAAGTGATTTGAGGGCAACTAACCCCCTTCTCACGCCCACCTTTTTCCCAAACACATCCAATCAAAATTTTAAGACAGCCATTTTATTAAACGTAGTTTTAAGTTCTGGAAATTAGGTCTTTCAGGATTACAAATCCCTCAAATCTCTCAGGGCAAGGGTTGTAATTTAAGGATTGTCCGAATCCTTCATTTTATTTCTTATGGAAGGGATGCTCGTATAACCTTTAGACAGGGCTCATTTGATTGAAA
The DNA here is from genome assembly GCA_027921565.1 of Artemia sinica. NCBI lineage: Eukaryota > Metazoa > Arthropoda > Branchiopoda > Anostraca > Artemiidae > Artemia > Artemia sinica. The sequence goes on from CM051270.1 coordinate 37,741,850, forward strand.
ATTGAAAGTTCTTGTTCACTTTTTAAGAGTTAAAAGAGATTGAAGGGCAACTAGCCCCTCTCCCTCCTCCACGCCCTAAATGTATCAGATACAAATTTTGAGATAGACATTTTGTTAAAATAGTTCAAAGTTTTGATAACAAAAAACTCCGGTGTCGACACAGACCACCAGGGTCCAGGGGTAGGCGTTGTGAGTTATGCCCTGGGGCTTAACTTATTAAGGGGGGTTTATAACTTATGGGAAGGGGTTTTGTATGGGAAGAACACATAGGAAATCTATTATAATTATCCAATTATAAGGTTAAAATTCAAACTCTGTCATAGATGCAAAATTGCTTTGGCACACAAATTCCTACTTAGGTCAATTCCAAAAAGTCGTGACCCCTTTGTGTCAGCAAGTGAAATGGTCTAAACCCCCTTATTGGAGCTATTTTTTCAATCCATTCATTGTTGTCAATCGCTGTCCACAAGTTATGCAAGCTGTCTATTGTTCATATATAAGGTTTTTATCAAAGAGGTAATCGTATAGACTTTGAAAAAGCCTCATTTGATTTAAATTGAAAGTTCTAGATCCGTTTTTTAAAGTCAAGAATAATCGGACAGTAAGCACCCCCCCCCCCATGCCATAAAAACTTGAAACTTTTTGCAATCAAAAACGAACAAAAATTAATTTAAAAAAACTTTCCGAAAAATAAGTTTTTCAAAGAAAAGTAAAGGCCATTTTAAGCTCAAGCTCAGGAGATACAAATACCTGTTAAAATTCAAACTCAAAACGACCAGAAATTACTATTAAAGAATAAATGAAACCCAAAACGAACAGAAATTAAATAAACAATCATAGCAAAAAACATACAACAAGTAATAATATAAATGAATAAATAGATCTTAAAGCGAGTAATGCTTAGATTGAATATGAAAATCAAGCTTAAAACGAAAACAAATATTTTGCTATTAAAGTATAAATGAAACTTAAAACGAACAGAAATTAAATAAACAATCAATGCGAACAAACATACAATATATATTAATGTAAATGAATAAATAAATCTTAAAACGAGTGAAATTTAAATTGAATATGCAAATCAAGTTTGAATCGAATAAAAATAACTACAAACAAGAGCTTGGGTATCGTCTCACTGCAGAAGCCTAAAACCTACTGCGTCATTGGCGCTTTACTGAAAACGAATTATATTACAAATATTTTCTTTTGTACTTAATATTGAAAATAAATATTAAAATTACAGCACAATTTTGAACTGATGAGCTTTTAGCAATTAATATCATTATGCATTAAATATTCAGTTTAATTTATTAGTTCTTTTCAAGATTGGTCAAGACAAATATAGTTTCACTACAAGCAAAATTTGGATACTGCCCCCTTCTTTAACTGTAAAAATCTAAAGCCTTCTGCGTCATTGGTGCTTCACTGAAAACGAATTACTCGTATATTACAAATTTATCATTTTCCAGTTCTTACAGCATTGAAAATGAAAATAAAAAAATTACAGTGAAAAAAAAAATCTTGAACTGATGGATCTTTCAACAATTAATATCATTATATATCTAATATTCAATTTGATTTTGTTTATACTTTCCAAGACTGTTCATGAATCATATAGTTTTGTCATTTTTTTTAACTCTGCCATTTTTTGTAACTAATCGTGTTAGTTTGTTATGAAAACATTCTATGGCTTCTAGGCATTTCTATTTGAGCGGAAAACTGCACCTCAAACTTTGTGGAACATGCATTTTCTTGCATGAAACTCCAAAATATAATAAAATGTCAAGTTTTGGAGTGTTCCACCACTCGCAAGCAAGTGCCATTGGTATTTTTGAATCCGCATGGTTAATTAAGGGGGTGGAGGGTAGGCTAATTCTCGTAGCAGCCCCATTCCGTCGTGGTATGATTCACATTTTCAACACCTGGCGTCCAGACTATCATATAATCTACCAAGCATATAACTACCCCAAATCAGTATCAATAATAAATGAAACCCAAAACGAACAAAAATTAAAATAAATATTAGAGTCAAACTCAAAACGAGCATCAATTAATGTGAGTAGGGTTCAAAACCCTTATGCTTTCTAAAAGCCGGAACATAATTTGTACTTTACTGAAAAAAAATTCAAATGAGTTTACTGAAAAAAAATGTGCATTGTCAATTCAATATACATATGCTGATATTTATTCCCTAAAATCTTAATTAATTTTTGATTTCTAAAAGTTACAAAAGTGAAAATAATTCAAAGAATTGTTTTAGTAAAGCGCCAATGACGCAGTAGGTTTTAGGCTTCTGCAGTGAGACGATACCCAAGCTCTTGTTTGTAGTTATTTTTATTCGATTCAAACTTGATTTGCTTATTCAATTTAAATTTCACTCGTTTTAAGATTTATTTATTCATTTACATTAATATATATTGTATGTTTGTTCGCATTGATTGTTTATTTAATTTCTGTTCGTTTTAACTTTCATTTATACTTTAATAGCAAAATATTTGTTTTCGTTTTAAGCTTGATTTTCATATTCAATCTAAGCATTACTCGCTTTAAGATCTATTTATTCATTTATATTATTACTTGTTGTATGTTTTTTGCTATGATTGTTTATTTAATTTCTGTTCATTTTGGGTTTCATTTATTCTTTAATAGTAATTTCTGGTCGTTTTGAGTTTGAATTTTAACAGGTCTTTGTATCTCCTGAGCTTAAGTTTAAAATGGCCTTTACTTTTCTTTGAAAAACTTATTTTTCGGACAGTTTTTTTTTAAATTAATTTTTAACAAAGAATTTCGACAAGTTGAATCAGAGCCCTTCTTCTGTGACCTTCTCCATAACTGTTCCCATTTGACTCTCGTATTTCTGGTGGTCTTGGCAAGCTGATTTGTGGCATTGCTTCCTGAGTCTTTGAAGGCAGACGACGTCCTATAGTACAGTCAATATAAGGTTTGACCGCAAACAAATTGCAACAGAAATGATTTTTTACACCATCTTGTAGAGAAAAAAAAACTGTGCAACATATCAAAAGTTGAGAAACCTAGCGGGGTGCAAAATTAGTGTTTTTTAGCGTTTTGTGTTTTATTTTTCGTTTTTAAGCCTAAATTTTCGATTTTCTCAAGGCTTAGAGTTTACTTCATGGGAAACACATTTCTGATGTAGTTTTATGTGCTGAACTCGAATATTACATCAGATTTAAGATATGGTGAACCGAAAGTGTTTCACATTCATCACCATTCACGAATTTCGCGATTCTATTATAACATAGTCGTTTGACCACATTTCTTGAGTAGTTTTATGCGATGAACTCGAATATCACATCAGATCAAGGATATGTTCAATCGACAGGGTTTCATCACCAAATTCATCACCAAAAGGTTTCTTCAAAATAATCAATCATCTCTTAATGTATTAACTGACTAAAAATACAGGTAACAAAAATCACATTGGTAAAAGGCAGGCAACTTTTCAAATGACTTGTGACATTAATCACTGGCAGTGTAGTTTGAAACTTCGTCGTCGAGATCGTCGATGAGATCTTCTGATTTGGGAGAATTATCACATTCTGCTCCCTGACAAGCTTTACACGCGAGAGTGCAAGACATGCCGTTTCTGACACAAGTGCACCGAGCAGAGGTGCAGTTTGAACGGCAGGAACACTTAACAATCTTAAGAAGTTGGGGAGGTGCTGGGGGTAGATCCGTCATCACAGGGTATAATGTACCATTTCGGTCCTTCCAGCCCCACTCTTGAGGGTCCAATTCTAGATTACGGTCGTCATTCCAGGCGTGTACCTGAAAGTAAACTCTATAGCTGTGAAATGCTGCAGAGTTGGATGTGGGAAGTAGCTGCTCTGGGTGAACAAAAGCCGTTGCTTTGACGAGCTTTCTTTCGAAGAGCTGCTTTCGAAGCTCGTTCAAATTCCCCCCTTCTTTCCACCATATATTATAAGAAGTGCGTCTTTTTCCGGCTTCCTTGACTTCGATTTTTGTTGCTGCCTTCTTCATAAAGACCTTGGCAGATGCTCGAAAACTTTCGTCTTCTATCACTTTTTTCAGGGTAAGACCTATTCCGATGTTGTGGACACGTGATGTAGAATCACACCCAAGGAATGCATGGGCAAAGAGGATCAGACCACATACTTCTTGGCCTAATCTTTTTTTAATTTCATGAACATCCCAGCACCTTCGCTCTTTATTTTTCTTTGGCTCTGGGGCGAAGTACACCTTGTTAGTGGAGACATCACAGTGGTAGCAGAGAAGGACCAGAAGATCCGTATCTTCTCCAATAACGGCAGTTACCTTCTGTTTAGCTGATTCGATAGCAGCTTTTACAATAGGCACGTCTGCATCACTGGGGGCTTGGACTACAAAATAGCCTTTTTGCCGGAGATGAACTGCAAGCGCACTAATGAATCTTGACTTGTTTTTCTTGTTCCCGAGAAATTCTTCTTTCTTAACTTTCAGACGCATGTCATTCGTGAAGAAAACCTCGCGACCAATCGTTCGATTACGATACGAATGGGCCATATCTTTGATGGAAGGTCCACTATCATACCCATCGAAAACAACTGTTGTGCCAGGGTACTTCCGCGAAATATACAGAGAGTAGCTCTGTATGATACCCGCATTCGTGTCATTTTTTATCCATGGGACTCGGTGCAATAGAGATCCGCCGTCAAGTACGTAGTGTGTCCCGTCGTTCAGCACACACGGAATTTCTTCGAGTTTGCATGCAAGTGCAATGGCCTTGGTGAATTCGGCCTTGTTCGGCACTCTCGGCATAAATGAGCTGTCAAACAGAGCAGCGGGATACGAACAAAGTTCATACCGGAAGCACTCTGATTCAGGAAGTCTTGTCCTTTTGGCTAACGCAATGAAGCGTTGGAATAGCAAAGCTTGATCCAGTCGCTTGCAATCACCTCCAGCTGTTTGCTTTGTTGTTATCTGGACTGCCTGTTCCTTTCTTCGGAAGACAAAATCCTTCGCCACTTTTCCAGTCATAGCATCAAGGATTTTTAGCCCGACAGCCTTCGCACAGTCAACGTTTGCAGATTCATATGCAGTCAAACCGGTAGCAATGCTTCTAAGCTGGGTATCCCCTCCGAATGGTGAGCCATTTTCAAAGTACGTGACCATCGCCTGCGTATCCTTGAAGTCTCGTTCTTGTCTGGGGCCTGCGTTCTCCTTGTGCTGCTCGCTTGTCCCATAGAGAATTTGCGTCAGATCTTCCATTAGGAGGTTAACAGCAGAGCAGGTTAGTTGTGCTAAAACCCACAGCGACCTCTGGGTTTCGGTCATGCCCGTACCCCTAGTCAGTCCGCCTGCTGTTTTCAACGAGCGCATAAGCTCTTGTTCAATAACTAGATCCGTCGACAAGCCAGCCCAATAGCGATCAGATCGTCTGACGACGTGCATTCCTTGTTGGAATGAACTATGAACAGTAGAATGGGTTTCTTCAATCTTCACCATCTTCTGAAGGTATATTCGGCACGATTTGGCATAGTTGTTGTGACCACAGGCCACAAGAAAAGGTAGCATTTCAGACATAGACTTTAGGTGTAAGTCCCAAAGCCCCATCCACTCAGCTTTGATGAAAGAACGAAGTATCCCAACCATATTCATAAGCTGAAACCACAGCTTTGAAGTTTTGTGCTGAGACAGATCAAGTATCTTCTGGTCGACGAAACCTTTGATCCGCTTGAGTGCAGGATTTTCTTCAACCTCCGTCATTGTTGCCTCTCCATTCATTAGCTTGCTGTATAGTGTTTTAAGGTCTGCAACTTCTTTGGTGCCTAACTTTGTTTCAGGTTCTGAACAGGGATCATCGTCAAATAACTCGGAGAGCAGCACGGCATGTAGAGCACTATCAACTAGCAAGAGACCTCGAACAGCTCGTGAAATAGCCTTTCCACTTAGGAGATGGGGACCAGTGTTTGGGGCATATACTAGGGGTGGTAAACCACCCCTAGTATACTAGGCGCTAACCGTAGCACGCGGTGGGGGTTACTAGGGGTGGTAAATGAATCTTTCCAACCAATCCCAGGGCTCCTAATATACTGGCCAATCTCCCTAACTGCACAAACCTACTTTTTCCCTCGTGGTGAATTAAACACGTACGCAGTTAAGAGGACCCAAAATGGCGTCAAAAAATAATAGGAAAATTAACATTTATTACAAAAGGAAGGAAAATAATTAAGGGGCCCAAAGAAATGAATCTGGGAGGGACATTTATCTGACAAAACTGGGACCAAGGGTTCCAACAACGACAATCTTAGAATGTACGGAACTTTCCAAAAATATAGTATTCAGTCGATAGGGCGACGTTATTCCTGACTTCATTCGCCCCAAAGGACGAAAAAAGGGAAATATGGCCACGAAATACGAATTTCTTGTTTGGTGATGAATGTGAAACACTAACGGTGGGACATAACTTGAATCTGATGTGATATTCGAATTCAGCACACAAAATTAGTTCAGAAACATGTCTCCCATGAAGTAAATGCTAAGCTCTAGGATAACGGAAAATTTCCGCTAAAAACAACAAAAAACAAACAGAAAACGCTAAAAAACACTTATTTTACACCCCGCTGGGTTTCTCAACTTTTGATATGTTGTACAGTTTTTTTTTCTCTACAAGATGGTGTAAAAATCATTTCTGTTGCAATTTGTTTGCGGTCGAGTCCTATTTGACGCTAGATTGACTGTACTACTATTATTGCGCAGTTAAAGCTCCCTCGTCACCACTTTGATGGTCTCTTCAGAGATCCGATGTTTTAATTTTTTTTTTTTTGACTAACTTCAATTCGTCCTAGATATCACTCGTTGGCCCACCAGAGTCTTTCGAAGCCATGATGCTGAGTGGATTAGACACCTCTAAGCAAATTTATTCAAGGATTTGTTTGTCTACGAGGTATCCTCCGTCGTACCTTCGGGAAAAGATATAACTCATGTTCACGGTACTATCAGAATGGCAAAACCATTTATTAGTCAAAAATATTAAGCTGAAAAATGTCAAAAAGTTAAAAAGCTAAAAACTGATAAAACTAAAAAAAAACTGAAATAAAATATACGTTAAAAAGGTTAAAAAGAGGACATCTAAAAAACGGAGAGGGAACAAGAGAATCGAACGAACATAAACCTTGGGTATCACCAGCACCGAATATAAAAAACGAAAATTAGCGGTTTATTTTATCAGTAATAAAGGGGACAAAGATTTTTTATACCTGGAGGTAAAACAATAAATGCGAGACAAGATAGGAATTGGTTCCAAAACAATACGTGACAGGCGCTGTCTGGGAGGGGAGTGTCTTTTGGGGAAAATGTTTTCCATGCGATGGTTTGTTATTGCATTTTTTGCAAAAAAGAGTCACAACTTTCCTCTTTTGTGCTCAAGTGTGTCCAGCCTAGCCTTTATTTTAGAAGGAGCGAGTACGGTACCTTAGCTTCTTTGAAGATTATTCTCAGAGCTCTTTTTTGAAAGGATTCATTTTTTCTTATTCGTTACGGGATATGCCAGGATCCCAAACTGGACAAGCATATTCAAGATGTGGGTGGACAAAGGAAGCATAAATCATTAAATACACATAGATACACAAACACATAGACATAGATACACATAGATACACATAGAGATAAGGTTTTTACTGAAATCTTTGTCGTAGAAACTTGAAAAAGGGCTTATTCGATTTGAAATTCAAAGGGTTAGTACCCTTTTCAATAGTCGAAAGTGATTTGAGGGCAATAACCCCCCTCTGTTGCCCACCTTTTCCCCAGACACTCCTCCACAACCATAAGTGCAAGGATTATAAGTTATGCCCTGGGGGCATATAAGGTTTTCATTGAAATCTTTGTCTTTGGGGCTTTGGGGCATTAAAGTTTATATCTAAAGTTGTTATAGAAATTTCAAAAAGGCCTCATTTGATTGGAAATTGAAATTGCCCTTTTTAATAGTCGAAAAATAGTGGAAAGTAATTAACCCCCCTCTTACAACTACCATTTACCCAAAAACATTCAATCAAAGTTTAGAGATAGCCATTTTGTTCAACATAGTTGAAAGTTCTAGAAATTATGTATTTAAGGATGACAAACCCCTGAGAGCCCCAAGGGCAAAGGTTGTAGTTTATGCCCTGAGGGCATATAAGATTTTAGAGATAGAGTTTTCGTAAAACTTTAAAAGGGGCTCATTCAATTCGAAATCGATAGGGCTAGTGGCCTTTCTAATAGTTGAAAGTGATTGGAGCGTAACTAACCTCCCTCTTAACCCCACCATTCCTCCAAACACATCCAATCAAAATTTTAAGATAGTCATTTTGTTCAATGTAGTAGAAAGTTCTGGAAATTAGGTCTTTGAGAATGAGCTTAGAGTAAGGGTTGTAATTTATGCCCTGGGGTCATATAAGGTGTTTATTGAAAGCGTTGTCGTTTCCAAAAGTGCTCATTCGAATGGAAATCGAAAGGCCTAGTGCCATTTTTAATAGTCTAAAGTGATTTGAAGGCTTGACATTTTTATAGTAAAGATCGATGTGGGTATAATGTATTATTTTTTGTTGCTGTTGTTGTTTAGACCAGGGCACTTCGTATCGAAGGAGTTGTCGTGGGAACTTCGAAAAGGGCTCATTCAATTGAAAATAGAAAGGGCTGGTGCCCTTTTTAATTGTCGAAAGTGATTGAAGGGCAACTAAACCCCCTTCCACTCTCACCCTCGTTTTGAGTCAAACTCAAAACGAGCATAAATTAATGTGAGTAGGGTTCAAAACCCTTATGCTTTCTAAAAGCCGGAATATAATTTGTACTTTACTGAAAAAAAATCAAATGAGTTTACTGAAAAAATGTGCATTGTCAATTCAATATACATATGCTGATATTTATTCCCTAAAATCTTAATTAATTTTTGATTTCTAAAAGTTACAAAAGTGAAAATAATTCAAATAATTGTTTTCAGTAAAGCGCCAATGACGCAGTAGGTTTTAAGCTTCTACAGTGAGACGATACCCAAGCTCTTGTTTGTAGCTATTTTTATTCGATTCAAACTTGATTTGCATATTCAATTTAAATTTCACTCGTTTTAAGATTTATTTATTCATTTACATTAATATATATTGTAAGTTTGTTCGCATTGATTGTTTATTTAATTTCTGCTCGTTTTAAGTTTCATTTATACTTTAATAGCAAAATATTTGTTTTCGTTTTAAGCTTGATTTTCATATTCAATCTAAGCATTACTCGCTTTAAGATCTATTTATTCATTTATATTATCACTTGTATGTTTTTTGCTATGATTGTTTATTTAATTTCTGTTCGTTTTGGGTTTCATTTATTCTTTAATAGTAATTTCTGGTCGTTTTGAGTTTGAATTTTAACAGGTATTTGTATCTCCTGAGCTTAAGTTTAAAATGGCCTTTACTTTTCTTTGAAAAACTTATTTTTCGGACAGTTTTTTTTAAATTAATTTTTAACAAAGAATTTCGACAAGTTGAATCCGAGCTGAAATCTTTTCCATAACTGTTCCCATTTGACTCTCGTATTTCTGGTGGTCTTGGCAAGCTGATTTGTGGCATTGCTTCCTGAGTCTTTGAAGGTAGACGACGTCCTATTACTGCGCAGTTAAAGCTCCCTCGTCACCAGTTTGATGGTCTCTTCAGAGATCCGATGCTTAAAATTTTTTTTTTGACTAACTTCAATTCGTCCTAGATATCACTCGTTGGCCCACCAGAGTCTTTCGAAGCCATGATGCTGAGTGGATTAGACACCTCTAGGCAAATTTATTCAAGGATTTGTTTGTCTACGAGGTGTTCTCCGTCGTACCTTCGGGAAAAGATATAACTCATGTTCACGGTACTATCAGAATGGCAAAACCATTTATTAGTCAAAAATATTAAGCTGAAAAATGTCAAAAACTTAAAAAGCTAAAAACTGATAAAACTAAAAAAAACTGAAATAAAATATACGTTAAAAAGGTTAAAAAGAGACAATCTAAAAAACAAAGAGGGAACAAGAGAATCGAACGAACACCAGCACCGAATATAAAAAAGGAAAGCACCGAATATAAAAAAGGAAAATTAGCGGTTTATACTATCAGTAATAAAGGGGACAAAGATTTTTTATACCTGGAGGTAAAACAACAAATGGGAGACAAGATAGGAATTGGTTCCAAAACAGTACGTGACAGGCGCTGTCTGGGTGGGGAGTGTCTTTTGGGGAAAGTGTTTTCCATGCGATGGTTTGTTATTGCATTTTTTGCAAAAAGGAGTCACAACTTTCCTCTTTTGTGCTCAAGTGTGTCCAGCCTAGCCTTTATTTTAGAAGGAGCGAGTACGGTACCTTAGCTTCTTTGAAGATTATTCTCAGGGCTCTTTTTTGAAAGGATTCATTTTTTCTTATTCGTCACAGGATATGCCAGGATCCCAAACTGGACAAGCATATTCAAGATGTGGGTGGACAAAGGAAGCAAAAATCATTAAATACACATAGATACACATACACATAGACATAGATACACATAGATACACATAGATACACATAGAGGTAAGGTTTTTACTGAAATCTTTGTCGTAGAAACTTGAAAAAGGGCTTATTCGTTATGAAATTCGAAGGGCTAGTACCCTTTTCAATAGTCGAAAGTGATTCGAGGGCAAAAACCCCCCTCTGTTGCCCACCTTTTCCCCAGACACTCCCCCACAACCATAAGTGCAAGGATTATAAGTTATGCCCTGGGGGCATATAAGGTTTTCATTGAAATCTTTGTCGCAGAAACTTGAAAAAGGGCTCATTCGATTTGAAATTTAAAGGGTTACTACCCTTTTTAATAGTCGAAACTGATTTGAGGGCAACTTCCCCCCTCTCATGCCCACCTTTTCCCCAAACACATCCAATCAACATTTTTAGATAACCATTTTATTCAACGTAGTTGAAAGTTTTGGAAATTAGGTCTTTAAGGATGACAACCCCTCCCCCCCCCACAGCCCTCAGGGCAAGGGTCGTAAGTTATGTCCTGGGGGCATATAAAGTATTTATTGAAAGCGTTGTCGTAGAAACTTCAAAAGGGCTCATTCAATTGGAAATTGAAAGGGCTAGTGCCTTTTTTAATAGATGAAAGTGATTTGATAGCGATTACCGCCCCACTGACGCCCACCATTTTCCCAAACACATCCAATCAAAATTTTGAGATATCTATGTTTTTCAGCGTAGTTGAAAGTTCTGGAAATTAGGTGTTTTAGGATGATAACACCCTCAGAGTCCTAAGTGCAAGTCCTAAGGTTATAAGTTATGCCCTGGGGGCATTAAAGTTTATATCTAAAGTTGGTATAGAAATTTCAAAAAGGCCTCATTTAATTGGAAATTGAAATTGCCCTTTTTAATAGTCGAAAGTTAGTGGAAAGTAATTAACCCCCCTCTTACAACTACCATTTACCCAAAAACATTCAATCAAAGTTTAGAGATAGCCATTTTGTTCAACATAGTTGAAAGTTCTAGAAATTATGTATTTAAGGATGACAAACCCCTGAGAGCCCCAAGGGCAAACGTTGTAGTTTATGCCCTGGTTGCATAAAAGATTTTAGAGATAGAGTTGTCGTAAAACTTTAAAAGGAGCTCATTCAATTTGAAATCAAGAGGGCTAGTGCCCTTTGTAATAGTCGAAAGTGATTGGAGCGTAGCTAACCTCCCTCTTACACCCACCACTCCTCCAAACACATCCAATCAAAATTTTCAGATAGTCATTTTGTTCAATGTAGTAGAAAGTTCTGGAAATTAGGTCTTTGAGAATGACCTCAGAGTAAGGGTTGTAATTTATGCCCTGGGGTCATATAAGGTGTTTATTGAAAGCGTTGTCGTTTCCAAAAAGTGCTCATTCGAATGGAAATTGAAAGGCCTAGCGCCCTTTTTAATAGTCTAAAGTGATTTGAAAGCTGGACATTTTTTTAGTAAAGATCGATGTGGGTATAATGTATTATTTTTTGTTGCTGTTGTTGTTTAGACCAGGGCACTTCTTATCGAAGGAGTTGTCGTGGGAACTTCGAAAAGGGCTCATTCAATTGAAAATAGAAAGGCCTGGTGCCCTTTTTAATTGTCGAAAGTGATTGGAGGGCAACTAAACCCCCTTCCACTCTCACCCTCCCATTTGCCCATTATGTTTAAAAACTAAATGTTGCCTTAAGATTAAATCAAAATGCACTGTGATAGTGCTAATTCTCAATGAGTCATCTCAGCCGTATCCCAAGAACGACTGAGGGTGTTATGTTCAAACTTTTGGGGCTACTTCTGCTCTTAAAATTTAACCAAATCAAAATAGCGTAAGTTTATCCAAGCTATCAAAGAAAGTAAACAGATTTTTTTTGCGAATGGTATCAAGTTTTCCATTTCAGTTGAACTAGAGGAGGTATGAAACTAAATTAAGCAGTACTATTTGTGCCCGGATTTTTAAAAGATTTTTAATGTTGTTCTAAATTATGGAAAATTTTTCTCCAGTATACAAATAGCAGGTCAAACTATAGTCTTAAAAAACGAAAAGATTTAAAGTATTATTTTCTTTTTCCCTGAAGACTATGTCAATATAAAACGAACAGAAATTAATAAAAAAAACTTTTTCTACATAATAAGTTTTTCAAAGAAAAGTAAAGAACTCCATTAAACAAAAAAAGAGCAAAATTAAAATCAAATAATCTACCAAATGTAAAACTACCACAAATCAGCCTCGATAAATAAATGAAACCCAAAACGAAGAGAAATTACAATAAATGACCGAGTCAAACTCAAAATGAGCAGAAATTAACATAAGTTTGGCGCAAAACCCCTATACCTTCCCAAGGCCAGAACAAAATTTGCACTTTACTGACAAAATACAAATGAATTTGAATTGTCAGTTTAATATACATATTCTGATATTTAGTAATCAAAATGTTAATATTATTTGATTTATTAAAGTTATAAGAGTAAAAACATTTATATTTTTTCAATAAAGTGCAAATTTTGTTCTGGCCTTGGGAAGGCATAGGGGTTTTGCGCCCACCTTATATTAATTTCTGCTCGTTTTGAATTTGAATCGGTTATTTATTGTAATTTCTGTTCGTTTTGGGTTTCATTTATTTATCGATGCTAATTTGTGGTAGTTTCACGCTGTGGTAGTTGGTAGATTATTTGATTTTATTTTTGCTCTTTTTTTGTTTAATGGAGTTCTTTACTTTTCTTTGAAAAACTTATTTTGTAGAAAAAGCTTTTTTTAATTAATTCCATAACAAAGCGATGGGAATTATAGGAGTCACATTCATGGAGTATATCGTTACCCTTTTTTGTTCATTAAGAAATACATCAACTTGTTTTTTTTTTCAAAACTTCTATAGCTGCTTCATGTTTTAAATTCTTTTCTAACTGGGTATTATATTTACCTAGGAGATCAGCAAGCTATTTGATACATTTATCGCAGTCAACACAAGGGGGACTTGGGAAGCTTGTTCTTTAAAACTGATTTTGGGGTTGCTGGTTTTCTGACAGACTTGGGTGCACATAGTGGTTTAGAGCCAGGGGGTTATCTTATACCTTAGTTCCTCCAGTGCCTGGCGTGGCACATAGGGCATCAACGAAGCCTCGCCAGATGTCTCGGATTGGAACAGTAGCCATGAAGTCTTCCCACTGTGGTTGTAACAACGGCTCAGTACTACACAGTTCTCGGTTGTACTGTCGTTGGAGGGTGTATTTTGGTCACCCTCTTTTTTGCCAAACCTCGGGCTGCCACTCGTAGATAGCATACGGTAGATGGTCTCCTCTCCTGGCATTCAGAGGACATGACCAAGTTAAATCCACCTTCTCTGCTTGTAGAGATCAATGACTGGTGGTTGACCTGTTTGTCTGCGGACCACTACGTTCATGAGCCTGTCCTGCCACGAAATGTTAATTCTTCTGAGGCAGACATTTTCAAATGCTAGGATATATTTTCCAGCTTGACATTCAGCTTCCAGCACTCACTTGTATAAAGGAGAATGGACCTGAAGTTGCTATTCAACAGATGGAGGTTTAGGGGCAAAGAGTATTTTTTGTTTCACCATACTGGTTTCAGTTTGTTGAATGCCAAAGTTGCTTGTCCATATCTTTTTTTTTATCTCCTTGACTATTCCACCATCATATTCGATCCAACTTCCAAGATGTTTGAACTCCTGGACTTGTTCGATCGCGACTTGTTCGACTTGTTAAACGCAATTGCGCTGCCTAAGTAAAGAACATTGTTGGCACAATGTACTATTTTTTTCCATACCAGGGCACTTCGTATCGAAGGCGTTGTCGTAGAAACTTTGAAAAGGGCTCATTCGATTGGAAATTGGATTGACTAGTGCCCTTTTGAATAGTTGAAAGTGATTGGAAAGCAACTAACAACCCTTCCACACCCACCATTTCCCCAAACACATCCAATCAAATTTTGCGAAGGTCATTTTGTTCAGCATAGTTGATTTACAGATAGAAATTATGTTTTTGAGGAAGACACTCCCCCACAACACTCGGGACAAGGGTTGTAAGTTATGCCCTTGGGGCATATAAGGTTTTTATAGAAAGCGTTGTTGTAGAAACTTCGAAAACGGCTCATTCGATTGGAAATTGGATTGACTAGTGCCCTTTTGAATAGTTGAAAGTGATTGGAAAGCAACTAACAACCCTTCCACACCCACCATTTCCCCAAACACATCCAATCAAAATTTTGAGATAGCCATTTTGTTCTGCGTAGTTGATTTCCAGATAGAAATTATGTTTTTGAGGAATACACTCCCCCACAACACTCGGGACAAGGGTTGTAAGTTGCGCCCTGGGGGCTTAAAGATTTTCTTAGAAAGTGTTGTCGTAGAAATTTCGAAAAGGGCTCATTGGATTGGAAATTGTATTGACTAGTACCCTTTTCAACAGTTGAAAGTGATTGGAGGGCAACTAGCCCCCCTCTAACGCCCATGTTTTCCCCAAACACATCCAATCAAAATTTTGAGATAGCAATTTTGTTCAGCGTAGTTGAAAGTTCTGAAAGTTCTTAGGTCTTTGAGGATGACAATCCCCACCCATAGCCCACAGGGCAAGGGTTATAAGTTATGCCCTGGGGGCATATAAGGCTTCATAGAAAGCGTTGTCGTAGAAACTTCAAAAGGGGTGCATTCGATTGGAGATTGAAATGGCTAGTGCCCTTTTTAATAGTCGACAGTGATTGAAGGGCAACTAACCCCCCTCTCACGCCCACCTTTTCCCCAAACACATCTAGTAAAAATTTTGAGATAGCCATTTTGTTTAACGTAGTTGAAAGTTCTGGAAATTAGGTCTTTGAGGATGACAACCCACTCACTGCCCTCCGGGCAAAGCTTTTAAGTTATGTCATAGGGCATACAAGGTTTTTATAGAAAGCGTTGTCGTACAAACTTCAGATAAGGCTCATTCGATTGAAAATTGAAAGGGCTAGTGCCCTTTTTAATGGTCAAAAGTGATTGGAGGGCAACTAACTTCCCTTTCAAGCCCTACTTTTCCCCAAACAAATCCAGTAAAAATTTTGACATAGCCATTTTGTTCAACGTAGTTGAAAGTTCTGGAAATTAGGTCTTTGAGAATGACAACCCACTCACTGCCCTCCGGGCAAAGCTTTTAAGTTATGTCATAGGGCATACAAGGTTTTTATAGAAAGCGTTGTCGTAGAAACTTCAAAAAGGGCTCATTCAATTGAAAATTGAAAGGTCTAGTGTATTTTTATTAGTCGGAAGTGATTGGAGGGCAAATAACCCCCTTCTCACGCCCACCATTTCCCCAAACACATCCAATCAAAATTTTGAGATAGCAATTTTCGTCAACGTAGTTGAAAGTTCTGGAAATTAGGTCTTTGAGTATGACAACCCCCCCCCCCCTAGCCCTCATGGCAAGGGTTGTAAGTTATGCCCCGGGGGCATATAAGGTTTTTATTGATAGCGTATTCGTAAAAACTTCAAAAGGGCTCATTTGATTGGAAATTGAAAGGGCTAGTGCCCTTTTTAATAGTTGAAAGTGATTGGAGAGCAACCAACGTCCCTCTCACGCCCACTATTTCCCCAAACACATCCAATCAACATTTGGAGATAGCCGTTTTGTTTAACGTAGTTGAAAGTTCAGGAAATTAGGTCTTTGAGTATGACAACTCCCTCAAAGCCCTAACGCAAGGGTTGTAATTTATGCCCTGGGCAGGGGCCTTGTTTGGGGGTGGCAAGGGGGGGCAGTTGCCCCCTCCCCCCTCAATAATGTGGAGAAAAAAATAGTATACATCCCATGCCCTTTGACTATCCAGATATGGACCCCTCTTGCCCCCCCCCCCCCCCCCAATAAAAATGCTGGAGAATCGCCCCTGGCCCTGGGGGCACATAAGGTTCATATTGCAAGCGTTGTCGTAGAAACATCAAAAGGGCTCATTCGATTGGAAATAGAAAGGGCTAGTGCCTTGTTTAGTAGTTGAAAATGATTGGAGAGCAACTAACGCCGCTCTCACGCCCACCATTTGCCCAAATACATCCAATCAAAATTTGGAGATAGCCGTTTTGTTTAACGTAGTTGAAAGTTCAGGAAATTAGGAATTTGAGGATGACAACTCCCTCAGAGTCCTAAGATCAAGGGTTGTACTTTATGCCCTGTGGGCAAGTGAGGTGTTTATAGAAAACGTTGTCGTAGAAACTCAAAAAGGGCTCATTCGATTGGAAATTGAAAGGGCTAGTGCCCTTTTTAATAGTCGAAAGTGATTGGAAGGCTTGACATTTTTATAGTAAAGGTCGATGTGGGTACAATGTATTTTTTTTTTTGTTTAAACCAGGGCACTTGGTATCGAAGGAGTTGTCGTAAGAACTTCGAAAAGGGCTCATTCGATTGAAAATAGAAAAGGCTAATGCCCTTTTTAATAGTCGAAAGTGATTGGAAGGCTTGACATTTTTATAGTAAAGATCGATGTGGGTACAATGTATTTTTTTTTTTGTTTAAACCAGGGCACTTGGTATCGAAGGAGTTGTCGTAAGAACTTCGAAAAGGGCTCATTCGATTGAAAATAGAAAATGCTAATGCCCTTTTTAATAGTCGAAAGTGATTGGATGGCAACTAGTACCCCTCCCACACCCACCCTCCTATTCGCCCATTATGTTTAGAAACTGAATGTTGCCTTAAGATTAAATCAAAATACACTGTGTTAATGCAAATTCCCAATAAGGCATGTCAGCAGAATCCCAAGAACGACTGAGGGTATTATGTCCAAACTTTCGGGGCTACATCTGCCCTTAAAATTTAACCAAATTAAAAATAGTGTAAGTGTGTTTAAGAAAATGGATATAACAAAAAATGGCTATAGCCCTCCAATCATTTTCAACTATTAAAAAGGGACACTAGCCATTTTAATTTCCAATCGAATGAACCCTTTTTGAAGTTACTACAACAACGCTCTCTATAAGAACCTAATATGTCCCCAGGGCATAACTTACAGCCCTTTCCTTGAGGGCTGAGGGGAAGGTTGTCATCCTTAAAGACATAATTTCCAAAACTTTCAACTACGTTGAACAAAATGGTTATCTAAATTTTTTTATTGGATATGTTTGGGGAAAAGGTGAGCGTGAGAGGGGGGTTAGTTGCCCTCCAATAACTTTCGACTATTAAAAAGGACAGTAGCCTTTGAATTTCAATCGAATGAGCCCTTTCTCAAGTTTCTACAACAAAGCTCTCAATAAAAACCATATATGCCCCCAGGGCATAACTTATAACCCTTGCCATGAAAACTGTGGGGGGAGTGTCCTGCTCAAAGATGTAATTTCCAGAACTTTAAACTGCGCCAAAAAAAAAATGCCTATTTCAAAATTTTGATTGGCTGTGTTTAACGAAACGGTGGGCTTGGAAAGGGTGTGAGTTGCCTTCCCATCACTATCGAACTATTAAAAAGGGCACTAGACATTTCAATTTCCAATCGAATAAGCCCTTTTTGAAGTTTCTACAACAAGGCTTTCTATAAAACCTTATGTGCCCCCAGAGCATAACTTACAACATTTGCCCTGAGGGCTGTGGGGGGGGGGGGCGAAGGGTTTGTCACCCTCAAAGACCTAATTTCCAGAACTTTCAACTTTGTTGAGCAAATGGCTATCTCAAAACTTTGATTGGATGTTTCTGGGAAAATAATGGGCGTGAGAGAGGAGTTAGTTGCCCTTCAATCATTTTCGACTATTAAAAAGGGCACTAGTCCTTTGAATTTCCAATTTAATGAGCCCTTTTTGAAGTTTCTACAACATCGTTTTCTATAAAAACCTTATGCTCCCAGGGCATAACTTACAACCCTTTCCCAGAGGGCTCTGGAAGGGTTGGCATCCTCAGAGACATAATTTTCAGAAGTTTCAACTATGTTGAAAAAAAAGACTATCTCAAAATTTTTATTGCATGTGTCTGGGGAAAAGGTGGACGTGAGAGGGGGTTTACTTACCATCCAATCACTTTGGACTATTAAAACGGGCACTAACCCTATCAATTTCCAATTGAACGAACCCCTTTTGAAGTTTCTACGACAACGCTGTCTATACAAACCTTATATAACCCAAGGGCCTAACTTACAACCTTAGCCCTGTGGGCTCTGGGGGTTTGTCATCCTCAAATACATAATTTCCAGAACTTTCTACTGCGTTGAACAAAATGGCTATCTTCAAAGTTTGATTGGACGTGTTTGGGAAAATAATGGACGTGAGAGAGGGGTGAGTTGCCTTTCAATCACTTCCAACTATTATAAAGGGGACTAGCCCTTTCAATTTCCGATTGAATGAGCCCTTTTTGAAGTTTCTACAACACCGTTTTCTTTAAAAGCCTTATATAACCCCAGGGCATAACTTACAACCCTTACCCTGAGGGCTGTGGGGGGGGGGGGGGGGGGCATCCTCAAAGACATAATTTCCAGAACTTGCAACTACGTTGAAAAAAGGCTATCTCAAAATTTTGATTGTATGTGTATGGGGAAATGGTGAGCTTAAGAGGGGTTAGTTGCCCTCCAATCCTTTTCAACTATTGAAAGAGCACTAGCCATTTCAATTTCCAGTCGAATGAGCCCTTTTTAAAGTTTCTACGACAACACTTTCTACAAAAAACCTTATTTGCCCCCAGGGCATAACTTACAACCCTTGCCTTTAGGGCTGTGGGGGGGTTTTCATCCTCAAAGACCTAATTTCCAAATGACTTTCAACTACGTTGAACAAAATGTTTATCTAAAAATTTTGATTGGAGGTGTTTGGGGAAAAGGTGGGTGTGAGAGGGGGGTTAGCTAATCTCCAATCACTTTCGACGATTGAAAAAGGCACTTGCCCTTTGAATTTCCAATCGAATGAGCCCTTTTTCAAGTTTGTACGATACAGCTTTCAATAATAACCTTATATGCCCCCAGGGTATAACTTTAACCCTTGCCCTGAAGACTGTGGGGGGAGTGTACTGCTTAAAGACATAATTTCCAAAACTTTCAACTGCGTTGAACAAAATGGCTATTAAAATCTCACAATTTTGTTTGAATGTGTCTGGGGAAATGGTTGTTTTGGAGGGGGTAATAGTTGCCTTCCAATCACTTTCGACTATTAGAAAGGGGACAAGCCGTTTCAATTTCCAATCGAATGAACCCTTTTTGAAGTTTCTACGACAACACTTTCTGTAAAAAAAACCTTATATGCCCCCAGGGCACAACTTACAACCCTTGCCCTGAGGCTGTGTGTGTGTGTGGGTGGGGGGGGGTTGTCATCAGGGTTGCTAACTGCCGTTATAAAAAAGAGTGCAAATCAAGGCCAAAAAAGAGTGCAAGTTGTTAAAAGTGTGTGCAAGTCAATAAATTTGCGCGCGCGTGGCTGCCGCCGCGTGCGCTGCCCCTTTCACTGTTCTGACCATTCTTACGCCATTTACATATAATTACCAGTTATCTTTCGAATGATAAACATATTATCTTTAAATTTTTCCGTTGTGTTTGAAATAAAGTTAGGAAATCTACCTCTAAATAATAAGTTAGATAATGATTATCATTCTATTTTTAGCTTAAAAGGTAATGCTCTGCTTGAAAATTGTAGTTGTTTTGATTGCTTAGACCTGTAACTGAGCTATAGTCGAGTGCATTCAATGTTTAGTTAAAGTTTTGTCGTCATTTTTTCCAAACGTTTCGAATGGAATATAAGAGCTCTAAGTAACTAGTCGAGAACTATATCTGATTTCAATGTAGTCAAGTCAAGTACCGCACCCTAGCACAGCGAAAAAAAAATGGAAGCAGAAACATAACGGATTTATCATCCTTCAAAACAGAACACAAAATTGCGCGATAAAAATATTATCTTAGGCGTACAGCAGCTTAAAACCTCTAGTAAAAATACCCTGGCCAGGCAGCTCAGATTTTTTGTTGTGGAAGGGGAGGAGATAAAAATTTGGTCCCTGATTAGTTTAAGAATCATGACTGAAATCATGAATAGTCTTGTTAATTTATTCTCAATAATTTTTAAATGATTTAATAAGAACTTTCATAATTATTATAAATTTACTCTGAATCAAAGTTTCAACTGTGATATTTCCTAATGTTCTGTGCAATATTTGGTGATTTTCATTAAGAGTTATAAGATATATTATTTCCTGGATAACGTCATCGCAGACATTGATTTTCTTTTGTTTCGTTAGCATCATTAGAATTGCAAGGTATTAATAAAAGACGATGTAATTTCAGACATATAATAAGCAAGAAATTTACTTTTCTCTTAATATCTTCTTATTTTTCTTCTGACCCTATTTTTTTTCTGACCATAAATTAGTTATAATAGATATTTAGCCAATAATAGCGATGATCAGCAAGAACGAAATAAAAAAAAAGAATACGTTCACCTAGGCTATCAAAATGGCATATCCGTAGCATCTAGGAACAACTAGGGGGATGGAGTTAAAACCTTTAGGGAGTGTTTGGGGAGGGCTAGGGGATTTCAAATGTTATGCTTTGGAACACTGATAAGAGTACCGGAATATTTTTTTCTCCTAAACAATAGGTTGTCCGAGAAGGGACTGACTTTTTGTCTTAAAAGCATAGAAAAAGGTTAAAAAAAGATTTTGTTCGCCCGAAAATGGGCCCAAATTTTGTTGCTCTGATCAGCGAGGACTTGCAATACTTTTTGCGGGCCCAATACCAGACTTGTGAACATTTTCATCATTCCAGACCAAAACCTAAAATATTCAGTATGCAAATCAAGGTTTGTGAATTTCTTTTGCGGAAATTAGACCTAGCTTCAAAGGCTGTCAAGCTTAGAAACTATCACAAATGCCTGCTGAAAAGGCGAATTATGTGTAAACAAACCTCGCTTTCATTTCCTGTTACCTCTTGAAGCACCTCTAGGCAGGGGCGTCTCTAGAAGGGGGGAGGGCACTCCCCCCTCCAGCTTTTATGGCATTTGTTAAAATTTTCACCGAAGGTGAAAATTTCGGCAGAAATTTAGAAAAATTCCTGATTTCTGCAAAAAATTCGGCATAAATCAGGTAGTGATTCGGTAAAATTCACGAAGATCCCCACTCCCACCAATGAAGTGAGGCTCGGGACGTTACTGCCGCTATGTGATCGTTTTTTATACTTAGCCCTCGTTAATTACTGCTATTATTGGCTAAGTAAACAAATTTTATTGATTTTACAAGAAAAGATAATTTATTTTTTATTATATGTCCTAATTTTCGTGATCAGAAAAAATAAGTTCAAAACAAAAACAGTTGATTGATCTTACAAGAAAAGCTATTTTCTTTTTTATTAAATGTCCTAAACTATAACGGTTATTTAATAACGGTTAACTATGACGATTTCCTTAATGATGGCAGTGAAACAAAAGAAATTCAATACCTGCAATGAGGTTTTTGAGGAAGAATATACCTCGTAACTCTTAAAGAAAGTCGTTAAAATGTCACAAGGAAGACTAAGAAATCTAAAAGCCGACACTTTATTTCAGAGTAAATCGATTATAATCATATACGTTCTTCATGAGTCATTCACAAACGACTGTTGATGAATTAAGGAGACTAGTGTTGATTACACAAATAATTCTGAATTAAAACTTAGACAGGTAACTTAGTTTCTTCCTTGGAATATCTGGTTATTTCGAAGGATTTATTTATAATGGTTAAGAGATCCGTTGCTCTAATCAACGAAAATAAACAAACCAATATTTGAAGTGGTGAAATACTTGAAATAGTTTAGTAGTTTGATGTTTGTTTGTGCTTTGGTTGGGATCAATTTATTCAATATTGATACACTAGAATGCGCTGCGAGTAATAATGTAGTTGCTTCTGTTACATAATCTGCCGTACAGGGTGGAAGGGGAAAAACCAATGGAGTTGGGAAAACCGCTAATTTTGAAGGGGCTCCCACCATCTTCCAGTCAATTTTTTTTTTATTGGGCTTCTCAATCAGCGCCTTCCTCTCTAACATTTATTGTTTTTTAGATGGTAGCTCGATCGTACGTTCAAGAAGTAGAAAAGTAGGAATTTGAAAATCATAAAAAATCGAAAATGATTAGGTCTGCTATATCTCACCAGATAAGAAGGAGCCTCACTAAGGAAGTGGAACAAAGCTGTAAAACTGCAGTCAGACTATCATCTTCAAATGCTTGTGTGAAGAGGTAGCATATATAAATCTATAGTTTAGATGTCCTGACATCCTGTGTCATTTAGACTATCATAACAGAAGGTGACCAAAATTAGGCTAAAAAAAATAATTAGGTAGGTCTAGGTCTTATTATTTTAGATTTTGACGAAATTTTTCATGAGAAGCTCTTTTCTTACTTGGGTTAAATTCTAGTTTAGCTAGTTGACTTTTTGATATCTTGGAAAGGGGTCAGGTTAGGAAAATGAAACTTTCAGGGGTGGGTCTACAGACTAAGGTATTAGTAAATTTTTGGCAGTTCATGTTATTGACTTTTAAGTAAAAGGACCATACTACTTGATGCCTTTTTTATGCTCTTTACAAATAGGCTTATAACATATCCCCACCCCAATTCAGGGTAGATATTTGCACATTAGGGGGGGGGGGGTAAAGTTTAAACTTACCTCTTAATTACATCAGACCCCCACCCCCTAATGTGCAAATATATACCCTGAATTGGTAGCCTATAGGCTATATAGGGGTGGGGGTAAAATACATTTCCAACAAAGTGTTTGTTATAGGCCTATTTGGAAAAAGCATAAAAAAATGGCATCAAGTAGTATGTTTACTTTATTTGTAAGCCAATAATATGAACTGTCAAAAATTTACCAAAGCATCCCAGAAAGTTATTTGAAGTACCTACCTCCACTCCTCCCTCTAGAAGGTATTGACCTTTCATGACCTTATAAAAATCCTGGTAAATTTTTGGCAGTTAATATTATTGACTTACAAATAAAGTAAACATACTACTTGATGCCTTTTTTTATGCTCATTATGAATATAATAATCATTTTTGTCAGAAATGAGTTTAACCCCTACCCCTATATTTATTAATTCTGGGTAGGCTATGTATTTGCACATTAGGGGGGTTGGGGGTAAGGTTTAAATTTACCTCTCATTTATATCAGCAATAAACTTTATCCCCACCCCCCTAATGTTTAAATATATACCCTGAACTGATAGATATAGGGGTGGGGGTAAAATTCATTTCTGACAAAAATGATTATTATATTTGTAATGAGCATAAAAAAATGGCATTGAGTGGTATGTTTACTTTATTTGTAAGTCAATAATATGAACTGCCAAAAATTTACCAAAATCTTTGTGTTATGAAAGTGAAACCTTGCAAAATAGGATAGATCTTCCGCTTAAATGAAAGGTAAATTTTGCTTGTTCATATTATTGACATTAAATTTTTTGCAGTTTATATTATTTACTTACAAGTAAAGTGAACATACCACTTGATGCTTTTTTTTATGTTCTTAATGAATATAATAATCATTTTTGTCGCAAATGAATTTCACCCCCACTCCTATATATACCAATTTAGGGTATATATGTTTGCAGGGTATATGTTCCCCTGTATAGGGTATATATTTACACATTAGGGGGTGGGGGTAAAGTTTAAACAGTACTTATGCATTATATGGGCCCCATGAATGAAGTCAAGTTTGGTTAATGCTAATGAAATAAAATAAAATAGGATGAATATGTAATAGTTTAGAAACAAATTTGGGCTATATATTTGCACATTTGGGGGGGGGGGTAAAGTATAGTATATATTAAATATGTAGCCTAACCTAGGTCCCCCCCCCCTTAACCCCATAAGAAAATCATTTAAATATTATAAACTCCATAAGAAACTATGCTTTGCAATTAATTTAGAAAGCAAATACCTGTTTGACAGGTCTCTATGTCTGGTTTCCTTATACAGTTTATAGCAGTGGGTGCCCATATTATGCATAAGTACCATTTAAACTTACCTCTCATTTGCATTAGAAATAAACTTTCTACCTGTCAAGGTTGAAAGTTTGACAGGTTGACCAACCAGGTCAACCTGTCAAGTAGGGAAATTTCTAAGACTTAGAAATCAGAAGGGGGTTAGCATGGAAGCTTGGTAACACCTCTCCAGAGTATATCTTTGGCCCTGGATTCCTTGCTGAAAGTTTCATTTTCCTAATTTAACCTCTTTTCAAGATAGCAAAAAGTAGCTAAGCTAGAACCTCGGAAATAAAGGTAGCCTATTAGGAAAAAAAAACTTTCAAGAATGAGTCAGTGCCTAAATTATGCCCTAATATGTTGTTTTTAGTGAATAATTATATTTTCACATCCAGGCTAATTTTGCTGGGATGAAAGTGAATACACCACTTGATGTGTTTTTTTATGCTCTTTCCCAATTCAATAGTTGCTTCTGGGTGAAATTAGATTTTGAATCCAGAAATGGTCTCAAAACAGCCCATAATAATCAAAAGTTTAAAAACATGTTTAAAATTAACTATCTAGAGAAAAGAATGTCATTTGTAGCTGATTCAGGAATGAGAATTATTATTTTCATTAGTCTTAGCCATAAAATGGTATTTTGAAATCAAATTTGCAGGAATTTTTAAAAATAGCCTAAGACCCCTTGAAAATGACATCAGTATTTTGCTGTGACATCATGGTTTTCTCTTTTTAAAAATTACTGCAATTTCTTTCAAAATAACATCCACCAATCTGACTAATAAAAATAAAAATTACCATTTTTGAATCAGTTACAGATGGCAATTATCTTCTTACTAGACAGTTTTTTCAGAAGCATGTTTTAAACTGTTGGTTTCTATGGGCTGTTTTGAACCCTTCCAGCCCAATTAAGGGCTCAAAATGTAACTTCCCCCAGAAATAATTATTGATTTTAGGAAGAGCATAGAAAAGTAGGATTTTAAGCTGCATTTAGATTTTTGGTAATAATTTAGTGGTTGGCCTCTCTAGACTAAAAATTTTTGAGAACTACCTTAAAAGAAATATAAAATTCTTACTCAGCCTGTATCATTCCTAAAAGTACTTCACTTTACTTCTGCCCCCTCACCCCCCTTAATGGTCATGTATATATACCCCAATTGGATATACACAATTAATTTTCTATATTTCACTCTTTACTTCACATTAATTTAATAGACAACAAGCAAAATTAATGCATCAAGGAACAGGAAAATTTGGGAAGGATATATAATTTGGGCTACATAATAATCAACTCTGGAGCTTCACAAGGATAAATCCCTAGGTTGCTCCATGCTGCAATTTAAGGTAGCTAGATTGCTTATTTTATGCCCTTTTATAAATATCATGGTTGCTTTTCTAACAGTGCATCCCTAAAATAAAATTTATTAGGACTATATGTGGGAGCATCATTGTTAAGGTGTTATGCATTGTCTGAATAGGAAGCCATGATTTTGTTTGGGGGCTACAAAAAAGAATAAAAAAAATGCATACCAAATTTGTTATATTTTTATAAGCCAGATAAGTATTTCAGGGGGGGGGGACATCAAACCCCTTATCCCTCTGGACACAGCTGCCAATAACAATTTAAAACTATTTTAAAATTGGCCATGCTCCCATTGTCATAATCAAAAGTGATCAATATAATGATTTGAATTTAGTGTTAAAACCACTAGCCAGATACACCTTCCACTAGCAGGCTAGATTTGCTTTTGAAGTCTAGCCAATTCTTGTTTTCCCACCAGTTACTGCTTACAAATAATAAAAATAAAGAATAGAAAGATAAGCCAGCTTTTCTTTCAAGCTTGCAAATAATGCCCTTAGGTCAGGTAGAAAAAAATAATATAACATTACTAAATATGATAGTCCCTGCTTTGGCAATTGTATCCCAGCTCCCCTTAAATTCCCAGGTATGACCCTAAGCTATTTGCAAAGTTTGATGGTTCTGTTTATTTGTATTATTTGTTGTTCTTGTTTGTTCTTTAGTGTGGGCTCATAATGCAAAATATTGTCCTCTTCAAAAAATCAATAACAATTAAATCAACCAATTTTTGTATGTAACTCAAGGCTGTATCTTTCCCTATTAGGGAGGAGGGAGAGATGGGGATGCAGCTATCATAGTAGTAACCATTATATTTGGGAAGAGCATTGAATGGGCAATAAAATAGTATTGCTATTTTGTTGTTGAAGCATTCCCTGAGAAAAGGAATCTTGGAACAAGAAAAATTTCATAAAAATCCACCAAAACCATGTTTTATTGCTGGGGCAGTGAGGTGTCCAGCCAGAGTTACAGCCACTGACCTATCTTTAATTTTAGGAGAAATTAGAAATAAATTTAAAGTATATTGCTCTGGAATTAAAAATTGTTCTAACTTTAATCCATATTGGAGTGTTAGTAATTCATTACAAGTGATAGATTCTTTGGCTATTGTTTCAGCTAAAGGGTCAATTCATTTGATTTTACTACTCTGTATACAAATCTGTCACTTCATTTAGTATTTGAAAAATTGAAAATAGTCATTAAGAAATATTTTCTTTTGTCTATTATCAGATTTTTGAAAATTGATACTTTTAATAAAAAAAAAAAAAAAAATGGAAAAATTTTGTTAGAAGTACTATTAGTTCAAGATGTTATAGCTTGGATATGATATGTGATTTATTGGAATTTGTTCTGTTCAATACTTTTATAAGGTTTGATGGTAATTCATATAAACAAATTGTTGGCATTCCTATGGGTGGGAATGCTAGTCCATTTATAGCGGACTTGTTTTTAAGTCAATTATGATATGAATATATGATAAATAAAAATAGCCCAAGTAATGTAAAATATTACCTTTCAAATAATAAAAGATATCTGGATGATCTCTTAGTATTAAATTGCATGGAGTTTATTGAGATTTCAAAAAATATTTATCCATAAGAGTTAATTCTGGAACCTAGCTATGGGACAGGAGACTCTGACCATTTCTTTGATTTAAATATTAATATTTCAGATAATAATAAATTAGTTTTTAAAATATATAATAAAACGGATGATTTTAATTTTGAAGTAATTAATTTTCTATTCCTCAAAAGTAATATACATTCAAATATTACTTATTTAGCTTATTATTCCCAATTATTTAGGTATGCAAGAATTTGCAGTAATTACACAGATTTTAAAAATAGATGTAAAACGCTTAGCCAAAAACTGGTCTTAAGAGGTTTTTCTGCCAATACAATTAGTAGGCAATTTAAAAAATTTAGTTTTCTGTATCATGAACTTTTAGGTAAATATACAAAAATTATAAAGAAATACTGAAAGATATTTTAATATAATTTCTCTTTCACTTTTCTTTTTTGGAATTTTGTATTTGTACATTGTTTCCAAACCAGCTTGAAGGACTTTAAATGTATAATTGGTTCTAGATACCAATAAAACGCTTTGTTTTTTTATATCTCACGTCCAGACCATAGTCTTTAATTGTTCCAGATTTTTTTTGCATTTCATTGACCCATGGGATTTCATTAAGGATAGAACCAATCTTATTTTGTATGTATTTTTTGAATAGTTTTGCTAGTATGCATGTATTTCACAAGTTTTACCTAACATAGGGATAGGCCTACCATAAAGATCATTTTGATTTTGTTGATGGTTTGGTTATACTGTTTTGTCCCAGGTAATTGGATAGATGAGTAAGGTTAAAGCCTCGTTCAAGTGCACATTTATCTCAATTGCTGGATTAGGATGACAGTTCTTTTCTTCTTCTCTCTCCCTCCTTTTTCTTTTTCTTTTTTTTTTTTAAGCAAAGTAATCACCTCAAAACAAAACCTCGAAAACTTTTTTTTTTTTTTTAATTGTCATTATTTTGAATTATAGATCAGCTGTTGATGAAAAATAAGAACAAAAAGTAATAAAAACCCACAGAATCAGCAAATTTTGTATATGCCTATCCTAGGGGAATACCTGGCCCATTAGGGGGGGG
The DNA here is from genome assembly GCA_027921565.1 of Artemia sinica. NCBI lineage: Eukaryota > Metazoa > Arthropoda > Branchiopoda > Anostraca > Artemiidae > Artemia > Artemia sinica. Next base: position 37,770,188 of record CM051270.1, read on the forward strand.
GGTCATTGCAATGGTCATAGTATCAAACTTTATATTCAGAAATAGTGCTGAATGGAAAATTGAACAATGCTGCTCTTTTGTTATTAGAGTATTTAGTTTAGAAGAGGCTATGCACAAGAGTATAATCACTGCTGTTGCAATTATGTCCACCCACCCTCCAATGGGGCCAGCTATAGCCCCAGGCTATATGCAAAAGTTTGCTGGTTTTTTTTTCAAATTGACATCATGGACCAGCTATTGATAAGAAATAGGCACAAAAAATAGTTATAAACCTTCAAAATCAGTAAATACTTGTATATAGTCTTGGATTATATCCATCCCATTGGGGCCTGGAGTCAAGGATGGAATTATGACACCAGTAGTTTTTGTATTTGGGAATATCAGTGAATGATCATTCAAGTTATATAATTCTTTTTTCTTTCATTGGATTTCTGTCCTACAAGGAGAATTTACACAGGAACAGATCTACTAACCAACTTAGGGTAACATTCTTGATTACTATCATTGAAAGTAATAGATTTGGGTGAATGAAACTTACACAAATTAATTCACAGCCTTATTATCTCATTTAGTGGGAAATCTAGGGGTTGTACATGACTTTTTTCCTTGAAAAGAGAAACGGGATTTTTTAGGGATAATTACCATGCTTGGGGATTTCTTTTGTGGTTTTGGTAGTTCAATTTGAAGTAGTCAAAGAAAGGATTCCATTCTCAGTATTTTACAGACCAATGGATTGGAGATAGCAAGTGCAAACCAATTTCTCTGAAAATATAAACTTTGGAAATTCACTTGTTAAAAAAATAGGGGGATAAATATTGAAGCTGAAGAATGTTGCCTTTATTTTTTTAGCATCTCAAAATGCTGATTTAGTGGCTGTTGACTCTTCTATTCAACAAAGCTATTCTAAGCCTGGGAAGGGGGGGGGGGGTGCGAGCTGCCTGCTCTCCCACTTTTTAGATACTTAATTTTAAAAATATTTTTAAAATTAAGTATCTAAAAAGTGGGAGAGCAGGCAGCTCGCCCCCCCCCCTTCCCAGGCCTAGAACCACCACTGTTGACTCAGAAGCAGTAGCTTTGTCATTTCAATGATGTGTTTAGCCCCTGTCCCTAAATTCTCTGAGGATGAGTTTTTACAAAGCTTAATCTCTTGCTTGCTGCAGTTGTCTCAATTATTTTGTTGATGCTCTGCTATCTGTTTAATGGTGCCACTGCAATAAAATGTTTAAATAATGATAGACTCACAAATATTTTCCTCCTCTATAGCACATAACAACATTAGTTATAGTCACCTAAAAGATAAAATTGAACATTTATAAAACTATGTCATAAAATGTGTCTGCTTTGTCTCATATTAATCATTTTAAGATTATTTATTTTATAGTTAGGATTTGTAAAGTAAATATAAAGAAGACTATAAAGTTCAGCTGAAGATCTTTGAGTTGTGCTTGACTCCAAAAAATACTGTGCTATCTAGACCTTTCTTTCCCAAGTTAGTTGGGTTAGAGGCATATAGCCAACTAAATTAGCAGGCTTTGAGGTCCTGACACAAGTTCTTTGACTAGTTTGTTTTTCTATAGAAGTGTTAAAGACAGGTTTTGTATATTAGAATTGGGATTCAGGTTTTAGCTAATTGTCTACCACTTCTAACAAATTGGTGGGATCTTAGTTTTTAAAATATACTACGAATTTATCCACTATGCGGTATTTGAGTGGTGGATTAGGACATTTTCTTTTTAGGTGCAATGGTTTGGTAAATCTAAGGGGGGGGGGATCCTAAATCAACATCACCTAGATACTTAGTGGCAATAGGCAGTTTTACTTTAATGGGTTTACGGGCTCAAAAGTAGGAAGTTTTTATTTATATGTATCTGCTTATTTATTATGCATATTTGTATTTATTTTGTATATGACATTTACCAGCTTTGAAATGCACACACACACACACACACACATAACATTTTCGTTCCTAAATTTTGGCAAATGATTGCCCTGTCCCCCCCCCCCCAAAAAAAAAAAAAAAAAAAAAAATGCTGACAACCGTGCTTGAAAGCTAATATATTTTTCTTAACCCAGCTTCCCCTTTCTCTTTTTCTGGAAATCCTGGATCCTATTATATTTAGAAAAATCATGTCATACACGTCCAATCTAAAGAGCATGGCAGCAGAGATGCATGGAGTCTAGGCATGCCTGCAACTATGCTTAAGTCAAATATGAATGTTCATGAGCTTGCTTTGCATAGGAAGTAGTAAAGTTGCTATTACTTGATGCAGAAAACCGTGTATTAATCTGCTTATTGATTCAAGCAAAAAAGAGGAAAGTCTAGCAATGCATAAAATGCAGGATTTTTATCCAGAACTCATGTTTGGTATTAGCTGGTTTTCCTAAGTTAGAGAGAGAGAGAGAGGGGGGGGGGGTAATTCTTTTTCTCAAATGCTTCTGGGCTCCTAAACGTCTTTATTGGAAAGTTTACCCCCCCCCCCCCTCCTCCTCTTTGCCACTGTAAGAAGGTGTACTTTTTCATATAGCAATTTGTGTAATACTGGTAATTTATAAAATTTATAGATGACAAAGATTTTTATTTTATTGGACAAACAAATAGAACAGTTGTTATTTTTACAAGAAAAAATATATTTTCTGTATAGTAGTGGAAAATCTGAAAGCAAAATTGTATATAAGGATGCAAGTTAGAAAAATTGCATATTTTTATGATTGTGTTTGGTACATTTTCAGGCAGGGTAAAAATGTTTGTGTTACCAGACAGATAAGACGGGTTTGTTTAAACCAACAGGCACAGAATGGTTTTACAAGGAGTTTTACTACTGGTAGTTACCCAGAGCATGTCAGAATCCCTCTTCCTGCTCTATCACCAACTATGGAGACTGGAACAATTGTTAGTTGGGAGAAAAAAGAAGGTTTGATTTCAGTTACTTTATTTACTCTTTTTTCAATGGTTGAGCATTAAGAATATCTAGGATATCCTTTCCTTTGGGACAATTCTAAAACAAATAGCAAGAAAATATTGATATATTTGATTTGTTTCTACAGCCGTATGGACAGAGTTCTATGCACATCAGAGGTGTCAACAGAAATTTTCCAGATGGGCAGGAGGTAGACACCAGGATAGCAGTGGTGGGGGGGGACTGGAATATATTTTAGGATAAATTTTCTTCGGAATAAGTTTATTTTTAAATACATTTAGAAAAAAATGCAAATAAAATGAGCAGCTAACTTTACATGCAAAATGAAACAAAACTTAGCAATTTTCAAAAAGTGAGGATTCCTGGCAAAGGGATCAATCCATTTAGTCTTTGATATATTTAATTATTATGCAGTTAATCTTAATCCATTATGACCAAAACCTAGAGGAAATGAAAATCACTCAACCCAAAATTATGAGAAGAATTTATTGTTTACCAACATTAAAACGGGTGTAGACTTGTCTTTATGCAATTTCCTAAGTCTTGAAATAGTCTACCGAAGGAGTATGTTTACTATGTTCATAGCCACTATGTTTTGATTATATAATGGTGATGTGAAATATACCTGTTTCATAACAGGACAATTCTCCTTCTCCAAATGAAATCTCTTATATCTTCAGATTTTTAAGAAAATTACAAAATAGCAAAAGAAAGACTAAATTTAAACTTCCAACTGTCAAATTGACCCCTTTTTTTCATTGCTCAAATTCAACTTCACAAAATTAACAGGTTCAAATAAAATTATTTATCTCAAGAAAATCTTATCAAATAGCTTGGGACAACGAGCTGTAAGTAAGGAAATATATATTCACCAAACTGTAAAAGCATCATTTTGATGAAAATTGACACATCAACTGAACTTGCTTTTTATGCTGATTCCAAATATATAAAATTCATTCAGTTTGTTGTTACCTACCAAAAGCTACAAATCTAAGAAAGTTTGCTGGATCTCCAAAAAAGGGCGAAACACCCCAAACAAACAAGGGATCTTAGTGAAAATTGCTTCATTAGATTCATCATATAAGAGGACATTACCGAAAATGTTTCATGCTCTAATCTACAAAATGTGGAATTTTGCATTTTCTCCCAGAAGAAAGGTTGTGGATGCATGTTTATTTGTTTTGTTTTCCGGGAGTGATTATATCAAACCGAAAGTCCTATAAAACTAGGAGAGAGCTCGTTCGCAAATTAAAAGTTCTCAGGCCTTTTTTAAGTGACCATAAAGGTTGTGTCACGGGAAAGTGTTTTTTCTGCCATGTTATTGTGCCAAACTACGATTTTGCTCCAAAGAGGACCAATTTGCAATCAATTGAAAATTCTGAGAAGCAATTGATTTTAAAGTGTCAAAAACCTATATTTTGTGCTTCCAGAGAAAGTAACGCCAGAAGATGGCAGTACTAGATTTAACCAAGTAGATCTATTTTATTTTTATAAAATTATGTTAAGTGATGTGTAATTGCTTAACAGCTATCCTGAAGGGGGGAGGCTGAGTCATTGTGAAGGTGAGGGTAGAGGGAGATACCTAAAAGAGCACATTCTAATGCTCAAATTGCTAACTCTCCATGAACATTCAGATAAATGTGGAAAGGGGCAGGAGGGGAGAGTAGGAAATAATTACAATCTTTCTGTATATAGCATAAAATATTGCTTTCCCATGCCTACCAGCACAGAGGTGGAAAAGGTGAGGCAGGTAATTGTGAGCCCCACCCGGAGGGGGAGGGGCAATTGCTTCTAGGAACTTTGTTTTCAGCAATTTTAAGTGGTAATATTTCTGTTTTTCTGTTTATAAAAAGACTCCAATGTATTTAAACATGTATCTAATGTATTTATAGGCTACATCAAAGAGCCCTATTGTAGAGGTTGTGATGGCTTGAGCCATGTATAAGATCAAAAGTCACACAGAATTTAAATTCATATGAGAAATAATACCCCCTCTTCTTCCATCCAATTTTCGTTGTAAATATATCATTAAGGAGTTATTCAACAAAAATACTGTTAATCACAAATTTTGACAGTTTATTCAAATTTTGTCCAAAATTTTAATTACAATCGCACATTCTTTTTCTTAAGTAGAAAAATCAAAAAGTTGGGGTGATACTAATCAATTTACTATTATTGATATACACAATTTAACAGCAAGAAACTGGGAATTCGAGGGGTCGGTATCCCACATTATATCTTTGTTAGAACTGTCCATGGTTTGGAAAACAATCAGGAAAAAAAAAAAACAGTTTTTTTTTAAATGAAAGTAAGGAGCAGCTTTGAAACTTAAAATGAACAGAAATTATTGCTTATATGAGGGTCTCCTCCTTAACTCCTTGCTCTTTACTCTAAAGCTTTACTTTTGTCCCAATTTTTTAAGAACACTTACTGAAACACAAGGGCCACTGAATTAGAAAAAGAAGCTTTTTAAAGCACTAAAAAACTTCAGCTTAACGACTAAGGAGTTGGGAAGAGGGTAGTTCCCCTTATATACGGAATACTTTCAGTTCGTTTTAAATTTTAAACGTGCTCCTTACTTTTAGTTGAAAAATCTTTTCATTTTTTAATTACATTTCATAAAACAGTATAGTTTCTTGAACCCGATACTTTTGCTAACACAGAAAAAAGGGTCAGTGGTTCAACGCTCTCTTTCTGGTTCTTGATGGGTAGCAAAGCGTCATGACAAAAATCTTTTGAAAGGTTTTAAAACAAATTATGTTAAGTAAAATAAGAGTATATAGAAATGAAAATAGTAAAGTACTTACAAAAAAACAAAGGCTACTTATGAAAAATAAGAACTTCTAGAAATCAGTTTTATTGAGCAACGCCGAAGTGTTAGACGGAATTGAACGATATTGATATTTTTGAATTTAGTTATCAAACACCGATATTAAACACAATTAAGAAAATCAAATAAGACTTTCTAGTGCCTGGCGTTATTGAGAAAGGCTGTAAGTGTTGAACATTACTGAGTAATGTCGATATTTTTCATTGAATTTTGAATACCAAAAACTGAAATATTTGACGGCTTTATACTTCATAATTATAAAAAAATCAAAGCTTTTTCAAAGTGAACAACTAGATCAATGCAATCGCTCCTGATAAACAATAAATAAATAGTAAAAAACAAAAAACAAACTTCCGTTCTGGGTGAAAATAGAAAATTAAACATTTTTTATTATAGTTGCTTCAGCAGATATAGGCTCATTGGTACTCAGGCATGCTGAATTTGATGGCTTATTTTTACGGGAGTTGTCCCCTTTTAAGTTGTTTTCCTTCTTTTTCTACAACTATGCGACCTTTCTTATGTACTAACAACTTGGGATGTTTAACTTCAAACTCGAAAAAATAAACAATACTTATTTGGAATCATCATACAAAGCTGATTCATTTATTTAATGGTATCAAAATTTAGGTTCTTATGCTTTCGCTACTGATAAAAATTGCTATTTACGGGTCATCCATTATTGTTAAGAATTTTATTTTTTTTCCAAACCATATAGATAAAAAAAATGCGGAAAACTGAAAAGGTATCATTCAGTCACAAATTAGAACTCATATTGCCTCTATTAAGGGTAAAAAAAAACTATTGGTAGGCCAAACCTATTTTCTTAATTTGCTGTTATGCTTCCATGGTTTTTCCCTAATCCTGCTCTCTTTCCTTTGGTTTCTTCATAATTGCTTTATAGTCCCTGATTTCCAAGGGGGCAATGCCCCCCTTGCCTCCCCTTTGGGTGCCCATGATTCAACATTTCCTAAAATTTGCACTCTAAGTAAGTACTTTCTGAGTTGGAAAGTAAAAAAAAACTGAAGGATAAATAAGGGTGTCTCCAAAAGAAAAACAAAATTTTAAATTTATCTTGTGAACTTTTGAAAACAAAGAAGACTAGATTGAATGTGACAAAAAAGGAAAATCTAAACGGAAGTGTAGCTTTGATATTGTGATTTTAACGATTTTTTTCTCTGATGATTTTTGGGCAATTTGCCTAGTAATTTTTTCAAATTAATGGCAATCCTGATTGCATGCCATAATTCTCTAAAGAATTTATATGGGACTGTATTAGGTGTAGCTAGGATTCTCAGCAACTGAGAATAATTTCAGTTTGTGTACCCCCCCCCCCAGGCCAATCTCTGTAATTATTTTTCTCGACTTACAAAAACTACACATACCATTAGTAGTTAAAATCAACTCTTATGATCTTGATTTGATTAATTTAGATAACTGTTTGCAAGCATAAAGAGCCATATTAAAATCTAAAACGATTAAAAATAAAGTAATGTAAGGATTCAAACTTAAAACGAACAGAAATTACAATCAGTGAATAAAGGAAACCCAAAACGGAAAAAAAGGACAGTAATTAGAAGAATAATCGCACATCAAACATAAGGCCAACATATATTACTTAGGATGAACAAATGCAACGTAAAAACGAATAGAAATTAATACAAGTAAGAGCGGGGATACCACCCCTTAAAGCCTCTTAAGGCTAGAATGGGATTTGTGCTTCACTGGAAACGATATGTATTTCCAAGAGTGTGTATTTTTTTTTTGTCAAAACTTTAAAACTACACAAAAGAAGAAAATCAGGAAACTAATAAGGGCTATAAGAAAGAAATAAATTTCAATAATTACACTGCTAGCAACTCACTGCAGAATCAAGCCATTTGAGTCCGACACAACTGCGCAAGTTTTATACAGCTCATTGTTTGATGTATGGCCAGTCAACTAGCAACTAAAACTATCCTTTGATAATTTTTCTGGGAAACAGCTTGCAAATTTTTTTTCAGTCTTTTGAAGTGCTCACGTTACAGGTCCATACTTGACCATTTTCATGATCATAGCTTCCATTATCATAATCTTGGTTCGCAGACATATTTTCTCATTCTTAAAAAAATTTTTCAAACCACGAAAAAACACGCTGCGCCTTGGATACCAATATTACTATCCAGGTAAGTGAAGGTATCTACTTGATTGACGATCTTGTCACCTAACATCACTTCTCCATCCTCATTTGTTCGTAGTCTAAGAAACGTAGTCTTCATAACGTTAATTTTTGAACCTGTTCTTGGGCCCCAAGCTATTAAAAGCTCTCAAGGTTTATTCATTTTGATAGTGTTTTTATCTAGGACGCTCAAATCATCTGCATCATCTAAGTCTAGGAGAGTCTTACCTTCCTATTTGATACCGTTGTTGTTTTCCTTAATCCATACAAGCGGAGATAGGGCAGAACCTTGCTTAACTCCTGATTTCAAACTGAACCATCTACCGACCTCAATTCCTTGTATATTTGCAGCAATATTATTTTGTATGTAGCTCTAGTATATTTAATGACTTGTCTGGTATACTCTACAAGGTTAGAACCTTTACTAAAGCTTTTCTATTAGCTGAATCAAATACCTGTTCCTAATTTTTAAGACTGAGGAATAAAGGGACCAGATAATTCAGAAACTTCTCAGTTATTAATTTAAAAATGGAAATGTAATTGAAACATCCTTTCCCCTTCCTAAAACCAAGTTGTTCTTCTCTTAAGACTTGTTCTACACCATCTATTAGTCTAATAAATATAATCATGCTAAGTAATTTGCTTCTTACAGAAATCAAGCTAATGCCTCTTTAATTACCACAGTCACTCTTATCGCCATTCTTTAAGAGGAATCTAATTGAAATTCTCTCACATTTCATTCGGTATTTTCCCTTTTTCAAAAATCGCATTAATATTCTTCAGTAAGTAATCCCTAGAAATGCAAATACCATATATCTAAAATTTATTCATCATGCTATCAGCACCAAGTAATCAGTAAGTAATCCCTATCTTTTCAACTATCATATATCGAAATTAATTTAACATGCTGTCAGCACCCGAGGCATTATCATTTTTTTAATCCTTTTAGTACTGCCTCTAACTCGTATTCATAAAATAAATCTTCCTACACTTTAAATTGTCAAACAGATTTCATTCATGTCTGTATCATTTCTTACAACTTTATTATGGTTTAGCACATTCTCAACATACCTAACTCACTACCTAACCGTAAAAAGATTGTAAGTCCCAGAGAAATGTATAGTTCAAATACGATTATGTGGGTTGAAAACGAAACATTTTACCCCCCCCCCCCATAGCATAAAATTTTAAGCCCTCTTGCTTACTCTATTCTTTCTCCATCATTACCTGAAAGTTTTATATTGTTCCTACCAGCCGTTACTGTAATATTGCCTATCTTCCCAAGTCAAAATCTTAAGTTATCCCCCCCGCCCCTGCTCAATACTCCCTAAAAGTTTTGAATTGATCCCCTGAGACGCCGAAGACCTTTTTTTTGCATTCGAATCCCCTCTCCTCCGAGGATTAAGAGCAAGCGAAAAAAAACATGTGTATCTAAATGGTGCCCCAATAAATGTTGTACATGTGGACAAGTGTATCTCCTTGCCTCCCCCATAGGTACGTGGTCCTGTGGTTTCTTATGTTATCCAGCAATTTTTGGCAACGCGGAATTTATTGCTCTGCATAGTCCTTGTTAATGCACATCCAAATTTGTTAGTTTTTATTTTCCTTCAACTGAATTTTTTTTTCAAGGTCATAAGAAGAATGAAGGAGGCACACGATCTGAATTTTTAACCAGACATTCTCTGAGCATTTGCCCTTTTCGTTCTACGTGGTTTTTCTAAGTGCAGATCCTAATTTTTTGCTATGAATGTTCTTCATATAAAAATTTTAAGTTTTGTTCTTTTTGTCAAAGGTGATAAGCTAAATGAAGGAGACCTTCTTGCTGAAATTGAAACTGACAAAGCGACCATGGGCTTTGAAACACCTGAAGAAGGCTACTTGGCTAAAATTCTTGTGCCCTCTGGCGCAAAAGATGTGCCTATAGGAAAGGTAAAGTCTTCGTATTTCTAGTTTTAAGAGATTGTGGAGGGAGGTATATAAAGGCGTTTTTGTTTATGTTATCTTAGATAAGTACCATTAGTGAATTAGCTTGTATAATTTCCTGTATTCTCTTGCCAGATCAGCGATCGCTTTTTTTCCTTCTATTGATAGGAAGTCTGTAAATAGGAAAAGCGGGTTCTTTCGCCTCTTTTATGACCTTGCTATGACACTGTTTTCCTAATTATGGGCTGATCCACCAAGGCAAAGCTGTCAGCATCCTAAAAACAACAATGGGGGATATAATGAATTAATCTCTTTTTGGTACTTCAGTTATCACGTGAAAATCATTTTAAATATATCTTTATCTATATATAATATATATATATATACATATATGTATAATATACCATACATATATATATATATATATATATATATATATATATATATATATATACTATATATATGATATATATATATATATATCATATATATACTATATATATATATATATATATATATATATATATATACTATATATATATATATATATATATATATATATATATATATATATATATATATATATATTATATATATATATATATATATATATATATATATATATTATATATATATATATATATATACATTTTTTAAGGGGGAGGGCAAGAGTTAAGAATTGTACTGGATGTTTCGGGAGTTTTTTTACTTGGAGCAAGGATGCTCGATGACTAGTTTTCTCACATTTAGGCTGACAATCAATTGTAACATAATGATAGTTTCATCTGATGAGAGACAATTACGCTATAGGGGAAAATGGTTCTCTCAATTAAAAAAGTTTCAGTTTGGCAAAAGGCCTCGTGATTTCAGCCTGAAATATATTACTGCCTCACCTCTTAAAGAGAATAGATGTTACATCTGTTGGTTTTGCCTTGTTTTGTTCTTTTTCTGAATATATCCCTTGTAATGATGTTCATGGAAGGGATTGTAGCTATGGAGGCAGGCTTGGTCCTGGTAAAACAGACGTCTAATTATATTTGACACTTTTATGGGTGGGAATCTATCGAGAATACAGCAAACTGCCATGGGAATGCAGTTTTAGGAGCTGTCTTCTGATTTTTTTTTAGGTTATTGTCATCAGCAAATCTGTTAATATTTTGAAGTAGAATTTTACTGTTTTTAGAATAAAATTTTAATTTAATTGTAACACGTTATAGAAAAATTGTACTTTTGGTAAAAAACAAATGAGGTTCAGAATTCTCAGTAAAAACGCTAGATGCTATGATAGCCTAGATTCATCCATTATTGTTAACGAAATTTTGTCCTTTAACCATCATTTTAAAGCCAAATTTTATGACTGATATGCATTTTTCTATGACTTAACGTCACACTTGCCCTACTGAAGCAGAAAATTGATTTTCTTTTTTTTTTTTTGAGACGATAGAAATTCCTTCCTTGTAACAGCCGGGATTCTACCTCTGTCCCGATTATTTCCAGGCGCATGATAAGAAATAGGGATACAAAATTTGTACAATTCTTAATTTGTTCTCAATTATTGCCTTCTAATGCTATATCTTTTCATGTTTTGCCAGATTCATCTTATAGATAAGATATCTTCTGCTCTAAGCTTCCATCATTTCTAATTTCAAAAAATTATGCCTGTAATATTTGCTCTGATTGGCCAATCAGCGTTTTCAAGGGCATGGGTATGAAAGGAAAACTATTGCTTAGTGCTTTGATAAAAAAAAAAAAAATCAATTAAATGAGACAGAGATCTATTAGAGTCAAATCTTAAAGATTGTGTAGAAACCCTCTCCAGCTCTTTTGAAATAGAGGTTTAGCACCCAATCAAAATCTGAAGAAGGGGTGGGGGTGGAATGCGGTGGCTGTAAAGTATGTACAAGTCTCAGAAAACCTGGAAAAGTCAGGAAATTTAGGGGTAGGGAAAGAGGTCAAGGGTTTTCTGAAATTCTGGCAATCTGAAGTTATGATTTTCTGGTTATCGTTTCTCACCCAGATTTAGAGACTATTTCGCCGTGCTCAATTTTTCCAAAAATTAGATAATAAAACCTTAGAAATTTTGATAGGTCTGCGGAAGTTGGACTGATAATTTTGTTTCTTTGATTTTGTGAACTGTATACAGTTAATATGTAGAGGTTATGTCTGTTAATTTTCAGTTTTATTGAAATGGTTTAGCGCTTATTTAGAATAACTACTTCCCTTTGAATAACGTAAAGAAATGCTTTTCGGCTGCAACCACTTCTCAACTTTGCTGCAACGTTGATCTTGTTGAATTTGGACCGTTTAGTGTACATTCTGTTCGTCAGGCGTTTGAGTAAGGATCTTTCGAAGTAGGATGGAATTTAATTCAGTCTCAATTAAAGAAGATGGAAGAAGACTCAAAAAGACAGACATAAAAAGATCCAGGGCTACTAACAATACAAAATATTACGAGTTTTCAAACTTCATTAATGACAATAAACAAAAATACATCAATGGTGCGAATCTCAGTCTTACCAGAATATTTAATAGACAAGTGGCTTTGAAATGATCTGACTCAGTTCAAAACGAAATCGATAGTTTTGTCAGAGTAGTTGCAAATTTAATCAGAAGCTTTTACATCTGCCACCGCAAATTTCAAAAGCATCAAAGTACCAAGGTGTCTTCTGTCATAAGAGCTGTATCCATTTCTGTCACAGGGTCGTCCAAATTTGTGGTGAAATTTTACAGAACTCAATGGGCCGGAAATTCAGAATTAGCTGCTAAAACTTTTCAAAAAGGTAAAGAAATATATCCAGATCAGAAGGCCCATAAAAGAAGACTCTTGACCTTGCTAAAAAAAACATAACATGTGTATTTCTGGACCCTTTTAAAAACAAGTCTGGAGAACTTAGTAATTTTAAAGGACTTTTAACTACCAAACCTTTAATTTTGCTTATAGGAGACTTGTTGCGGGAGTTCTTGTTAAAAAAGAGCCAAAAAAGATTTATGGAAAAATATTGTGGTTCTTTTTTTACAGTTTTGTGGCTTTTCACTAAATGTTCATAAAAACAATTGCTGATCTTCACTCAAGTATTCATTGAGTCGCAATCGCGATTTACTAGAAAATAACGACAATGAAACAAATCACAATAAAAAATCAACAACAAAAACCCATGCCAAAAACAGAAAAATGCTGAGCTCATGTCGCATTTAATTTATGTCAAATGCTTCTACAGGATAGGAATTGTTTTTTTTTGTTAAATGTTCTACATTATTAGTTTTTGATATCCTTGGTATTTTTAACTTTTGGAATAACATTATTTTCATTCAGGTTGGAGATTTTTTAGTAGTTCCGAATGCTACATAACTCTACTTCCACATGGGCTCGAACTAGCCTCTAGCCTGCTGTGTGTCGTAATAAGTCAAGTTTCTCGCTTTTGACCTTCCTCCCCAAGACCCCCCCCCCACCCTCCGCAGTTGGGATCTGTGCACTTATGAATGTTATTAATCTACAAGCACATGTATATATTAAGGAAAAAAGGAATATTTTAGCTTGTTTGCATCATCGTTTCCAACGAAGAAGACGTTGCGGCATTCAAAGACTTTGCTGATTCTAGTGAGACTGTAGAACCTCAAAAAGTTGAGGCTCCGCAGCCTCCAACACCTCAGCCCACTCCAGTTGAAGCTCCCTCACCTCTTGCTGAACCTCCCAACCCGGAAAAGGTGCCGGAGTCATCTCCTGCTGACAGAATCTTTGCTAGTCCTCTAGCCAGGAGAGTTGCTGCAGAGCAGGGTATTTCACTTGCTGTAAGTTCTTTCTAATTCTTTCTTTTTTTAAATGCTTTTTGTGAATGTTATCGTATGGGTAGTTGAGAACTTATAAGTTAAGAGCTAAAAATGATTGTAATGAAGCTAAGCAATTGAGTCAACTTTAACGAACCCTCCTAGTTTGAAGAGTTGGCCAAAGCCAGTGGTCAATTGAAATATACACCTTCAACACATGCTGGTTGCCTGAAATAATTGTTTTAAGCAACGAACACGTATTGACTGTTGTACATGTCAAAGATGAGTAACGAAAAATGGAAAAGCAGATTATGGTATTTCAACATAACCCTTAAAAAAGTTGAATGTACTTGTATTGAATTTGTTGTACTGCAATGATCTATTTATGTATTTCTAATTTCCGTAAGGTATTTTTGTCTGGTTTTAGTAATGCAAGCTATCCTTCACTCTCATCCCTGCCCGGAGCTCTCGATTTAACTAGCACATGATAGAGTAAGTATTTGTTCATAGTTTCACAGTAGTTGGGCAGATTTACAATATTAGCTGTAATTTTTTACCCTTTCATAAACGTTGCCTCCCCCCCCCCTTGGAATGAACTGTACACGGGCATAGAATAGCTGGCAGACTTGGAAAAGCCAGACCATTTCATTCAGCCCACCAACACCGAACATCAGAGAGGGCTGTTTAAGGGTTCATTTGGAAGGAAATTGCTATATCTAGTACCTTTTGTAATTTAACAAAGCGTAATGTTAAAACAAAACAAATTTTTGACAAAAAATGCATCTTCGTATACAAAATGATGTTATATTGGATGTGATGTTATATTTGCGTAAATCTGCTGCCCGATTATCTGTGGCTCGTTCTTTACTATATCTAGCTAAGAAAAATCTGAGTGCTTTACCTGTTTGTGATACATGCGTATGTGTATATACCATCTTGGTTGCAGCTAGTGCTGCAACCTAGTATAGAACCAACCACGGCCCATAGTAACAAAAAAAAAACAAAAAAAAAACTGGCTAGTGAGAAAAACTTTCAATTCGTAGCTGAATCTGGAATGATAAATATTTCTTTATAATATTGCATATGGGCCGGTCTTTGTCGTAAACATCTCCAGGTACTTCTCAAGTTATAATCCTTAATCTCGAAACAACCCAGACCATTCACACCTACTTTAAGAGCCTCCAAACTGCATGGTAGCGCAGTGAATTGATACTCTGTTTGGCAATACGGGGCCCGGGGTTCAATTCCCGCTGCCGCCAGGTTGGGTTACAGCGTTTCTACCTGTCCCTGTAAAAAATGCCAAGCAATTGAAACGTCGATTCGACGCTCTTATGCGCCATCAGTAGCTCTGCAGGATCCCCCCCCCCCATAAAAGCCTACCTAGCCTTCTGAATTTCTGCTCCTTAACTAAAACTTGTGAAGAATTTAATGAACTCGACCCCAAAGAGATATATCCTATGCTGTGTCTGAAAATAAATCATAAAAAAGAAAAAACAAACACACCTTATTTTTTACCGACCTTTTTAAGTTCTGATTAATATGAACACCTTCTCTCGGGTTAAGAGACCATAGATGTATTGTCCTTACCCCAAGTTTACATGGCCTCCTTCGACAGATGAAGTTTTCTTTTGTTTATTGAATTGAATTTATTTATAACCCGTTGAAACACAATGATGAACGGAGTATATAAAAAAAAGAAAAAAGAAAAAACTAAAGCCAAAGAAAAAGACTGATAATGACAAATAAAACGAAATAAAAGCTCATAGAACAATCGCACAAGCATAGTAATAAACCAGAAAATGACAGCACAAGCCAATGTAACAAGCACATAGACAAGCATGAACAGAAAAAAGATAAAAATTATGGAACAAGCACACAAGCATAATAATAAACCAGAAAATCATACAGTATATATAACAAACACAAAAACAGTAAACGTGAAAGACCTATTATTTTAAAATGGAACACCATGGGTGTCCATTTATTCCCCTATTGTAAGCTGCAATGCATCTGCCGATCACAGCATTGGGGTCAATTAGGCCGTATTTCCTATTAGCCCAATAATTACTTGCCCAGGGGGGGGAGGCCGGGAAGATATTTAGGATACCGGTAATAAATTCGTCGGAGTTGCTTTGATTCCGTTGCCGAAAAGGTACGCCAAAAAGGTGCAAGGTATAAAAAATTTGGGAGTGCAAATGAGTTATAATTTAGCTAGCAGCTGGTGATTAAAACGAAGTTTATTGGAAACTATGCCACCGTAGGCACTGGACGTCCGGCGCTGGAAATGGCGAATGAGAAGCTTTTTAGTTGCTTTAAGGGAGTTGCCGATTGGGAGGCCAAGATAATTCATTTCCAATTTAGGAGCAACCAATATTCCATTAAGATCAACATTAAATCCTTCGGGAACTGGTCCCCAGTTGAATAGTACCACTTATGACTTTTCAGCGTTAAATTTAAGATTTATTTTTGAATACTCTCGACTCGAAATGGAAAATTTTTTCTCAAACGCTAATACCGTTCGGCTGGGGTTAAAGACATCGTCTGCATTAGCAATAAGAGACGCATCTATCCCTTTTAGAATACAGGAAGAAACTGCTTGAGATTGTGCGTCAAGAATACAGTTGTTAAACGCAATTGGGGATGTAAGGGTGCCTTGCCTTACTCCGCGATGAACATGTATAATTATCTTTGTAATTATTCCATCAGGCAGATTAACAATGACAGTTAAATGATTATACATATTATACAAAGCACGAATAATACAGGTACTGACCCCGCGTTTATACAATTCAGCGAGGATATGCGCGTGAATTATCGAATCAAAGGCACGACTAACATCATGGCTCCCTAGAACAAGTGGCTCTCCAGATTTATCAGCATCAATCAAAGCTGACGACAGTGTCGTCAGTGCATGAGCGCACCCTATTCCTTTCTGGAACCCAAATTGGTGTGTGGGCATATAAAATTTATCAACCAACTCAGGCATTATGAACTTCTCAAAAATTTTACAAAAAGTTGTTGCTACCGTTATTGGCCGGTATGATGAGCACTCATTTAGGGTTTTATTTTTTTTAGGGACAAGAGTAAGACGGCCAGTTGAAAACGAGGCAGGAACTATTCCTTTTGTAAACACCATTTGGAAAAGTAGGGCAAGGTGGGAAAAAAGAAAAGGGGTTCCATATAGGAGGTGTTTGGCGCAAACGTGATCTATACCTCTTGAAAAAGCTTTCTTAATTTTACGAATTATATTATTAACATCCGAAACTGTTACACTAAACATTGATTTGTCCCCCATCGAAAGTATATTTTCGAGTGTCTATCTTTCTTCATTTAATATATTTTTCTGATTTTAATTTTTTTTTTTTTTTATTCAATCCTAATTTTTAATCTCTTTTCTTCGTTTAAATATTTTTTTTCAGTTACATGTTAAGTTTCCTTCTAAATCCCCTATTTCATAAATGTCTCTTGATCCAGTTTTTTTTTTTTTTTTTTTTTTTTTTTTTTTTTTTTTTTTTTATGTGCTTTATAATTGTGTCTTATTTTGTTTTGTTGGCCCTTTACAAGCTGAGCTTCTTGGGCGTGTAAAAACCTTGCGTTTGTAATTGTTTTTTTTTAGTATTAATAAATTGATTGATTGATTGATTGAGTGTAACTTTGGAGAGATTTTCTTTTAGTGGGTCTGCTTATGAAAACTCTCTGGAGAAATGATGTTCCCATAGTTCGGGAGGGATATTAAATGACTGGTTGGGCTTTTGTTATCGTTTATGTGTTGCTCTTTTGAAAAACGGCGTTTGGTGGAAAAACGGATCTGGTTTACGATACCAGTTCTGGGATGGTCGCAATCTATCCAGATACTTAGCCAGAATTTGGCCCTATTACAAGCCTCAACAAGTAAAGAATTCTGGGACCAGCCCTTCACTTGGGATCCGACTCGTACTTTAGTGCGAGAGACAAACTGCTTTTCTGCTTGTAGTAAAGCGTGTGAAATAAGTGACGCATATATATTCAATTTAATACGAGTTTCATTAATTGAAGACGGAACCGAATCCTGGAGAAGCTCAAATGGTATTTTTATCTTTGGGAGAATATTATCAATACAATGCTGGTACGGGGGTATATCAATCTTATTCCATTCTACCACATTACGCCACTTAGAATCTAGAATTAGCTACAGACAACAGTAACTGAGGAGTTAAGTAGAATTCAAATACAAATATTTATAAGACACTCGGTCATGTCATATCCAAAATTTATGGCAAAAACTTTTTCCTGTGAACTTTCTAAAGATATTTTGGTGTTTTGATTGAGAAATAGGTTGTTGTCGACTCTCAGTAATAGTTTGAAGTTTATTTAAGTTCTTTCTTTTTTATCGATAAATTCTATGGCGCTGATAATCTCATTACGGAACTGTTTTTTTACGACAAGGTAATGTTTACTGTCTTGTAAGTTTCGGTTGCTGACTAATTCATGTTGGCTAAAGATAATAAAGATAATCTATTTTTAAGTAAAAGAATGAGTTTAAGGGTTTTGCACTTCTGGATTAAAAAAATAAATTCTTGCTTTCTAAAAAGAGTTTCATTGTTACTCCTTTGTTGCTAGAGTTGGGTGTTTTATTACAGGATTTACGCTGAAGGGAGGGCGTTACAAAGCTTTGTGGCAAAGTGAAGAACTGGCAATTACTTCAGCTGACTTTTGACGAATTGTTTACTTGATATAGATGACGGAAAGCAATTTTTACTTAAATGTGTAGTCGAACGTGGTCAGAGTTTATTATAAAATTTTCAATGTAGCATGTTCTCTTGATCGCGTATTCCACAGATGGTGACACTTGTGAACTTCATCACTTTAAAATTTGTTATTTTCAACGATTGTAAAAAGAATAGACATGTCCCTTTTCCGTACTTTGTAAAATATTATTTGATAAGCAGACATTTATAGGTGCGTTTGTTTTTTAATTTCTTTTTTGATGCTTATCCATAATATTGTCCATATTAATACTATGTTTTCATTCCTTGAAAGAACAAAAAGGATAATTATTCCCGGGATTTTCAAATGGTTGGTCAGCCAACTGACTGGTCATTACAATTGTGATATTTTGATTAGGAAAAAATTGTAGTTAAAAAAAAATCATTGTCGTTTATTAAGTGGAGCGGAAGCTCTAATGCTTAGGTGTTTGGTAGAGATGCCTACTCAAAAAACCTGTTCCTTGGTACAATGTAAAAGTGGCAATTGTTTTAGTAGTTAATAAGTTTTTAGATACATTAAATTTTACAGACTATACATTTTAGGGGACGATTTAAAACGTCATTGGTCGAGTTAAGATGTGTAGCCATGGTTGGAATATAAGTTCAATAGATAAAGCCCGCCTTGAAAAAAATATTAGGGCGCTATTTGGGACTAGCAAAAGTCGGCCAGCCGTTATTTGCAAGAAGATAAGGATTGGCTAGACTAGGAAAGCAAATTTAGGCTGCTAGTCAAAAGTGTTTCTGGCTTGTAGTTTTTAGTGGTAAATTCAAATTATTACGCTCATGACTTTAATAAAACTCACATTTTTCACTTTTTTCTTCACTTTATTTTCAATTGCTTCAAGAAATGAAAAAAATTTTGAAAACCTTACAAAATCAGGACTGAGACCCAATTTTAAAGCTAGTTTACTGAGAAAAAATGATAATGACAGTAGGACCGTGGTAAATTTCCAAACAACCTGCTTTTTCTGCTGTTATTCGTAATAATATTCACTTGCTGATCTTATAAAGCAGCTTTGCTTTCCATTAGATATTCGCGACTGGTACTTTTTTGTTGCTAAGACACGTTTTGTTGTGAGCAACCCCCTATTATTGGCATAGAAATCGCTTTTTAATTTTCCACATTTGTCTCTGGCAGTCTCTAAAATAGCTTTTATTTCTTTTGTAGTCAGTCGAGAAAGGAAGTGGCATCTTTGGTTCTGTTACTTCTCGTGATGTAGAGGCTGCAGTGAAAGCTGCACCGCCCAAGACTACACCAGTAATGGCTCAAAGTGGTGCTGCAGAGTATGTAGATCTGCCAGTCAGTAACATCCGTGGCGTTATTGCCAAACGTCTGCTTCAGTCTAAGCAGGTTTGTTTTAGCATTCAGTTTTGTACTTAAAAGAAAATTTATGTCCTATTTCTTTTAAGTGTGCATAATGTAATACAATTTTTTTCAATATTAGAGGGAACTGTCTTTGAAAGTGACTTGAGAGTTTTTTGGGAGTCCTTTGACTTTTGAGGCTGCTGAATTTTATGTGCCTAAAATTGAATCCCCAACTTTTGAAAATTTTACAACGTCAGCAAATGATTTAAAATCAGACTGTTATGAAAACTGTGGTACTTTTCTGGGAAATGCTGAGAACAATATACCAAAAAAAGCAAGGTGGGCTTAGATCAATGCTGCTTTGACAAAAAAAATTCATAGTTTAAGAACCTTAGCTGTTGTTTAGCCAATGCCCCAGTCTAAATTCTGTTCTAAAATGTGTTGAAAATAAGATTTTAGCTAAATTAAAAATGGCAGTTTAAATAACGAAAATAATAAATCCCCTAATGTTGAACCCCAAAAACATTATCACAACAAAGTCTTCAGTTGGATATTTTGGCTAGCCTGCTTAAGTAGTTTAGTTTGTTTTTGCGTTTTTTTTTTAACCATACCTGAACTGATTGTTACCTAAAGGTATTTAAAGACCTCAATAACTCCTGCCATCTTGTCTACCTTCTTGTAAACAGAGAGTTTGTGTTTGAGTTAGGTAAAGGCTTTCCATCGAAACACTTATTATTACCTATTAAGGCTAACAATTTTAGAAATAGCCTCACATTTTTCTCCAGAAAAGTTCTTCGTTATTTATCTTTTGCTTTTTCTCTGTCTGTTTAAAGGTTTAAATGAAATAATTGGACTTTACCATGTGTTATCTGTGATTTATTTTTATTCGATTTTATTTTGCATCTATTTGCTGGTTGTCTGGTAATTAGATAGTTAATTATCTAATGTATGCTAATTTTCAAAAAAGGAACTTAAAGAAACAAATTTGAATCTCCTTGTAAATTCCTTTTTTGGTTTATTACCTGTTTGTATTAATTATTTCTTTGTAAAATAACAGTGATAACGAATAATGTTTGTTTTTATGGGAAAAACCGATAAACCTCACCTCTCAAAATAGGGGTGAAGTTTTTTTTTCAGTTTTTTTCGAATTTCAATAAAATTCAATTATAAATATTGTCTTGCAAAGGGGGAAGGGGGCTGATTACCAGGGGGTAAATGTTGTCATTTACCCTCTTTAACAGATTTGTTGATTTCATGTATAATACCTGTAGCTTTTTTTTTTAGCAAGATTGTTAGTGTCTGTATCGTTTGTTAATGAACTGCTAATATTGACACCATCAGTTGATAAATACAATTGACTATCGAGTGATTTTAATTAAGAAATTTCATGTTTGCCACTATTTAACATGTTTGCCACTATTTGACCTTTGTACAAATTTTAGACCATACCCCATTATTATCTATCTGTTGATGTAAATATGGACGCAGTTATGAAGCTGAGAGAAGAATTGAATAAACATGTCGAAAAAGATGGTTACAAGCTTAGTGTTAATGATTTTGTTATCAAGGCATCTGCCTTAGCTTGTAAGAAAGTTCCCGAGGCAAATTCTTCATGGCAGGATACGTTTATTCGACAGTAAGTTGACATATTATTTTTAGCGACGGTGAATTTCCAAATTTTAGCGTTCAATGTATAATTTCAATGTTTAGCTTCAAACTTGTACTGCTTAAACAAAATGTAATTGGGACTAAAATCTAAAGGGAACGACTAAAAAGAGTTGGCCCCAAAAATTAAGCTTTTGTGGCAAAAAAAAAGCAAAAACGAGATATTCGGCACCATAGTCGCACAGACTATAGTTTTAGGGAACCTACAGTTAATTTGGATAATTTCGAAGACCACACTACCTTTCCATGACGATAAATAAAAGTTCAAATAGGGATAAAATCCTTTTAATATACAGTGATGATGATAACCGTGATAGAAATTCACAAAAATACCAGGTATTTCGGTCACATATACAGTGACCGTCATCAGTAGTAAAACTAAACTAAAACAATTTAAAACAAAAGTTTATATACTAAATCAAATAACATTACATATTGTTTAAATCTCTAATTTTTTTCAAAGCAAAGGCGGAAGCTATTCTCTTTGACCTTCTTTTACTACTGATGACGGTCACTGTATATGTGACCGAAATATCTGGTATTTTTGTGAATTTCTATCACTGTTATCATCATCACTGTCTATTAAAAGGATTTTATCCCTATTTGAACTTTTATTTATCAACTGTTAATTGGAGGTGGGGTCGTACCACCTTTTATTTATGCTACTAAGTGCTTTTTCCCACGTTCCTTCGTTGAATGAAAATAGTTGGAAACCTATTTTCCAATCTGCTCGGCAGTATCATTTTACATTTTGGTTTTTACGAAACTGACTTTAATGACGTTCATAAAAAAAAGGGAAAGAAACGAGTAAGTTTGACGAAAGTCATATTCAAGAAGAGAGATTCTTTGAGCTAAAGTACTCAAGTAAGGGCAATGAACATTCTTAACTTCTGTTTTTTCTGAAGAACATTGTAGGAAACGATTTCTTAAAATACCTCTTATTAACTATTTATTATTTAATTGAAAACTCAAAAAGGACGAAGCATAATAAACAAACTATGTAAACAGTTATACATGCAATTTACTTTTAAATAAGCTAAAAAATTGCAGTCTCCACTGAAATTCAAGAAATATAGCTTTCTGCTATAGGTTATGTGTGTCTTTTTGACCTGCTATAAAAAAAAAAACAAAAAAAAAACAATCAAACTAATATGAGCCACCCAGAAGCATGATAACTTCGGTTTGAACTTTTAATCAATTTATCTCAATCATTTAAAAACTTTTGAAAGTTTTTTGGTTTTCACATTTCTATGTCGAATCGCTTAATTGACTCAATTTCATGTCATAAGAAAATTCTCTAAAATAAGGATTGATGCGTCAAATTTTCAAGACAGCTGGTGCCATTCAATATTAGATTATTGTTTGGAAGCCGATTTAACAAATTAGACGTTCTGAAGAACTTCTCTACATTTTTACTTTCCTTTGCATTTTCCTATTTCCTGATACTATAATTTCCCTTTTCTTTTTACCAATAACTGGCTAGGGTACGTTCTGTGGATGAAGGATGACAGATTGCCTAAGGTCGTCCTTTTCGACCAACTGGGTCTAAGCGGAAAGCAGGTCGTCCGCGGTTTGGATGGGAGGATGTCATAAAGAAAGATTTAAGGGAAATTGGCGGCTTGATGGTGCTTTGAGTTGTTAGTAGTTGTTGTAATAACTGTCATTATGTACTAACGAATAAATTAAAATGAGGGCAGTATTTTTTCTAGGCAACAACTAGGCCAAGGAAACAAAAACAGAAGCCTTAAATTCTGATAATAGTTTGTATTTGATTCAGCTTTGTGCAGCCACATTTTTGAAATCCGAGCTAATCCGCACTTCTCGAGGAAGCAATTCTAATTAGTAACAACCTGGGTTTGAAAAAAAATTGTCCATGGAACAATTACAATTAAACGATATTTTATTGGTGATGCATCCTATCAGTAATAAATAAGACTTGGACGAGTATGAGATTAACCCCATGTACACAAATTTAATTAAAAATGCTTTATTGCAATATTACACAAGAGTTGTTGCCAATCTGCCAAAAAACTGTAAAAATATATAATTCTAGCTGCAAAATAAGCAAACATTGCAATTAAGAAATGTTAACGTTTTTAATAAAATTGTATGACGGAAACCAATCAAATTTTTGTCATTAAATAGCCAGGACAAAAATGACCAAGATGACATTTTTAAAGTTTTTCTCACGCTGTTTTTGGTTATCAAAACGCAGTCAAAGCCTGAAAAAAATTTAGTCAAATCTGAAAAAGAAAATTCAGTCAAAGTCTGAGAAAAAATTTGTGACCAAACTAGTAGCGAGAATAGTTTTTTTTTTATTGAAATATTTTTTCAGTTTCAGAAATTTTTATTTGAATGTAGGAGGTAAAAGCTAGCGTCCTAATTTATTCCTTAGCCTTTTAATTTCAAGTCGAAAAGGATATATTTAAATTTAAGTTTGTCGAAAAGAAGCTTTAGAATTTAGAAAAAGGGGTCCAAAAAGGAGCATGAAAAGTATTAAAATTATTCTTAAGTAAAATATACAATTATGAGCCGTTTTTTTCTATTACACTTCGATCATTCTACAATATTGCAATGTGATGTTGCCTCCGCTGATGATGACTGTCGCGTATACAGTCAAAATATTTAGAAGTATGTCTTTTTCTTATACATTGTGTTGAAAAAATTAATTGTGTTATATTTTTTTGGTTTTTAACTTTTCATTCTTAATATTCAACCCTATTTTAGATTTACTTCTGTGGATGTCAGTGTTGCAGTGAGTACTGTCCGCGGTCTGATAACACCAATTGTTTTTGGAGCTGACAAGAAGGGACTTGGATCAATTAGCAATGACGTCAAAACTCTTGCTTCCAAAGCTAAAGACGGCAAACTCCAGCCTCATGAATTCCAGGTAAAGTTTCAAAAAGAAAATTATAAATGCCAAATATGATGATTACCGGAAGAAAGTGCAACGAAAGATTTTATGTAATAAGAGGAGAAGTAAAATCAAAAATTAAATAAATATTATGCAGTATCTAACGTTTTCTTCAATATTAAATTGATATAACAAACTAGGTATAATAGCAGAGAAAATTGAAGTAAGCAAATGGAAAACGTTAGTAAATAATGGGGTTTAGCGAGGCCGGCCTAAAGTGTAAATTGCAAGCGTGCAAGACTCACATTTTATGCTCCTATCGGGGGGGGGGGGGTGAGGCTCATAAAAATTGAAACTTATGGTCTAATAATGCTGTTTTTGTGCACTTTTGCATCTTTTAGAACATTAAATTGATGTATCTCAATTTGATTTATTATTGATTGACTTGATAGGTTCAATTTTCTTTCTTGTACTTTAAACCACTATTATGTTAAATGAACTAATGAAAGCTTCTGGAGAAACTAGCTCGTCGCACAATTCAATCTGTTTGCATTTGATAAAGAGTGTTTGTCGATCGGATAGTTTTTCGGGCTTGAAAAAAATTCAAATTTTGAAATCGGCTCAAACCCTTCTTTCACAGCTGAATATCAACTAATGGCAAGAAAATTTCAACTTTAAATTTGTCTTGTGGGTCAGTTAGATATTTGTCTCTACCCTCCGAACCGAAGACAGAACGCGCTACATCCCCTTCCGCTGCGACCTGGCATGACCAGGTTCAACAATAAGGGGTAACAGGGCTGCTATTCTGTTACCAGGCTCTTTGAGAGAAGGGAATGACAACTCCATATTAATTATGTACCTTGTTAGCTCATTTTTTAAGTTTCAATGCCAAGACCGAAAGAAAGGGCCGCTGCATTTTGTTGTCTATCAAAACTTCCCAAACACAAAATATATCATGAATAGAACTCTCTTCTTTGATATTGAAACAAGACCAGACATTTTCTGTCTCACCTGTCATCTGAAATTCAGACGTTACGTTGGAGTTTGTTTGACCCTAAGCTTCCCTCCCCTCTTTTCTCTTGCTCTCTGGCCTCTGGTCTTTTCAAATGTAACTTCGCTTCAGTTGGTCGGTGCTCGGGCTTTTGGCCTTCGGACACTTGTTATCATCCCCATATCTTCACTTTTTTTTTGGTTTGTATTTTTTCGGGTTTTTATAGTCTTTGTACATCCTTATGGTTCCAACCTTCTCCTGTATAAATTTTCACGTCTCTAGTTGAATCAGTTTAGATAATGTTTTAGTTTTTAAAATTCAGTGTATACTTTCAGTGTAAACACACATATTTCAATGAATCATCTGAAAAAATTGTCGGAACCCATAAGACAATGTGTCATAATTTTCAGAAAGGAACCCAACTAATAAAAGACAGAACGGATTTTTTTTGGGGGGAGGGGGAGGGCATAAAATATTGCTTTTTTTATTGCAGATGCTACTTGATTTTTATAGTTTTTAGACAATCTTAACTAACCAAAAAATGTTTTAACATGAAAACTAGTAATTGAGTCATGTCCCCTATGCAGAATTTAGGTGTGTGATTTTCTGCATTCCTGTGATTTTAATACTTCAGCATAAGACGACAATTTTCTGTCGTTCAGTAGCTGAGATTCTGCCTTATCCCTTTATTAAATTACATTTTTGAAATTTGCTTTGAATTTTTTTTTAAATGAAAAAAAAAACATTA
Organism: Artemia sinica; assembly: GCA_027921565.1. NCBI lineage: Eukaryota > Metazoa > Arthropoda > Branchiopoda > Anostraca > Artemiidae > Artemia > Artemia sinica. Next base: position 37,796,088 of record CM051270.1, read on the forward strand.
GAAATTGATTGAATGTCACCGAGAAAAGGAATATTGTCTATTTTTGAAGCAAGTTTTGATAATTCTGTAAGAAAAAGACTAAACAGTATTGTAATTCTGGCTTATTGAATGGATAGGCCTGAAACTAGCGAATCTGATGATACAAGTACCCTTTTGTTTCCTTTCAAGCTACAGCTGTAGGCTTGTCGTGAAATCTTATCTTTCACAGGAACATGAACCAAAAAATTGACATGATAATTTTAGTAAAACAGTGATGATATCAATGTAACCACCTACTAATTTATACCCAAAGTGTATAATTTATCCCCATAAAACTGTAACTAATATATGGACAAAGTGCTTAACTGTACCGCTGCATTTATGTGTCAGGCACAAGTGACATTGTTTTAAAGCATTCGGATCAGTTTTAAAAACGTGCGTTATACCCATTAGGCTTAGTACAATGATTTACTTTGATTCTGCTCGCTTTGTGTTACAGTGCCGTTTTCTTTTCCATGATTTTTCTTCTTCTTTTTTTTTAGGGAGGTACCTTTTCTGTATCAAACTTGGGTATGTTTGGCGTCAAGAATTTCTCCGCCATTATTAATCCGCCTCAGGCTTGTATTTTGGCTATTGGAGCAACAGAGAAAAGACTTATACCAGACTTAGACTCCGAAAGCGGGTGAGTTTTCTAATGCTTTGTTTTTGTTTTGGTACCCTAATGCTGATTCGACTAGAATTGAAGTTGAAATATAATAGTTTATGAACAAAATTGGGCTATATAATTACACATTAGGGGGGGGGGGGTAAACCATAGCATATATTAAACACGTAACCTAACCCAACCTAGGTACCTTTTATTCCCCCTAAACCCCAAAAAAGCAATTAATTTTATCTTGGAAAATAGAAACAAATAAAACACACAGAAAGCAACAAAAATTTAATCTACAATATGAAATTGTAGATTAGATTGTAGACACAGTCTATGAGATTTCTGACATTGTTTTCCGGCTAAGATTTTATCAACATTTGCATTAAAAGACGTTGTCCTGATTCTTAGGATGTTTGCTAAGTGTTTGTCGGTCAGTCTGTTTTAAAGGACATAGTCTTGATTCATAGGATGTTTTTTGATTTTTTGTCGGTCAGCTCTTCAAACACTAAGTTCGTAAATCAAAAACACAAGATTCGACAGTAAGATTGAGTGTGTGCACCCTGCTTTTGCGAAAACGTATGAAGAAAGGTGAGCAGTCACAGAGCTACACACGCCCACTCATTACCAACTTTCGATTAACACTGGCGTAACAGTACCATACTTGAAAGTTGTACTGGTAGTGTAGGTTGTAAGAAGGCTGTTTAGGTGTGGCACAAATATCAATAAAATTATGAAATGAAGTAAAATGTTTTTAAGCGTTAGTATTTTTCAGTTTTCAGCAATTCTATTAAAAAAATGCTGCTTGGAGTGAAAATGACTAACGGGCCGCACATAAATCTCAGGCCGGCGGAACGCTGGTTCTGGTCTAAAGAATCCGCTTTTTATCCGTTATAGAATGATGTCATTCGCGATGTTTCAGTAGCACATATCTGCATTTTAATTGATTTAAAATGTATTGGCTCTCGAAGTCTTTGCCCCCAATAAAAAATTCCTGATCCTTCCCAGTAATTCTGAATTTCCAACTACATCCCCGAAGCTGAAAAAAAAACAGATGTGTAAAGGATTTGCTTCCAGTTTTGGTCCTCCCTTCTCCTTATCAGCTGAGAAATTCAGATTCTAAGGATAGTCATTTTTAGTTTTAGAAGAAACATCTATTGAATTTGGCACGGAGATTATCGTATCCAATCAGTCCTAGGGCCCTCAAGGAATGGTGGATTTCCAAGGAGTGGAAAGACGAAACAAGTGTTTCTGATTTTTTGTTTTTAATATTTTCCCACTATTATTAAGGTACACAAGATAGGTCTACTGCAAAATAACCTTGATCTACGTGTATTTTAATTCCCGTCTGAATGAGCCTGTTTCTATTGGAAATTTCTACCCCAGACTCGGGCAGAAATTTTTTTCTCATAGGATGAAACGCTTTTACGTTTTGGGTTCATTCGTTGATTTCTTTCACAATTTAATGGGTCTTGCTGTTTAATGGTTATTTAATGGGTCTCAGCTGTGCTGAAATATCTTAAATGGGGGGCTGAAAAGCAGATCAGCCTAAAATTTAGGCTGCTATATTGGGTAATGAAAATTTTGAAAAGACTTGTTTTATTTTTGGAAAAAATTCCGTGATCCATGACCAAAAACATGAGGACTGTTCAAAGAGGTAATTTCGAATCAAATGATTCGTTTAAATTTTCAGCCCGAGCCACACCATAGACTCACCTGTGGATAAAAAAGCATAAGATTTTTTTCTTTATTTTGACATTACGTTTGTACTAAAGAAGCAGAGAATTGAAATGGCAAGGAATTGGTTTGAAAAGCTTGTCTCAACTATTGCCTACGAGTACTGTGTATGTGTGTCTTGCCAGATACATCTTACGGATAGCAAAACTGGAGTTCTAAGCTTCCAGCGTTTCTAATTTAAAAAAATTGTGCCAGAAATGGTCAATACGCTTATAAGCTGAAAATTGTTCAATTCGATAAATTGCGAACGGCATAGAGAATTAGTTCTGTATTTGTGCGCAATTTTGTTTTATCCTTAAGTGTGTGACTAAAGTGGCCCGGGCATTGCCGAATCCTGGATTTCTGTTTTGCGGTAGAAGGTGCTCTGTTATGCATTTTAATGGATTCAATGGGCAGATTGGATGTGAATAGTTCTGCGTTCTGCTTTGGGAAAAAAACGACGTAAAAACTCGGGAATTAAAACATTTTTGTCTTGCTTTTTTAGGCACAAAGTATCGAGTGTCATGTCCGTCACATTAAGCTGTGACCACCGAGTGGTAGATGGGGCAGTTGGAGCTCAGTGGCTTGCTGCATTTAGGCAATACTTGGAGAAGCCGCTTACTATGATCTTGTGATTATTTAATTATTTCCAATTGGAATACCTTTAACCTTGTCAAATTAAATGTTAAATATTTCTGTTTGAAAATTTAAATTTACTTTGTTTCGTATATATTAGGGAGGATCCTAAAACAATGTAGATTTAACATAGGCATCACGGTTTCATAGATTTCACTATTGTCTTCAACCAAAGAAGAAGAAGAAAAAAAAGCACAGCAGGCATTCACTTTTATTTGAAAGAAATTAACATTTGAAAAAAAAAAAAATGCTAGAAAAAAAGAAGTTTGAAGTAAAAAATGCTTTTTTGTTGTTTTTACTACGACGAGCAAAAAAAAAAAAAAAAAATGACAGATCTGATATGAGTTAAGAAATAAAGAGTGAAATGAATTTGAAGTTAGTTGCATCCTAGAAAAAAATGACGAAGTTTGACTGCATGAGTGAACGTTTGTAGTAAAACTAAGAGATAATTTTGTTCTGAAACTTCATTGTTACAAATTTAGAAAAAAGCCTTTTCACATTATTTTGCATCAATATCTACTTTTATTTAATAAAGGTTGGATTGAATATGATTTTAACAAATGTGAAAAAAATTTTTTCACCTTGCTTCGGATCACGAAAGGAATATGGTCAGGGCTCCGAAATAGTGCCCCATAACTTAAGACGCACTCGAGACAGATCAGACTACCCACCATAGGCCTGCAGAATAGCCAACTCCAGCAGAAGAAAGTGATTTCTCCTTTCGAGTTTTATTGCATTTATCAGGGTAACTATTCTTTTTTCAATGACTTCCTTCATGGTGACAAGCCGCAAAAATAATTCCTGGACATATGGCGGTACGAGTCAAGTTTGTTCATCAGAGGGTGGCTAGTAAATGTAAAAGTAGCCATGGGCATCTTATCAAATTTCTTATTTAAGATCTTGTAGTGGTCTCTGGCTAGACTAGTCCTGCATTTTGCACTTAACTCCCTATATGGATCCTCTGGAGTGGTACCATCAGGGCTTAGGAGCCCCTGCAAAAAGCAGGCAATTACTATAGTGAACTATATCATAGCAACTTGGCTTTTGCAAATGTATTCCTATCGACGATGATCAGACCGTGCAAAACATATATATATATATATATATATATTATATATATATATATATATTCATTAATGATTCACTTATGGTGTGAAATATAACAAAAATCACATGGTGACGAAGTTTAGTAAATTCTAGTTATGAGGCATGAGATTTCCAGTTCGTTTCTTGTGTATTTTAATGTTTTATTACTATGCGAAGAAATATTGTTCCTCACACATCAAAACCCTACTTTAGTGTTTCTGGAGAATTCTAATTTTCTCGAGAAGTTCCAGAATTATATTCAATACACTATATTCAAACAAATAGGCTAGTGTATAATTCTATTTTATTTCAATATAATTTAATTGCATATGAAGCCCCCACAAAATCGTCCTTGGGGCGGGCAAGGATTTACAAAAAAATGTGCTTTTGCCAATAAAGTATTCACAAATGCAAACAGAAAATCTATAGCTTAAATGCCCAATTGCAAAATTTCCAAAGACCTTTTTAGACTCAAATAGGCTGGCTTATTTAAAGAAATTATCGCGTGTTGATACGAAGAGTCTACAAAAATCATTTTGTCACAAGAGTCTTCAAGAGCAGAGTTGAGCTAAACATATTTTTGAGGATACCAAAACTGAGCTTCTGTAAAATTTTCAACGTGTAACTAACCTATCCTGTTTAGGAGCTCCAAGGTAGACATTGCGTATCAGGCACGTCAATTGGAGAGAAGGACAACTATCCTCTATAGATTTTTTGCCCCCTCCATTTTGAAAAATACTTATTTTTTGTATTTTCATTGAAAAAATCGAGACAATAACCAAATTGCCCTATCTTCTAGATTTTTGACGAGCACATTTTGGCTCCCTTCCCCTTACATTCTTCGCTCCTTGAATTGACGCCCCTTTTGCCTAAATTTATGCGTCTTTTCATTTATGTTCTTGAATAAAATAACTTTACTTATAGAATTACTTCCATAAAACCACCCATTGATTCTATCAAAAGGAATATCAGCAGATGTTTAGGACTATGTCACCCGACGGAGACATGTTAGGTTCACACAAGATCTGGCGCCGCAAAATGTGATATACTGGACCCAAAATCTGGGATATCGCATTATGCCATTTATCTAGCAATGTATATTGCTCTAGTTGATAACTCAGCATAAAAGTCAAACACTTTTCAGGTTATTTAGTTATCAATTCATAGAGCAAAAAAGTATAAAAGAATCATCGACCCCTGCTAAAGAAAAAGGTTCAAAAGTATAATCAGAAATATTGCAAGATAAAAAAAAAAAAAAAAAAAAAAAATCAATATGGAAGTTTATTTTAGTAATTATTGAGAGGCTTTCTCGACTTCAAAGCCATGCGTAAAAGATGGGCTCTCCCCCGAGCGACAGCAGGTCGCTCTTCATGGATACGACCAGGTTTTCTCTCGTTATCAAATTCATCCCTGCGCCGATTATCATAAACTTGGATAGATCGAGCTGTTATTTGCTCTCCTTCTTGACTACTGGTACTTTCTTCTATATGATCTTGGCTAACACTACTGCATCCGCCCAACCTGACTCGACTATCAACGCCTGTGCATTCATAATCAAATGGTCTATGTACCGATCATCCCATTGGGCAGCTTGAGCACGGTGTGATTGGGAAACGACTCTTTCACAGTCGTCGACCATCAAATCTTCCAGATCTAGAATTAAAATTGGTATTTTCGTTAGTGGTAGAAAGAGAAGCTTTCAATGGGGTATTTAGGGAATAAAATAGAGAGATCCATAAAAGGCTTAAGGGTAAAAAAATTGACTTACATAAACTAACGAACTTTGACAAAATCCAAAGGTCATTTTTGAAAATTACGCCAAACTTAAATTGTAATACTGCTTCAATATACAGCGCACAAAAATATACAGGACAAATAACAAGATCATGTTGCAATACTACTAAATGAAGCAGTGACAAATTCCCTAGGTCATTCGTTAAAAAACAAGCTCAATTGTCATACTATTTTAGATATGCTAGCAGCACATGAGTCTTGAAGGACCACACTGGCTACGTCCACTTATTTCATTGATGGGCGATTCAAGCATCGAAGCATGTGATTGAATCTTTATACAACAATAAGGTTATTCTCTAAAAACAAGGACGAACACTGGGAAATCTAACAAATTCAAGACATTATTTTGGCTGTATGATTGGTTCACCAGAAGAAAGATCACGGATGCGTATTTGTTTTTTGTTTTTCCAGGGGCGATCGTATCGAACCAGTGATCCTAGAAAATCGGGAGAAGGATCATTCGAACGTAAATAAAAAGTTTTAGTGCCCTTTTTAAGTGACCAAAAGATTGGAGGGCAACTAGCCCCTCTCATGCCCCCTCTTCCCCCAAAAAAATTTGATCAAAATTTCGAGATAGCCATTGTATTTAGCATAGTTGATGGGTCCAATAACTACGTCTTTGGGGATGGCATGACCCCCCATGGTCCCTGGACAGAGAACTTTTAGGTTACGCAATTGGCCTATTGTTTACAAAAATTATTTGTCATTGCAAAGTATACGGAAATTTTTTGGAGTATATTTTCTGCGGGTGCGATTTTTCAAGTAAAGGACAGTTTCGGGGAAATTTTACACAGGGGATTTCCTGGCATTGTTTGAAAAACAGACTGAAATTAAATAAAAAACAAGTTTTTTTCAACTGAAAGCAAGGAGCAACATTGAAAATTTAAAATGAACAAAATTATTTTGTATATGAGTGGGTCCTTCCTCAATCCTCACTTTTTACACTAAAGTTTAACTTTTTGTCCATATCCCTTAAATAATACAACTCAAACACAAATTTGACTGAGAAATATTTTTTTCATTCAAAAAACCTTTAGACTTTAGCGTAAAGATGAAGGCAGCCACCCTAATATACGGAATAACTTCTGTTCATTTTAAATTTTAATGTTGGTCCTAACTTTTTGTTGAAAAACCTTGTTTTTGTATTTAAATTTAAAGAAGAGAGTATGGAGCTCTACCCTCTTTGAAAATTATTCGCAGAGGTCTATTGGGGACGGATTCAATTTCATCTTACTCTTCCAGGGGGATGCCAGGGTGCCAAACTGGACAAGAAATATTCGAGATGAGCGGACAAAGGAAGCATAAATCCTTAAAGACTGGGAAGGGGGAATGCAAAGTTTATTTGTGAACTTAAGGAGGGAGTTAGACTTATGAACTTTGTGGATAATATTTTTAACATGTACATCCCATTCTAAATTATAAGAAATTGTGACGCCCAGTAACTTAAAGGAAGACACAGAAGTTTCAGGAGGGATAGAACTAAGAAAAAGGGGTGGGGGATATTATAAAACAGATTTGCATTATCATAAATTTACAAGGTTTAGTCTCATGTCTAAGTCTGAGGCACTATAAGCCGTATAAATACGGCTTACGGGTCATTAGTAGTTCCCTGAACGTATCAATGTAGCCAGGGCTGCACAGGTCACAGAGTCCAAAATAGAGATTTTGAGACCTTTTTCAGTCAAAAAAGGACCTTACTGGAGACCATTTCGGACCCAAAACTCAGCTTCAGAAAGTCCGGGTAAGAAAAACGAACTAAATACAACCACAAATGACACGTTTCTGCGAAAGAAAATGGGATCATGATTTCCGAATATTACCCAGTCCCGAATCGGAGTCCCAGTGATAACTAAGAAAAAAACCACCGGAAAAATATCATACCATGGAAGAAGAGTGCTTTCATGAGTTATCCCAATCCTTCTAAATCTGTTTCTTTTTTTTTTTTGGTTTTTGTTTTTTTTTATATTACAGACTGTTTTGCATTTACAAAATTTGCTCATTCACAGAAGCGTTTCATTCACTCAGTATTTTCCCTGGAAAAGGAAAGTACAATAACTGGCAGACACAGGTGAAATAGTTCAAATTTATGACTGCAGGTAATTTGGATGCTTTTCTACCTTTATCCCATTGTTTCACCTATCATCGATACTTCCTGGCTCAGATGAAAGTCCAGACAACTGGACTAGCTTAAATTCGTCTACAAGTAAGTCCTCTTATTTGCTATGTGTACAACCCTCTAGGATATTATGGCCTATTATACAACACAGCATGGGACTGGATTTGATTAATGGATAGTTCTTCTGGGCTTTGTTTGTTCTACTGGACATTTTTGGCTGAATAGCCTCTTCCTAATTATGTTAAATTATGGCCGCATCCCCATTGTAGTATAATATCTGTAGGCGTAACTTATAATGAGTGGGAGGTAATAGGCTTGAGATTACTTCTGCAGGACATCGACTCTTGTTGATTATAGCACCAAATGGTGAAAAGATACTTGCAGTATTGTTTCATGAACTAACCTCCTAGTGTTAGGAAACGAGGTATTAGGTAATATATAGAATTTATTCATTCGGACAGGAAGGATTGGGGACATAGGCATGGAGTAGGGCTCAAAATGGAAACTAATAAGCCTCGCTTATATTAGGAAGGTATACACCACAAAATTCTAGTTCCATACTTTATGACCAATAAGTGCAAAGCGTCAGTCATAGTGGTATTTGCCCCAGCAGAAGTGACTGACGGGAAACAGTAGTGACTCGGAGGAATTTTGCAGGTTGTCACAAAATGGGCCAGATTGCACCGAGACGTAAAATCTTAACTTAAGCTCAATAATACCTCTGGAAATCTGCCTCTTTTTGGATTAATATTTATCTCTGAGCTAGTACTCTGAGTTACAGTATATCTATTATTTGTTAATTTCTTCAAAATGGTTTCGGTCAAATAATTTCGTCTTTATTCATTTGTTTCTAGCTTAACGTCATCGCCTAACATCTTATATTTTTAATTTGAGAGACTAAGTAGAAGTTTGCAAGACAGTAAAGCATGAAATACGCATGGCACATAGACCTCAGGCTTGGGGGTAGATCCAGATGATGTTTTAGGAGCACGTATGCCCCCCAGAAGGTTGAAAGTTGTACTAATTACAGGGTCGGAGGGGCAGAAAATGCCGATGAGGGAGCTAAATTTTTTACCAGCACATCCCCCCCCCATACATTATTTCTGTACCCGCCCCTGCTCATGGTGAATGCTCCCGCTGTGGTGTTTTATTTTATAAGTTGTTATTCGTAATGAATCTATTTCTAATGACAATTCGTTCAATTTTGAAAATTTTACATGTAGGTCTTATCTGTCTAGTGATCTCTATATATATACTTTTTTTTAATAAGATTTGATTACATAAACCAAATCAAAATGTTATATTTGTACTAAAAGAGAGAATCTGGTGAAATATACCCCAAGTGACGATGAAGCACCCTTTCCTGGATAAATATCCCGTATATTGCTAATCAGACGGCTCTGTTCTATAGAAAATGCTCTTACATCGCATGTACCTCTAGGTCAACCTTTGTGACAGAACTTTTTAACCTGGCTCACTGACTACTCGGATAACGCTTCAAACGGGACAATTCAATGATGCATTTTTCTCTTTTTTTTGATGGACTCGCACCCTTTTTTTTACATTGGTTACAATAGGTCACGCCATTAATCAGATGTCTTGGTTAATTAAGCACACCACGAGATTTAGTATTCCTCCTCCGAGAAAATACTTCAATTTGTCGCGTTTCAACATTAATAACAAATGTAATACCTTCATCTGTAATGTCTTTGAACATTCCTTTGCGATAAGTTGTCGTCCTCTCTATCCTTTCAGTCTGCCTCGGAGCAAAGCTAAAAAAAAAAAAAAAAAAAACTCAAACTGAATTCATGAAGTCATTAACAATAACATAATTCATAATACTCACTTAATATGAAGTACAAATGGAAGAACAAGGAAATTACGTATCCACAAGACCGCCTAGTAATTAGGCTGGTGAAAAAAGACCTTGAAAGGAGTCCCCTCCCCTTAAAATGATCTAAATCGAGTAGGGACTCAATTAGGAACTTATTCTTACTTCTCAACTAGTTTGCTTGAGATCTAACAATTCGGTCTGATATATATCGCGATGACAAGAACTTAAGGCCCCCCTCCCCTTCCCCCGACAGAGGTCCGATGCGGCACAGACCTAAGTAGTATGCCTTGCTTTTGCCTCCCATCAAACCATGTTCTACTAGGTCATTCTTGAGGCTTGTTAGAAAAACATGACTTGCACGACAGAAGGATTTCTTTTTTTCACCCCTCTACTAAACCTGTATGGAACGACCAGGGACAGCTTGGTTTGTACTGGTGTAATGCATGAGAGCTCATCTTTTCTCAATGTGTTTGTGCATATGCAGTACAAGAAAGCTCTTTAGTTATTTGGCAAATCAAGAAAAAGATTCTGTGAAACGAGTGTAAGTGTAACTCATGATACTAATATCAAATTTTCCGCCTTTATCATTGTTATTTTTTTTGGACATCTTGACGTACCCCAAATTGACTAGCTTTCACATAATTAATTGTGGATTTCAAAATATATGGTAAACACAGAAATATATGGCAAATTTAGGAAACTGTTGGAATAATGTTTAGAATCTCGGGTTTGTTTTTTTTAGGGAGGGGGGGGAGCTGTGAAGACTCCTTACATACATGCCTGTGCAAAGCTATATGAGGACTTCAAAATAAGAGTTCATATGTTTAAGATTTAAAACTCCACTGATTAAGACAGATGATTTTAAAGAATAAAATTTTGTTTAAAAAATTAACGACTTCTGTCTTTAATTAGGCAAATGCAAAGACTTCCAAACAAGTGTTTCCTACCTTGGTTAAAATTATGCATTTTGATTCAGCAAAACGAGAAGAATTTTCAAAACAAGATGATGTTTTTACTGGATTCAAAATTACTAAGTATTTGGAAAAAAAAGGTGCTTACCATGAAAACTTGGAATTGAAATTTACAGGATAAATTACTTTTAGGTAAGATTTTTTTCAAACTAAAACGTTTTTACTGCTTTTACACCTCATTTTAGTGCCATGGTCGTTTGGACTTAAAGAAAGCTCTTTGGCTCGGAAGGAAAGAACCAAATGATGGAATAAATATTCAATTACAAAAAAAAAACATTAGTAAATTGCTAGGGTGGTGAATTTGGTCCGCCATTCTCATGGTCATTTTATAAATGGAATACACCATTATTGTGATTTTGGACCATTATTTTCTATAAAATGAACCCGGAGCCCTATTCCACAGAAGCTGGACAACTGCTCTCAAATTTGAGCGATTATTATGATGAAATCTTGATTGTTTGGGGTGAAGGGATAAATGAACACGGTTTCTCTTACTTTCTCTCAAGTTTTTTTTCTAGTTTTAAACGGATCCTTGCTTTAAGATAGAATGAAGACATAGCTTTTTGTAGTTATCAATCAATTTAGGCTACAGGTTTAGCCATTTTGAGCTTGGCATGCTCGGAAAAACAAGGCATAGGCATATATACTGTAAGCAGAAAATTGAATATCTAAAAGGTGATTGGTTTAAAAGGCTGGATTGCTCCAGAGATGCTACTCATACTAGTATTGGTAAGTTAGTTCAAATCTTGGCTGATAATTATGTAGTAGAGATAGATGATGAGACTGGAAATAAGTGATTAATTTTGCTTATAGGACAGAAATATTATGGTAAAAACAGATATATATCACTTGATTCCCCATTCACCGACCTTTTAAATCCCTTTCCTAACACATGTTTTTTAATATTCTTTGGTCAAGGCGAATATAGATGATTTAAGTTGTTTAAAGACATTTCCGTAATGGAAGATTTTATGACGGAATTGAAAACACAACCAGAATTTTCTAGAAACCCGTTTTGTATAAAACATTTTTAGTTAAGATTTTGTCGCAATACAGTTTCGCGTCTGATATTTTCTTGAAAATTTGGGCTTTAGTCCAAGACATCAACAAATTATTAATTTTACAGAGCATTTAAATATGTCAACAAATAGACGCATTTAAATATTTGTATAACAAATTAAGTATTATAATTCATTGGCATACAGCTGCTCGTCACGATGCATAACATCAAGACCACACAGATTTGTAACGATTTTTGCTGCACAAAAATTAGTCTGCTTTTTGACGGAAAAAAAAATTTCACATTAAGGCACAACTGTGGTAGGCTAAAGTAAACAGATTACCCTCCAGGAGGGGGGGGGGGAATCACGCCTCTATATTTTGAAAGTAACTTTTACCCACCCTCATGAAAAGAAATCGAAAAAAAATCTTTGCCCCTCCCGCCTACATTTTCGTGAATTGGCGGCAGGATAAATACAAATCAGTTGATCGATTACTTACGATACACACGGTCGGGACCGTTACGTATGGGGGGGGGGGGGGCGCGTACACCCCCTCCCCAAATGTTTTTGGCCACTCCGCAAAAAAAAATTGTCGCCAATATTTTTTGTTCCGTTAAATAAAGACCACGAAAATACTGACATGTCACCTAGAGAATTCTCGAACTTGGTCGGTAAATGCAGAAGCTTTACCGACTCCCGCCATGATTTTACGGATTGTGCCACAATTTTCCATTGGGTGAAATAAAGAGCATGAAAAAACTGACATGACATATACCGAAATCTCAATCTCGGTCGGTAAATGCAATGATCTTACCGACTCGTGGAGCGATTTTACAGACAGCACCACTATTTTCTATTCGGTTAAATAAGGAACATGAACATAATGACATGACATAGGCTATACCAAAATCTCAATCTTGGTCAGTAAATGCAACGGTTTTTCCAACGCATAACATGATTTTACAGATGGCGCTACAATTTTTCATTCGGTTAAATGAAGAACATGAAAATACTGACATGACACCTCCAAATTCTGATCCCAGTCGGTAGATTCACCGGTTTTACTGACTGGAAAAAATGGCCGAAAACCTCATTCGGTTAAAACTAGTACCAAGGCGTTAAGGTCGCGGTCACGTTTTATAACAGGTTAGGTGGTTAGTAGATTAAGAGCTGTGTGTGGTAAAGAGAGGGACGCCCATCCAAGGAACGACATATACGTTTCAAAATTCACAAATTACGTGAGTTGGATAATTGACCTCAAGTGAAAAAGAATAAATTAATGAAAGGCATTAGAAATGTCGAGTTTAAGAAAAAATCGAGTAAAAATAAAGTGTTGGGGTGCATGAATATATTCAACAAAGACGGATGAATGCTATTTTTCACGGAAACAACGAGACTAAATGGATTTAAGCTGCTGAGCCGGTTATTTTTTGCTGAGCAGGTTATATTCTGAAAAAATTCTACAAGTCTTAGAAAAGGAAGGCGTAAGCAGAGAGGTACTTATGTTTCAAAGCTATGATTATGCAAGCAATATGTCTTGTATTCGACTGGGTGTCCAAGAACACATATTAACAAAACTGGAAGGACAAGTACGCTAAGTTCGATTCTTGGCTCATAGAGAAAATCTTATAGTGCAACACGCCTGCCGCAACACCTCCATAGTCCGAAAAATGTTTGAAATCTTACAGGAATAGTGCGCCTTCTTTAAGGGTCGAATGAAACGAGTCATTGCTTAGAAACGAGTAGTTGAGAGTGGTGAATCGATACTGAAGCTTAAGAATCTGTCAATGATGAGATGGACGCCCAGATTAGAGTTTGACATCGTTGTGGACCAGCTTTGACACTATTGTTGAAGTTCTCAAAGAGCTAATAGAACAGAACAAAGACAAGATAATAAATGAAAAAGTCCAACATCCACATCACCACATTACATGCTTTGATTTTATTTTGATTCAATGTTCATACGCCAAGTCCTATTTAAAACGAAAATTCTGGCACCAAAACTTCAGACTAAACAGCTTGATCTGGTTACTACAAACACAAGACTCAGGGCGACACGCGACATCTTATATGCTCTCCATTGAGACTGATCAGATAGAAAGGGAAATCAAGGCATCAAAAGCAAATGTGGAAAAAAGTTGACTCACTAGCCAAAGACAAGTTCCAACTTATCCTAGCAGCAATATCCTAGGCGTCCACCTGCCCGTTATTCAGAGGTAATTTCTAATCCTGGAGTTGACCCACTAGATGACTGGAAATTGTTCTATGCCAAGGAACTCTGCGGCGTCCTCAGAGCCCTAATCAACGACTTGGATGATGCAATTCATCATACCTCTTCTTTTCTGGAGCCAGAGTACGGAAGCCTACTGGGCAAAATGGACATCAACTATGAAAGACTTTCCGAAGCTACGACAATTGTTTCGGGAAAAGATCTAGATCTCATGGAACTCATGCGACAGCTATTGGCCAGGACTGAGTCGAAAGCTAGAAAGTCATTGATCACACCATCTTTGAGACCCTGTTCCGTGAAACTCATGCGGTTAAATCGATATTCCCGACTCTCGGGCCAACTTACCAGTGAATTGTGACAACATCACCAACTTTGGCCATGGTGAAAGAAGTTTCAGCAAAGTGAAACTGGTCATGACACGTGTATGTACAACGATGGACGATGACTGTTTCGAACATTTCGTCATAATGTGCTTTGAAACATCCGAATCAAGACGTTTGGCTTTTTGTTGAAGTTTTGTAGTTGCATTTTCTTCATTCTGTGTTCAATCCATACATTTTAATTCAAATTTTCAGTTTCTCACTTCCGAGTTCTGTTTGTATATAAATCATATCATCACTTTATTCCTCTAGTATTATTTTTTTCTCAACTAGATCACCAGCTAGTTGTACGTATGCTTCTTAAGAGAAACTGAACTAATATAGGCTAATCTTCTTCAGGCTATACGATTAGTTGGGCTAAGCTGTTTTCTCAAGTTTTTAATTCAAAATGGACATTATACTAATTATTGATGAAAAACCGTCAGTAAAAATGATCAGCCAGTCGTTAAAGTCCTTCGCAACCCCCCCCCCCCCCCAGACATTTTCGCTAGAAACGCCCCTGCACGCCGTAATCAGATCCATTTTTCTTAGGAGATCAGATCTGTGTAAACATGAGAAAAAATGAATATAATTGGACTTACTCATATGTAACTACATCCTGTCTTCTACCTATTTCTTCTTTAACATCTTCACCATCACAAAAAGCCTGATACAAGCTTTTGCTAACAAGTGGTCCCGGGGTATTGATGTCACCATGTTTTCGTGTCCGCAATATTTCTTCGCCTAAAAGAATACATATATAAAACTGTGCAAGTACACTTTAATAATGGCTATAAAACAACATTTTAATCATTGAGTTGCCCATCCCTTTTCTCTTTTTATGAAGGAAACGAGCAGGAGCCCTGCAAATGAAATCACGACTACCGAATGCACCATCACTACCGAATGCAAGGCTTACCTTTTCTCAGCAACACCAAAGAGCCTGAGTAACTGACAAAAGCGGAAACTGGCGCTAGTGACAACTAAAAATCAACAAGACCATCTAGCGTTTGGCACTTGTTTCAAGCTTCGTAATTGTGTTTTTTTCCCCAGAAACTGAGATTTCTGGGCCAATTGAACTAATTTCACTAATTTTGTCTTATTAATACACTGAAAAAAAAAATCAAAGAAACACCAACATTAGATGGCGTTGATGATTTTTTTCTTGTCACCAACACTAGCGCCAGTTTCTATCCTTGGATGTTACCCATTCTCTTTGACCAACGCTTTGATTTTACTTCTTCGCCATCTACTAAATGCCGTACTTGTCAACCCTTCAATAAAAGTGGTACGCCTCATGAATAATTCATTCTGTATTTCCCAACACCCAATCAATGGTGTTAGTTTTAAAATTAACCATATTAAAAGCTTATACTTTATCAATGTGTTGTAAAAGACAATACCTAACAAAATCTATGTTGTGGTTTCTATACTTCAGCATATACAAGCCAAGGCTATGTAGCTTTGCCTCAAAACAACATCTATTAATTGTTTTCTATGCATTTGATGCTAAAAACGATTTGATTCTATCTCCATCACCAATTGATTTAAACACTTTATTAATAATTTCTAAACTAACTCTTTACGTTGCATTATTACTCATAATCGTTCCATAACCATCTATGCGAAGAAAAAAATTCCCCTAGCCTAAAAATTATAAGAAGCAAATAAAAGGTAGATCTACTAGCACAAGTGTAACCTCTCATCCTTAAGATGAATAAACTTTAAGACTCTAGACTACAAGCTACTCTTCAAGAGGAAAAATCTTCGAACAGGGGCACTTGGAAGGCTGATAGCGTATGAGCTGTGAAGTTACACGGTGTACAATTCCTTGATTCACGTCTCCTTGGCTATAATGCCCTTCTATCTAATCGCAACTGTCCGCAGCCACTTAAGTGTGGAACGAAGGTGAGGCTCAGAAGTTGTGGACACCTCTGGACATCCAATCGCTGTGTCTCCTCGTTTCAAAATTACTTGCCCCACAAATTTCGCGCGTGTTTGAGGTTGGAGAAAAGGGAAAACACAAGGTTTCACTTTATTGAAAGATAAAGTCTATTTGGTGGACAAGGTCCACCGAATCGAACACTATTCTATGGTACCGCTTCAAATAGACTACACCAAGTCTACTTTTCTACTAAAAAGCTGGTGACAAGAAAGGGGAGGGAAATTCAAGGGACCAAGGCCACTTTAAGTGCCTCAGACTATACAGATTGAAAATCATTACATGTTTCGATTTAAACAAGCTGCAACATACCTAGCTTTCCACTTAAAAGTTGGAAATGGGGAAGGCGTGAGTACTGAATGGTAAACTGGTTCATTTAGGCTACCCTTCATGTAGATTAAGATCTGTGCATGAATCCAATCAATCAAAGTGCAACATACCCACCGTTCTGCTAAAAAGTTAGCATTGCAAGGGCAGGGAGAAGGGAGGGGATATTCAAAAAGTTAAAGAGCCGATGTGCCTCCATAAATAAAGATCGAAAATCCTTACGGGATTATGCTTCACACAAGGTCCTATATGTCTAACTTTCTACTAGAAATTTGGTGGGCTGAGCAACGAGGTGGCTTGAGTAGCTGTGGGCTCACTTTGTGCTTCAAATCTTTGTTTTCACTCTAAATACAATATATATCATTCTTATCTTTCTGTCAAAAAGTTGGATGTGAGGAGAGTAGAGAAAGTTAGAGGGCCCAAAGGTCCAATTCAGTCCTCCAGTCATACAGATTAGAAATCTTGCATGATTCTGGTTCAGACAGGGTACAACATAACAACTTCTATGTTAAAAAAAACTGGTGATGTATTAGAGGGGACTACGGCCTGCTTTGGCTCTCCAATCATACCGATTAGAAATCGTTATGCAATCCAAGTTAAAAAACGTTAATTTTCGTTAATGATAATTTTTCGGGAATATCTTAGAGAAATCAATTTTTTCCCCAGATAAATTCAGGAATAGAAAATCATCAGAAGGAAGGGGAGACTTTGGATGGACCATTGGCCATGATTATATCTAAACGTGTATAGTTTCAAAACACTTGCGTAATCAATTTCAAACAAGGTGCAACATGCCTGCCTTTGAGCAAAAAAAAAAAAGAAGAAAAAAAAGGTAGGGGGAAGGCCGCTGGAGGTCCCACATACACACAACCCTATATTTCACCTCAAACTCAAATAACACTGACTTTTAAATCCTCGCTTTCAAATTTTGCCTCCAACAATAGTGATTTATAAATCCTTGCATGTTTTGGGCTCAAACGAGCTGCAGCCTAACAACCTTTCTACTAGGAAGCTGGTGTAGCACCATGGCACCAATTTGGTCCTCCAAATGAGTAGGCTGAAAATCATTGCGCAAATGAAGTTAAAAAAATTGTCAATCTTTGTGCTTAAACTAGGCGGTGGGAATAGTGGGACAACATTGGTCGCCGTCTCGCCAATGCAAGACATGCCTACCTTTTCTGTAAGAATTTGGCAATGAGATAGATGGAGTGATGCTGGAGGGGCAAAAAACCCCCTTTATGCCTCTAATAATAAACACTATGAATCCTTACATGATCCTACATCAAACAAGTGAAAACATGCCTCTCTTTCTCCAAAACAATAGGAGAAAGAGGGCCTATCGTTTGACATTTTGCCACCAATCATGCTGATCTTAAAATCCTGATTTCAGTCAAGCACAAAACCTTCATCTTTTACTAAATTTATCCACAGAGCCTCAGTTTTTAAACAGACTATTTTAACAATTTTTCACAGGCAAAAAGCCTATTGTACCTAGTATAATGCATATCTGATATGCATTATGCTATTATCACGTGCACTGCAGTTTACCCCTGAAAGTATATTTCTCAGACTTTCAACCCGATTGATGAAACGGCAATTCTTAGCTGCTATTTCAAAAACATGTCCAACTTACAGTGGGTTCTATGAATCATGTTGCTTGCCTTCTCACTGCAATTTGCCAGGTGAAGATTTGACTCAGGCATTGGGACAATGTGCTTCGCATTATAAGGACAAGTAAAATACTCTACTTCAGCCAATGCATGTTTCTGCAAAATAAAATATTCACTTTGATTACTTTTTGAAGCTAATTTTGCTTCTGGCTAAAAAAAAGAAGAAAAAAACACACAAGAATGCACTATAATATTTTTCTCTTAAAAAAAAGCCAAACCAAAATGATAAGTCTTTCTTGAACAACAACAATAAAGTGGATATGTGTGTCTTTGCACAAAATTTACTTTTGCCGAAATGCTTCATACTTAAAACTTACTCCACTATTACAGGTAACTCTCATACACTTTTCTCAAAATCCTTACAGTTTTCAGTAGGGCCGTATCCAGGATTTTTTTTTTTTTTTTTTTTTTTGGGGGGGGGGGGGGGTTACAAAAGGATACGGACTTAGTTTTCAGGCACCAGAGTTTACAATACTATTAACAGGTTGGTGTGCTAACCACTCATTTTGGTCGAACTCCAAGTCAGAAAAATGAAAACTTTAAATGAACAGAACTCCTTATTTCAAATAAACAAGCAAATTAATTTCTTTAACCTTAACCTGCTATGATAACTTAAACCTCAGCTCCCAAAAATACAAAAAGAAGAATTAAAAGAAATAGTATTAGAATATAAATATCTGTCTTGGCTTTACTTCAATTAACCATGGCTCTTAAGTCTTTCATCACTTTCATCAAGTTGATAATTCTAAAAATCAACAGACTTGGTTAATTTTAAAATGAATCCTATATGATATTCTGCACCATCTATTCGACATGAAATTTGGAATACAGGTAGAATATTCCAAAATCCCTTCTTTTTCCATTCTTTTTACTTGTCTGAATTTCCATTTGGCTGGAAGCGGGAGGGAATATGCTGCAGCAGTGTGACATCACAAATTCTGCCTGGACCAAAACAAATCTCTAACCTATAATGCCATTTAATACTTATCAACTTAAATGAGTTTTGATGGTTAATTTAACAGTTAAATATGCCTCATACCTTTATATATATGTTTAGACATCAATACATGCACACATTGTGCAGATTATTTCCATTCTGAACAAAATATATGCAGTTTAAAATGTGTCAAAAAAACCAGGGGGTGCTTTCTACCAGGGTTGCTTTCTGTTCCTGCTGTATCAGCATCTCTGGTGCTTTTGGGTTTGAGAACATTGTAGTAAAATTTCACTTGGAAATTACCAACTATAACAAAATAATTCTCACTTCACTCTTATCAACAAAGCTTTATTTGATGGATTTGCTTAGATGCATCTAGTTTAATCCATAATAGTTTTACTATATAATTTTGGGTGGGTAGGGGTAGGAATATTATTCAATTGCATTGAAACTCTGCCTAATTTAGTCTTCTATAGAGCTTAAGCCATCATGACTCTCATCCTGGTACAAACTTGAATATGGACACATGTTTATCAACCATGAAAAAAAAAAAAAAAATCTTACTGTAATATATTTGGTTGTAACTGCTTGTTTTTAAAAATGAATTCATTCTAAGCTCATTTATTACAGAGTTCTGTTTTGTTGTTAAAAAATAAACAAAATAGGAAATCAAGAACTATGGCAATCACATTTGTTGACTGATTGAGCTTACCCTGGTTCTGAGGATTAATTGAGATGTCTTCATGACCTGAAACTTTAAAGAAGATCAGTATAGCAAATCAAATATTTTGCAATTAGAATAAACATAACATCATTTTTGCAACCACCTTGGTTGACTGATTCAGCTAATCCTGGTTTTGAAATTTTAATTGAGGTGTTTTCATGACTTGAAACTTTAAAAAAGATCAGTATAAAAAAAGCAGAATATTTCACAATAAGAATAAACATGATAATGCTTTTCTTCTAAATTTATTACCCTTTATAAACTCCCCTTGGTCCCCTCCCAAGTGAAAATATAAAATCTACTTCATCCTCTCCACCTTGTCTAATATTCTCTTGAAGTTACAACTAGGTGTCTTAAGCTGTTCATTTTACTTCCAATACATTGCAGATATGGTATTTTGATAACCTGGATGCATATAATGTCATTTGATTTAGCTCTAATCTTTCCCCCAATACACAATTCAGTGTCCACCTACACTTCCTCCTCTGTCTCTTCACCATTCCCTAAAAGTTTCAATTTAATACCATGAGCTGTTCCCAAGATACATTCCCACAAATGCAAATTTGACAACCTGGCACCACGTAGTATGAACAATAAGTCTTATAGGAGCAGTGCAAAAACATTACTTATGCATAGATTGGAGACAAAAATAGGTCACGCCTTCCCCATTCTCCAAAAAACAAAGTTGAATTTCTCTTGCCCAACAATCTCTCTTTCTCTCTCCAACAGGGCCTAAAAGTTTCAATTTCACCCCCACAACCATTTCAAAGGTAATGCTGACAAGCTATTTTACTGA
This sequence comes from Artemia sinica, assembly GCA_027921565.1. NCBI lineage: Eukaryota > Metazoa > Arthropoda > Branchiopoda > Anostraca > Artemiidae > Artemia > Artemia sinica. The sequence continues at coordinate 37,816,855 of CM051270.1, forward strand.
CCTGAATACACAGTGTCATTCAAATTACCCCCTATCTCCAAGTCAAAATTGAAAAGAGCTTATAGAGCTTACACCAACTGAGCCACCAACCCTTTTAGCTCTCAAATATGCCTGGTCAGCATTACATCTAGTGACACCCAACAATGAAACCAAACTGCCCTGTATATATGTAAATAGCAATGATCCACTCATGAACTGTTACATGAATATTGAGTCAATGTTACCTGGCAATATCTACAGGTTCTTCAACCTTAGTTGCTAGAAGATAGAATTTAAGGTAATATTTCCTCAAAGTTATAACTAGAGCCCTAAAGCAATTCCCAAAATACTCCAAATAACTTAAACAATCAGGTGTACACATCCTCCTTTCATTTACTCCAGAGTACAGTCTTGTGAACCTTGGCTGATATGATCTCTTTTGTTACTAAGAAAGGGTACTAAATATCATGACTTATGTTTAAACAAGTCGTCTCCATATATTCTATGGACACTGGCTTCATCCCTTGAAAAAACAAAACAAAAAACAGCTGGAGACAAAGAGTTGCTTTGCATACAAGAAAGGTGATTTTCCTTGCTATATAATGTGGGGACTGTAATTATCTAAATCATGCTTTTTGACACTGACAATCCCCAATAGTGTATTTTTCATTTCTAATCTGATAACAATAAGCTATTTTTAAAATCCTTAAAGAAAAAATCTTTTTCACTATAAACTTTTACAATTACAGTAAATGAATTTAATAGTTATCATTTGCAAACCATACCTAAATGAGATTTTTTTAGTTAGGTGAATAAAACTTTAAAGAATAAAAAGAAGGCCTATGTGTGATGTCTATGTCTACGTGGAAAGAACAGTTTTCCTGGGGATAGTGTGTACTGTAGATCTATTTCTGAAAGTGTTGTTTTATAACAACAAAAAATTTGTGTAAGTTCAGCAAAGACAGGTACCTTTTCAAGGGGCAAGAGTGAGGGGGGTGTAGATACTTCAAAATACTTTCCATAAGAATAGCTTTGCCTCTGGAAACATTTCTGAAACTTTCTCTCATCTAGCTTAAATTAACTACTTTCTAAGATTGAAAAAAGCCTTTTATCAAAAAATTTGTCAGATAATTTTTCCATGACAGTTCATATTAAAGAGAAGCCATTAGATTTAATGGTGAATATATACATGATTCTATTGCTGGTATGGGGACAAAATAAATGCACTTTTTGATACCTATTTTAATGTTCTTTCTAAATATACTAACTTTTTCACTTGCAAGTGCACCCCCCCCCCCCCCCATTATGTTCTCATATATAGCCGTAGTGCATATGTTTGTACTAAACTAAATAAGACCAAACAAATAAACACTGAAACAACAAAATTCTTATTTCATAACATTCATGCTCCTCCCAATCACCTTATTATGTTTACTTCTATTATCATCTAGCCCATATTCATAGTTTTTTTTTTAAATAGTAGGCTATTTGATATACAACTGATACTAAATTCTTTTGCAACCAGGCATAGGTCTAATGGTTTTGATGGGTCAAGGGACCAATTCATAAAGAAAACTACAGTAGAGAGAATATACACTAGCAACTTCTTTTTCTAAACATGACACATATTTCATACTGCACCTAAGGACTCTGAGCTGTATTGTCACAGCCTAGTTCAGCTGCAATGAGAATTGCATGAGTGCAAAGGCAGAGTATGAATCTTGTGTGGTTTTTGATCTGTGTCATATATTTTTAATGGAGAGTGTAGCCTTTGTTGCTACTGTATACTCTCTTTACTGTGAAGAAAACAAAACATCAACAGATGCAGAACAACAACAAAATATATTAATTATAACTACATATAGGACTATGTCAGGGGGAGGTTGCATTTGTGAGCAAAAACAATTAACATATTTAGAAAGGGCATAAAAAAAAGGCATCAAGTAGTGTGTTCATCTTGTTCCTAAGTCAGTAATGGAATCATCTATATATTTACTTACTAAAGTAGTTCTTAATTAGCCCAGACCTGTATGCTGGTTGATCTAAGCCTAGTGTTTAAATTATGTTTCTGTAGTTCAGTTTAGGCCTAGACCTAAATGATAAAGGATTATTGTATATAGCCTAAACTTTTAAAAATGCCAGTAAAATTCTACTTTAGCTACTTTTGTCTATCTTGGAAAGGGGTTAGGTTGGGAAAATAAAACTATCAGGGATGGGTCTACAAGCTGAAATATGTCCTAGGAAGGTATTTTAAAGGGTAAATTTTTTGTAGTTCATATTATTGACTTATGAATAAAGTAAGCATACCACTCAATGCCTTTTTTTTATGCTCTTTCCAAATATAACAATAATTTTTGTTGCAAATGAATTTTATCCCCACCCCTATATATACCAATTCAGGTTATATATTTGCACATTAGGGGGGTGGGGGTAAAGTTTATTTCTGATGCAAATGAGAGGTAAGTTTAAACTTTACCCCCACTCTCTCTTAATTTGCAAATGTATACCCTGAATTGGTATATAAAGGGATGGGGGTGGAATTGATTTGCAACAAAAATGATTATTATAGGCTATTCATAAAGAGCATAAAAAAAGGCATCAAGTGGTATGCTATGTTCACTTCATTTGTAAGTCAATAATATGAACTACAAAAAATTTATCTTTTGAAGCACCTACCTCTACTCTTTCTCTCTCAAGAGGTTCCTGAAATTTGTCTACATGACAAATCTACACCTATTGAAATTTTGACAAAAAACATATTACCTTAATTTTCAGTTATCAGTTTCTTTTTCTCTAACTTTAGCTCTGAAAATTCAATTCCTGTTATTTGAGTAGAATTTGTAAGCCATACCAATGTTTTTGTTGCAAAATTTAGGAAATGTATTTTCATATCTTTAAAACCTCAAAAATTGGGATCAAGCAAAGTTGTGAAGCCGAAAACAATTTTTTTGTACTTCAATTAAGAAAAAGATCTATTTCACTAGGTTACACTTTTATAACACACAGATTTTTAAAGGTCAGGACCCTCTAGAGGGAGAGGATTCAAGCCACCCTTGAAGCTGAAGGGGGTTAAAATGCCTTGCCTAGAAATAAGGAGCCATAAGTAAATAAGCTCACCTGTCTACATTTTACAAGATGAATTTGAAAACGCAGAGGACGGACCAAGTGATATGGGTTATATGGGCATACCCAGTCTCCATTTTTTAAAACAGTCACTCCTAGCATGTCGTGACTTTGAATGTTTTCCGGTTGAGAAACAGTTTTGCCGAGTGTTGCGAGATCAAACGGAGAGGATTATGCTTTTTTGATCCCAAAATTGTGCTTTTTTGGACAGACTTATGCTACGCCCAGGTTTATTCTCCCACGTTCCACAAACAAGTTAATAAGGCAAATCAAAAATAAAAATAGCATAGAAAATAAATAAAAATGCTTTTTCTTGTCCAGGGAAAGGATCTTGGTTCACAATTTGGGTTTTTTGTTCTTGAAACTCCATCCCGCGCCAAGTTGCCTTTCTTCTCGAAGCGGTTGACCTTTGTAAACATAGTTTTATTTCATCATCCAAATTTTACTTCACATGCATTAAAAAATAAATAAAATCAGTTCATATTCACTGACCTACTTCGTCTTTGCTTTCAAATTCGTCTTCTTGACCAGGGGGGCCGAGGGCCTAAATAGAGGTTCTTGGAATTGTGGAGCCTATCTGATTGTCTGTAGGCACATATATGCAGCAAACTGTATTTTTCGTTCTTAATCGTGATTTTATAACCATAACGGCTTCAATACTTTCTTTCCTCAACCTATTCCGTTTTTTGTCTTGACATCACTCATCCAAGAAAAAAATCTTTCTGAGTCAGCATTCGAATGCGGAAGGGAGAGCACCATCTTGACGAGTTTTTCCAGGTCTGGGAAAACTCTTTCGTTTGTGAAATTTTTGTTTCACGCATTTTACTCCACATAACATCTATAGTCATTTTACTCATATCTTTTCTTTCGTAGTTACTAAAAGTATATGGCAGCTTTCGCCACTGGGAGTCAATATCTGTGAGTTTTGGCATGATACTTGGAAATCGGTTCACTACGACACGTAGTGACGGAATATTCGTTCTTTCAGTTCCCAGGCCCATCTTGGAATTTGAAAACTGAAGGGACTTCAAAAAGGATCACCGTGCAGGAATCGCTTCAGCGTTTGTGTCACTGCGGAAATATAAAAAAACTAAACATATTTTAGAAAAGCGCTTACGTCCTCAGGGGCTATAATATAATAATAATATATATTTAAAACCCGTCGTATACAATAAATGTACAATGACAGAGTATACAAAAATGCAAAAAGAGGAAACAAAAAGATAATATACTAAAGAAAAAAAACAATAACAACAACAGCAACAACTTCTTAAATGGTATACAAAATAGTACGAAAAGTGGAAACAGAAAGATAACATACTCAAAGATTACAACAGAAACAACAACTTCTTCGAAAATAGCAACAAAGCCAACAACTTTTGAAAAGAGAAAAAAAAAGAACAAAAAAGGGAAACAAGAGGGAAAATTAAACAAGCAAACTTGCCCACTCGTGCTTTAGAATTGCTGGTTTTGTTTTTTGCCGGCTAATAAGTGTCTCAACAGCTAGATTTGGGTCCGCTAGGTTGTAGCGTCGAATCAGAAAACTATTTTTTGTCCAAGGTGGCAATTTTAGTAGGTACTTTGCAAAACGGAAAAATAAAGAGCGGATTTTAGACTTTTCACGGTTTGCCAATAAATTCCAGAAAGAGGTCACATATAATATATGTGGCAGAGCGGTAGCGTTGTAAATACTTGCTAGTAGTGGACGGTTAAATCTCAGAGTGGATTTAACGATCAAAACATAGGAGCTGGAAATTCGCCGTTCAAGATGTGAGATCAGGAGGGAGCGGGTATGCTGTAATGAGGAACCTATTGGCAGCCCCAGATATACTATTTTATCAACTGGTTTTACTGAGCAATCACCTAGTGTGATATTAGTAGGAGGGTCATTCTTCCAATTATAAAGCAAGACTTCCGACTTTTGGGAGTTAAATCTCAGACCGACTTTCTCGTAGTTGGACTGCAGACATGAGAATATTTATGAAAGGCGGTTAAGCGTCCGGCTAAGATTCAGCGAGTCATCAGCATAGCATACTAGGGAGATGTCAATGGAAATGAGAATGCATGATGAAGGACAGCTGTCTTGAGGTTCAATAATGTAGTTGTTGAAGAAATTGGGGGATAAAACTGCTCCCTGACGGGCACCTTTACGGACTGGTATCAAAGCTGACCATGGGGCTGGCGGAAGGCCTTTATCGGGAGGGAGCTTGAGTCGCACGCGAAGGCGAGAATAAAGATCACGGAAAGCCCGGATGATATTTGAGTTCACTCCTCTTTTAGCTGAGTTTAGCAACATAAGCGCATGAATCAATGAATCAAACACTCTCTGCAGGTCTAAGCCCCCGATCGCTAGACTTTCTCCTGATTTGTGTGCATCCAGGAGTGCATATGCAACGACATGGAGCGCTTCCGCACAACCAATGCCGCGTTGGAAACCGAATTATCTTGGTGGACTGCAACACAGTTTTTCAAACTCATCTACAGAAACTACAGAACAAAAGTTCAAATAACTTGCAGAGAGAGGTAGCAACCGTGATTGGACGGAAAGAGGAGCATTGCATGGTAACATTTCCTTTTTTAGGAACTGGCGTAAGATCTCCAATTGAGAAAGCGGCTGGGACAATACCCTGAATGAGGATAATCTGCATCAGGAGGGTTACATGACTAATGAGAGCGGGCCCACCACTTTTTAGATGGAGTGCACTGATCCCGTCAATCCCAAAAGATTGTTTAGGTTTTAGGTGAGAGATGGCCTTGCATACAGCTCCCTCCGTTACAAGATAATCACTCCGAGGACAACTATCTAAGAAGTCGTCCAACTCAGCTTCGTATCTTTCGTTGATGGCTGGGTCAGGAGGCTAAAATTCTGACCCATAATATGCGTACCATTCAGAACCAGGGATAGCAGATGCGGATAAAGACTCATCGCTTTTAGACGACAGAAAACGCCAAAGGAGAGAAGGATTAATTTTGGCCCATGTAGATTCGATATCAATCATCCTTTTTCTGTGAGCTTTTAGCTCCTTTGCGAATTTTCTTTTTGTGAGCAGGCGGATTGAATTGACTACCCCCGAAAGGGGTCGTCCACAAGAAACCCAAAGTTTAAGCCAAAATTTAGACTTAGAATGGGTATTCACTAACTCTGGATTTTCAGACCAGCCAGGAAGGGTATGATGACGGGGTCTACTTAGAGGGACGGCAGCTTTTTCAGCACAGCGAAGGGCATGGCCAATTTCTGCACAATAAAAGTCAACTGATAGTTGTGTTTCCTTCCTTGAAAGAGCAGTTAATTCAGAGAGAAGATGGAAAGGGACACGGATCTTACTAAGGACTCTGGTGGCTTCTTCTTGAAATAAAACAGGGTTAATTTTACGCCAATCACGGCGAGACCTAGGAGGTGTTTTCAAAGTTGTTTGCGTTTGTGTATCTGAGCTGTGTCAAGGAATCTCGGCTGAGAACTGTATTGGTAAGTGATCAGACAGCTGAAAATCAAGCACAACCTTGACAGGCGAAATCCTGAGATTTGCGGACGCAACGACGTGATAGAGATCTGATGTGGACGTTGAGGTGTACGTGTGTAAAATTTAAATCTTTGCACTTGAGGTCAAACTGGTCTCCAAAAATACTAAGCAACAACGTAGAACGTAAAGACCTAGATAAGAGCGGTTCATTCAAGTCGCAATTGAAGTCACCAACTAATATGCATTGAAGGCTTAAGGATCTAATACGGTTAATACACTGGCCGAGTTTATCACTAGAATAAGTAAAAGCACGCTCCGAACGCTCATCATGGTATTTTGTAGGCAAATATACATTAATAAAAACACAGCCCTCAACACGAATCGCCAGAAAATTATCATTGACTTCAAATACACTAGGTCTTAGAGTCAAACGAACAAAAGTGGCAATACCACCGGAGGGTCGCCCTTTTCCACTTAGCTGCTTCGCTGAAACTGAATAAACCGATACTGAACTATTAAAACTAAGAATACTTTTACTGCGGCTTGTGACGAAATGTTCTTGTAAACAGACAACTTCATTTTGCTCAAAAAGAACATCTAAGATCGGAATTTTATTCGTGAACGAGCCATTAATGTTCCACGATAAACATTTAACTGCAGAAGCTTCAGATGTCATTTCTTTTGTGGATTACTGTTTGAGGGACATTTTACACTGTAACACGTGTGACTGCCGATTTTGCATTCAACGCAGAATGTCGGCTGTCTGCATGGTTCATCTCGCGTAGAACAATGTTCACTTTAGGCATATCTAGAGCATAAAGGTTCAGCCGTACACTGGGAAGCGAGGTGACCGATTTTGTGACAGTTATAGCATCGTCTTGGCAAGAACTTAAACGGATCAGCAGGTAGACGCTCGTAGCCGATAATCACCGAAACACTCAGAAATTGTTGGAGCTCACTGAAAGTGTCAAAATACACTTTGAAAGGACGGGATTTTCCGCACTTTTCAGTCTTCGTACTATTCGGGATTAGATTTTTTAGTCCTTCACAGTTTATATCCTCAGGGATATTTCGAAGCACAGCTATGTTTGTCATTACTGCCCGTGAAGGCCTTTACAGACACAGTTTGTTCCATAACAGTAACATTCTCCTTGTGACCAATTCATTCTGCATGTTTATTTTATTACACTTTTACGTGCCAGAATTTCTGTACCACATGCACGGCAAAAAGCAGTGTACGGATCCCCAGTGACTTCTCTCAACCACCCTTGAGATTCCTTTTTATTCATCCAAGCCTTCAAAAATTTTTGATCTCGCCCAGTGTCTTTGTTTCTCTTTGCATCATTTTTCTCTGAAGACACTGGTGTCATCGTAAATTGCTTCCTGGAAAAAAAAATCAAAAGTGAAAGCAATTTTAATAACCTAATAAAAGTATTTTCAAATGGTTGCTGGCGTTTACCCCCTCAGCAAAAAAAACCAAGTTACATCCTTGCTGAAAGGAAATTATTCTAAAAAAATTTATCCCCCTGCAGAAAACTCCCTCGCAAAAAATGTCCCTATGTTTACCAATAACAAATACTATTTTTAAGCAATGGACAGATTACAAAACTTAAAACGGCACTTGAACTTCTACAATGGGGTTCTCTGATGTTTTTCGTAGTTTGGGAGGGAGGGAGATACGATTTTAACGCCAAAACTTCCCAGTTCTTATTGCCATTAGATAAATACAGAATTAGTTCTAAGGGCAAGGTGAGGGGAGGGTAGAGGTAAATGATGCATAATAATAATAATAATAATAATAATAATATTTTATTACCCGTCAAAATCAAACAAAAGAGACGGAGTACATAAAAGTACAAGAAAAAGATAACGAAAGCAGAAATACAAAAAAGAGAAAAAAGACAAATATACAAGACCAATACAAAATACATAGAAATACAAGTTTTAGACACAATGTAATGCACAATAGCAGGAAAAGACTGGTTAAACCATAGAGAAAACAAAAATACACTGAGTTCTACTGGCGGAGGATTGCAAACCACAGATGGCTTTTAACATTATTATTACTTTGAGATCTGATTAAGGATGGCTAAAGTTGGGTCTACTATATTATAATTCCTAAAGGGCTCGGCACACGTAGCTGATTTCGGGAACCGATTTCAGCATCATCAGTGGACAAACGGTAGCGGTAAGAAAAATTTGTTGAAAGAAAAATTTATTGCGCGAGATTTTCAAAACAAAGAATCATGGACACAAACAGTCAACTGGAGTTTATTAATAGTTGCACGATTGAACTCAGCTTAGTTCTTAGTTTAGTTCTCAGCTCAGTAGCGGGGTCTTTCACCACAGACATCTCTGGCTGATTTTTTTATTTTTATCCCTATTTTTTTGTGTGAGGATCATGATGAATATCGGCGCTGATTTTGTAAATCGGCACCGAAAACTAGAAAATTTTTCAAGCTCAAATCGACGCCAATTTCTTTTAAAATAGTTGCTGATTTGGAAATTGGGTCCTGAAATCAGCTACGTGTGCCCAGCCCTTAATAAAGAAAGAATTTCGGGACCAAAGTGCGAGACGAAGCAGATATTTAGCAAACTTAAAGAAAACAGATCGAAGTTTACGTTTATCGCACTCTGAAAAAACTCTCCTTTTTGGAATCCTTTTTGGAAAAACTCTCTAAAAAGGACTCAAATACAGAAAATGGTGAAGTGTAATTGCATTATAAAGACGAGCTAAAACTTTACTGTCGAACCTCAACTTATTTGAAACAATTTTAGTATATGCAAAACGGCGGGTTGTTTTTAGAGTTGAACCAATAGGATGGCCAAGGTAAGTAATGAACTGAACTGGCTTAACATTTGAATTTCCACTAGCAATCGTAAAACCATTGGGGACTGATTTCCAATTTAAAAGTAGGATTAACGACTTTTCTGCGCTAAACTGTAATCCAGGCTGCTTATAATCATTCTGGAGGATGTTAAAGTTTTCCTCTATACCCGAAACAGTGCAACTCGAATTAAATATATCATCCGGATATGATATTAACGAGACATCGATACATCGCAGGGCACCAGTTGTTTTACATCTCTCTTGCCCTCGGATTATTGTAATATTAAAAGTAGTAGGTGAAGTTATAGCCCCTTGTCGAGCCCCTTTTTTAACCGGGACAACAGGATTATTTTTCATTTCAAGATCAGGATGTTGATGCGGGAGCTTAAGTTCGGCTTTCAGATTTACATACATATCTTTGAAAGGAAGAAAGATTCCTTTTTTTACACCGCAATTTCCCATATCCCATATCAACTCATCATGAATCAAAGAGTCGAAGGCTCGTTGAACATCGTAAGCCACGAGAGCCAAACTTTCTCCAGTTGTCTCAGCATCAACGAGTATAGATGCTACGGTAGACAACGCATGGTAACAACCCACACGTGGCTGGAATCTAAAATGTGAGTCCAGGCTATAAAACTTATTTTGGACCTCATTAATTATCAAAAACTCAAATATTTTACAAAAAGTTGTCGAAACCGCAATCGGCCGGAAAGGCGAATATTCTCGATGAGGTTTACCTTCCCTAGGGATCGGAGTTAAAGCACCAATGCAAAAGGACGACGGAACTATTCCGATGACGAAAACCATTTAAAATAACAGTGTAATATGATGAAGTAAAAATTGACCACATATTTTGACATGGAACATGGAAATATTATCTGAACCCCTGGATTTCTTTTTCTTAAGGTGAGTAATAGCATTCATTACACACTCTAGGGAAACCACAACATAAGAATCAGAGGGACTAGCTGAAAAAGAATCTAACTCACGCTTATAATAATCTACAAGGCACTTTTCAGGGACTGAGAACACGTTCTCATAATATTTAACCCAAGTTGATTCAGGGATGTCATAATCGAGCGTATTATTAATACAATTACTCTGTGATTTTAGCACCATTTTCCTAAGTTCATTTGGATTACTACAAGCTTTATCGGAATAAACTGACTGAATTGAGCTCCTATGCTTGGCAAGCTCATTCTCGATCAGTTTTTTAGTCTGCAATCTTATCTGATTTAGAATACCAGACCTAGGAGAACCACAATCTCTCCAAATTCCCAACCAAAATTTTGCCTTATCACATGCCTCACAAAGTGCTGGGTTTTTTGACCACCCGATAATTTCCGTCCCACTTTTAATACGCTTAATGAGAACAGCGGCAAGTTCGGCAACACGCAAAGAATGGATCAATTCGTCGCAGCATACATTTAGCTTCACTCGCGTATCAACTGAGTCTTCACGAGCAGATTTACAAAGTAGATCATAGGGCACACGGATTTTGTCCAAGATTACATCACACGACTCATTAAATTTTTGAACATTAACCCTAGACCAGTCCGGTAGCTTAATTCACGTTTTACGTGACTCGGCACAGTCCGTATCTTGTGGTGACTGAGTCTGTGGGAAATATGGTTTGAACTTGAGTGGAAGATGGTCAGACGTAAAGTTATTATCCATAAGAAGCACAGAAGGAATATTAACAGATTGACTTGTTACAACATGGTCCAAGTTGAATATACTTCCGAGTTATGGATGTATGTCTATTTTTCACTTTTTGCTCTGACGCATAGATCATCACGCATAATACCGAGTAAAATAATTCTGCGACTTGAATTCCAAACACTTCTTGGTCGTTGAATTCCAGGTTGCAGTTGGAGTCACCTACTATAATACAATGGATCTTCCTTGCTGATCTTTTTCCAAACATTTAGAAAGATTAGACATACTAATTGCGAAGCGACGTTCCGATTTGTCGCCCCGGTAGTCAGTGGGAAGATGAACATTAATTATAGCCACGTTGTTTACTCTATCAGTGAGGTAGTAATCCTCCGAATCCAAAAGGTCAGAGATTAGGTTTGATCGGACTTACATTACTAAACCACCTGAAGGACGACCAAAATCTTTTGTTTGCTTCACAGGCACAGAATATACATTATCGGAAGGTGAAAGATTCAACAAGTTTATAGCCTGTTCTATAATAAAATGCGCTTGCAGGCATATTATGTCGCACTCATGAAGAAAATCAAGAATGAAAGTGGATCGGTTTATAAAGTTCCCATTGATATTCCAAGATATCGGACTATGTGATGTCGGGGGTTGCTCGGTCATGGATTAGCAGAGGTCGGCTTCTGTTTAGCGACGGGGCAATTATTCTATTCTTGATGACTTTGCTGCTCTTCTTGATTACTGGCAAAGCCTTCTTACAGGCTAAATAAGGGCAAAGTTCACAATAATCAGAAATTGAGAGTTCAAGCTGCCTGAAATAGCTAAGTTTGAAACTGAATTTAAAATAAAATGTAATAAATAACCTCTGCTCTCATTCAAATCTTTCTCACAGCCAATTTTGGAATTATATTGTAATATTTTTTTTTACTATACTCTTGATGACTCTAATAGTCTTTTGGATCACTGGCAAGGCACTGGCAAAACATACACAAAGTTTAAAATAAATGGGAAATATTTCTAGATCACATGGTTCATTTTTTAATATGGCAAAGTAGTAGCTTGACTCCTATCTATGTTCACTATGAATACGATGCTTTACATTCCTAGACAGCTCCGCTACATTTGGTTTGGTCTGAAAATTCGAAAAAATCATCTCTGGTGTTTGTTTGATTTTTGGATGTGCCGTTATTATGAGTTGTTCTACATTGCCATAGATTTTGCTACAATTATGCTGTTTTAGAGATGATTATGCTTGGATGATTTTTGTTCATAATTATGCTACGTTCAGCATAATTATACGACATCTAGCAACACTAGCACTGCCTAGTGCTTATGACCATTTCCACTTGATCCGTTTGACCGTTTCCATATTCCACTTGAGGCACATTTAAATGTCCTTTCCCTATATTACGGTTGCAAATCCCATTTTGAACCAAAAAGAATTTCTGATTTGATGGTGACGCATGGTTTATTATTATTTTAAGTACTAGACTTGGAAAATAACCCTTACTGTTACAATTATGCCCAGGCCCCCTGGCCTTCAAAGGTTAGACCAAAACAAAAATATGATATAGATTTCTGCTTGCCCTATCTTACAATATTATTGTAAAAGTTCGGGTATTCTGGTGCCTTCAGTCTATGTGCACTGAGGCTAATATGCGCTAGAAGCCTGAGAAACTGAGGGTAGACGAGCGGAAACACCAAATTGATTGGTATCAAAGACATTTAAGTCGGGCGTCTGTATTACATTTGTTTTGTTTCTGGGTTAGACATAAGACCTTTTCTTGACAGCATGAAAGTCAAGCCGGCTTAGTTTTTAATAGTTTTTTTTTCATTATTCACGACTAACGTAAAGCTGCAAAATCATTGTTCGTGACAAGAAAAGAATCGGCTAGACTTGGAAAGCAAATACAGAACACTAGTGGAAAGTAATTATGGGAAAAGGCTTTTGATGTTAAGTTCAAATAACTTTAATCATGACTCTGAAACAGTATTGAAACCCTCTAACCCATCTAGTGAACCTGAGTCGTGCCTATTTATTTCTGTTCTACTTGCCCTCAGTAAATTCCTTGAAAAGCTTATTCTTTCAATAATTGAAAGATTTGCTGAAATTAATTATATCCTTCCAAAAGAGAAGACGGAACTCAAGAAAGGCTGAAGCTCCATAGAAAACATTACCCATCCGGTAACTGATGTTAGCAGTTCTTGCAGATACTTCACAATGGCAGTCCTATTTGATTGGTGAGATTTCTATTGAAATTCAATCCACAATTAACTGTTGGAAATTGTAACTTACCTTGATTTCCTTTATTCTTTGATATGTTTTATGAAGTCCTTTCTAGTTGACAGAAATATTTATTTTCAAGGAAATGAGAAGAAAGGGGGACTTTTGTTACTGCTAGTGCCCTTCCTCAAAGTGATATCTTGAGCCCTCTTCTTTTAAATTTATATATTTCAGAATTCCAAGTACCTCATTCAACGTTTGGCGTTTATGCTGATGATCTGATTATTTAAAAGTCTGCATGGGACATTATCCTTCTTCAAAGACTCATTCAAAAGGATGTCAAAATAGTTCAGAGATTCTCTTGGGATCTTTGTCTCCCAACTTTAATCAGTAAGACAAAAGCCAAGTATAAAGTAAAGAAAAAGTTAAAAAAGTCTCAAAGCAAAAAAAAGTGTCAAGTTAACAATAAGTAACTGGCGTAAATTACAGCCCTTGTCCCGTAAATCAAAATTACCCTGTAAAAAAGTAAATCGAAGATTCAAAGTAAGTAAAGTGTCAAAGTAACAATAAACAACTTGCATAACTTGCAGCCTTGTTTCGGGGACTGGGGAAGGATTGACCCCAAAGACATAGTTATTTTGCCTTTGGACTACTTTAAAAAATGGCTATGTAAAAATATTGACCAAATTCCTTTGGGGTAAAGGGGCTGGGGGGCTGAATGCTTCTTGATCACTTTTGATCTTAAAATTGAACTAAAAGTTTCAATTTCCAATCAAAGTCCACAGTTAATGCAATCACCCCTTTCACAAAAACCTTATATGTTAGCAATGGGAACGCTCCGTCCATTGAATCGGCAAAACACTGGATCTAACTTCTTTACAAGCCTGCGAGTGAACCCGATTCAATTGGAATTTTTTTCCAGTAACAGATATTAGTTAGGTTTTAAATCAAGGGACGAAGGAATGTTCCCGTCATAATTGTCCAATGTGTCTTCTAGATTCCATATCGAATTAAAACTAAAAAACCATTTGAGGCACTGCAAGCGTCAAAGATACCAATCTGTGAAAATGGTTAGCGATGACAGGGCCATCTTGCGATTTGAAGACTTTCAGAATTCACTCCCTGAGTGTTACTAGGTGGTCTTAAACTGCACAGCCAAACTCATTGATGTGTACGATCCATCAGGTTTAAATCATTTTAAAAAACATGAACCCATTGTATTCTCTTACACCCATGCACAAAGAGAAGTGTAATACAATGCATTTGGTAGAGGTATTTGAGACGCTGGGTGGGGAGGATTGTATGGGCGCAGCCATGAAAACAATTATTAAAACAGCAAAATTTCACGGCTGCGCAATATTTCCTGTCCAATGACCCGATCACCGGAAGATGAGTTGGCCATTAAAAATAAAAAAAATGTGTTGGATTTGTAAGGGGGGATTTATTGAGGGTAGTGGGGGAGGAGGGATATCAGTCCACGGCCATGATCAAATGAGCAATCCAATTTTACCGTAGGTAGTAACTTTCGTGGACTGGCCCTTCAGTCATGTAATTTAAATGTTAGATAATAATATTTTCTACCTGTTTGTATGTAAAATTTCAGCTATGATTTGAAATTCATATTACCGGCATTGGCACGTTTAGAGAGAAGTGAAGTTATAGATGGCACATGGGTAGATGGTCCTTTCTTATATAATATCTTTCCCAAGTCAACTGAGAAGCTGCTGCTCTTAGAATTCAAATGGAAAACAATATATAATGGTAATAAGTGCTTGAATAAAATTCTTTTTTTACTCCTATAGTTTCTTCCCCAAATCCCTAAGTCAATTAATTCAAGTATCGAAAAGCGACGATTTTAATAGTTTCCCCCTCCCTAAACTGGGCTTTCCAGAGGATGAACTTTTGCTGAAAGTTAAAACCGTAAATTTATTAAAAGGTTTGGAAAAAGGCATGCACATTAGATCTCAAATGGACTTTACCAATTAAGACGAGAGCATTTACCCGGAGCTAGTGAAGCGCAAGGCCCAAAATAAATTATTATTATTATTAAAATCAGAGAAGGGAAATGACTTGATTTCTAATGGTGTCCTTGTAGGTCCAAAAGTGTACTGTTTGCAAACCCACAATAAGGAAATAAAAAGTGTTTGCAAGGGGGTGCCTAGACATTATGTGGAAGAGAATTTTGACATGAGTGTTTAAAGAAACTGTGTGGAAAGTAGTCTCATTCCAAGAGCAAAAGTCATGGCGATTCGCTCTTTAAAACTTAAAAACTACACAGTTAGAGTGAAAAAAATGTCATGTTACCCGTCTCGGATAAAGTCTATGTGTGTACAGACGGTGTGAAGGTGCTACCCCCTGAAGGTGCAGACCCCTTTGAAGTATTATTGTAAATGCCCTAAGTGCTTTTTAAAACAATTTTTGTCGTGCCACTATTGTAAATGAAGAAAAACATATATTATTCTTAAATTTATTGTTCTTGAACGTAGGAAATTATTATTATTTATTCAATGGATAGATGCATTCTACACTTAGTGGTATTTTGACATTGGGAAAGTATGTACTAATGCAGAACTACATTAAAATTGTTTCTTTGTGGACCAAAAATGTCTGGCAAAACGACGCTTTAAAGAAAGTTCAAAATCGTAACAAATGTTTTTACAAAATTCAAAAACATCTACTATTGCTACAGTGTATGGCAAAAATCTTACGATCAAATAAAAACTATTGCACCAGACACGAAATTGATGCAGGGACTTCCCATTTTTAATATAGTTGAACCATCTCTTAGTTGATTATTGATGATTTAGCTGAATCCATTGAAGATTGGTCTCAAGAGATGTTACAATTGTCCCCTGTCCGATCCCATGATGAACAGAATTCCGTAACCCTAGTTCTACACAATTTCTTTCATCAGAGCAAGTGCATGAAGACACTTGCTTTGAACTGTACTTACTATATCATCTACAGTGTTATTCGCGATTCAAGTTCTCTCATAACCTTAAACAGACAAATATATCCCGGTGAACCAAAATTTCTACCCTCAGCATACAATCAGACTACAAATAAACCCTATGGTTATATTCTAGTGGACCTCAATCCAAACACACCCGAGGATTTACGTGTACTAACTGATATTTTTGACAACGAAATTACCGTATATCTTCCTAAGAACTGTAAAAAAGGTCGTTATTTGTCATCATGACACTGAAAAAACTACATGAAAATAGACATTTATTCTCCATCCTAGGTAATTCAAAACGACGGCTTAGGAAGGCCATACCCAAATATACTGTTGACAGAGAATTCATTAATCTCATATCTGAGTTTCTTTTAAATTTAACTGAAGGCAATGTTCAACTGCCAGAAGAAGTTAAGCAACAGACAAAGCAACATTGTTCACTTTTACGTGCCCTAGTAGCAACAGTCAAAAACAAAGGAAACGATTTTAAAAGAAAACGGCTTCTTCAAGCGGGTGGTAGCTTCTTTAAACTTTTACTGTCGATCAATGCAGGACTTGTAAACAGTTTTCTCTAGAAAAATGGCCAAACCATGCAATTTGACTACAATTGAACTCACCCTTTCGCCAAAGGTGCATTTCGAGGACAATCACAATAAATTCATTGGCAATGAGACAACTGCAGACAAAAAAAAAATTATTTTGCTTCAAGATGCACTTCAACAAGTCAACAAACGTAAACCCTACCATGAAACCACTCAATGTAAATGTCATTGACCTCAAAAAGGAAATGGCTCAAAATTCCAAAATTCTGAAAGCTCACTGCCAGCACCACCAAAGAAAACTGCCAGCATCATTCAAGAAGATTCATATAAAGTTTTAACAAGTGTTGCAGACCTAATGCCTCATTCCTATCGTGTGCAATGTAATAGACTCTTGACTTATCTCGCCGAAAGCGAACATATTCAAATTGATGCTACTTGGAATCAAGTAATAATCTACGGCAAGACCTACATTATACTTAATTTGATATCAGATTATGATAACAAATCATAAGAGACCGATTAAACCGATTAATAAAATTTAGTTAAATATCAATAGATAATTTTAAATCATTTTTTGAAAACACTAGCACACCAAGTGGGAATGATATGACGAGAGTGGGGGGGGGGGCTCAAGCAAAGGTGTCTTAATATCACTGCCTCACCCTCACCTGTTAGTACGCAAAAGAGCAATTGACATTTCAATACGTGTTTACGCTCAAAATGTTTCAAGTTTTGAAAAATGTTTATGGAAATATTGGTGAAGTGGGAAGTTTAAGTTAACCCACCACACTTGCTCAAGTCACTGGACTTGAAAAGAAGCTAGTGGCTGAGTATTTACGGAATGAATCATGTTACACCCTATATCGTAATCATAAAGTTCGAGGTAGTCACTATCGAAAAACTAAAGCCTTTTTCCCATTGCAAATATTCCAAGCAGATCTTTTGATTGTATATTAGATTAATCAAAAAAAAATTTCCCACAAAATAATTTTATCAAAAATAGTAAAGTACTCAATTAAACGTAAATGAAAAAAAGAATCAAATAATCTACCAAATATACAACTACCACAAATCAGTATCAATAAATAAATGAAACCCATAACAAACCGAAATTAAAATAAACAAAAGAGTCAAACTCAAATTTGCAGAAATTAATATGAGTAGGGTTCCGAACACCTATGCTTTCTAAAAGCCAGAACATAATTTGTACTTTACTCGATCGAATAAAACAAAAAACAAGAACACCCTGCAAAATCTACAGAACGCGTATAGAATATGTATTTTTAAAGACAATTCGTACATTAAGGTTTGCCATCCTTAATGAAATTAAGTAAAAAAAAAACAAGTTTTTTCCACTGAAAGTAAGGAGCAACATTAAAACTTAAAACGAAAAGAAATTATTACGTATGTGAGGGGGGTCACTTCTCCACAACACCTCGCTCTTTACGCTAAGGTTTTTTAGTACTTAAAAAAATTCTTAATGTTTTAATTAAACGATAATAGTTTTTCAGGAGTCATTCTTAAAGGACTGGGACAGAATTCAAACTTTAGCGTAAAGAGCGAGGTGTAATGGAGGAGTAACCTCCCTCATATACGTAATGATCTCTGTTTATTTTAAGTTTTAATCTTGCTCCTTACTTTCAGTTGAAACAATTTATTTTTTCATTTAGTTTCTAATCGTTTTTTAAATACTGCCAGGAAATCTGTCTACTCCTCCACGGAAAAATCCCTCCTCCACAAGGATTTTTTCTCTAGACAATTCAACCCTGGTGAAAATTTATCCCGGACAATTACCCTTAACATCTCCACGCGTAAAATTGAGTCGGCAAAGAGAAAGCAAGACATTTCGTTTAGGAGAAGAAGAATTTCGTTTAGGAATTCTGACAATTTCCCCCAGTGCAAAATTTTCCCTGAAAAATTAACCACCTGGAAACTTCCCTCTCCATGGAAAATTATTCCCGTGGAGAATCCAACCAGCAGAAAATCCCCCCCCCCCTGAAAAATGTATGCATTATTACCAATAACAAATACTATGCGTAAACAATAGGCAAGTTTTGTAACTTTGAGACCTTTCCTCAGGGGCTGTGGGAGAGCCATGATATCCCCAAATGCATAGTTATTCGGCCTTTCAACTATGCTGAACCAAATGCTCTCTCAAAATTTTGATCGGATGATTTTAAGAAAAACGGGCGTGAGAGGGGACCTAGTTGCGCTCCAATTTTTTGGTCACTTAAAAAGAGAACAGGAACTTTTAATTTTTGTTCGAATAAGCCATCTAACGATATTCTAGGACCACTGGGTCGATATGATCAGCCCTGAAAAAAAAAACAGAAAAAAAAATACATAAACACGCATCCGTGATCTTTCGTCTGGCAGAAAATATAAAATTTCACATTTCTTCAGATAGGCGCTTGAAACTGCTACAGTAGGGTTATCTGATACGTTGAATCTGATAGTGTGGTTTTCATTAAGATCCTATGACTTTTAGGGGGTGTTTCCCCCTTATTTCAAAAATAAGGCAAATTTTCTCAGGCTTGTTATCTTTGATGGGTAAGATTAAACTTATTGAAACTTATAGATTCGAAATCAGCATAAAACTCCGATTCTTTTGATACGTCTATTGGTATCAAAATTTCATTTTATAGTTTTGGATACTATTGAGCCGGGTCGCTCCTTACTTACAATTCGTTACCACGAACTGTTTGAAACTGACTAAAAATTTCATCCAAGCATTGTTCTGTAAAATACCTGTAGATTTTACCCGCCAGTTTTTAGGCCGTTTTAGTGGAACTTGTTTCAAGTTTGTTTTGGCGCAATGAACCTAGAAGACAAAACTGGGTATTCGAAACGTGCCCCTATCTTCTGTGTATGAGACAGGAATTGAATTAACTATTAAAATGGTTATTAATTCAGAACTATAAAAAATTTAATAAATGGTTAAGTAGAACGCCAAGATAGAAATATGACATTTTTTACGTACTGGCTTTAACTGAAGAGAGTTTTAAGTGTTTTAGAGGATTTCTTTACGGGAAGAGGGGTGTGATGCTTGAAAAAAAGCTTACTGTTAGGATTACGTGGCATTTCATAGTTTTTATTATTTTTATAGGTGTAATTTTTTTGACGTCAGACTTGATAGGAGATTACGCTATTACACCTTGTTCCTTTGTCTAAAGAGCATGAATTATTTTCTTTCTTTTTTTGTCTCGAAAAAGGAAAGATCAATTGCTAAGATGCATATTTACACAGAGCTATATCATTTTTCATGCAAATGGAATAATTTTGGCCAGCTTTTGAGGTCATTTACTCCACTGTGTGACGCCCATATTTTAGCTTCGTCTTACTGAGCTTCGTCTTACTGAGGGTGCCTGGAACCAAGCACATTACCAAAATTCATATAAACACATTTTTTGTGTGATTCATAAAGTTTGCTTTTGTAAAACGCTCCGAAAAATCCTCCCAACCCCCAGAACAAAAATCTTGGGAAAACCCTTGACTAATAGTAAGCATTTGTGAACTCAAAAGTTCACGAATATTCCGTATATGAAAGAGGCTGTACCCTTCTCAGTATCCTGCTCTTTACGCTAAAGTTTGAGTCAAGCTAATCCGTAAAGAATGGGGCATTGAACAGGGGACAGTTCGTTTTGAGTTTGATCTTTTATTTTTTTTTAATTTCTGTTTGTTTTGCATTTCATTTATTTATTGAAACCGATTTATGGTAGATGGATGCTAGTAAATTATTTGATTCTATTTTTGTTCATTTTGGTTTAATGGAGTCCTTTACTTTTTTTGAAAAAAACTTATTTTGTGGAAAAAGTTCTTTAAATTAATTTCTGTTCTTTTTATATTGACATAGTCTTTTTCAGGGATAACAAAATAATAGTTTGAATCGTTCAGGTTTTCCTTTAAGAATTTATAGTTTGGCTGGCTATTTATATGCTGGAGAAACCTTTTCAGCAATTTTTAACAACATTAACTCTTTTGTAAATCATGACGCAAATAGTAGTGTTTAATTTACTCATACACATCCTCTAGTTGACCTGATGAATAACAGTTAATACCATTCCCAAGAAATTATTGTTATACTCTTTCACAGCCTCGATACACTTAGTCTTACAGTATTTTGATATAGTAAAATTTTAAGAGCAGAAGTAGTGATAAAAGTAGCCCTAAAAATTAGAACTTAATACCCTCAGTCGTTCTTGGTATATTGCTGTGATGTCTTATTGGCAACCAGCATACAGACAGTGTGTTTTGATTTAATTTTAAAGCAACATTTAGTTTTTAAGCATAATGAGCAAATTACATAACTCTGTGGGGTTGACCCACCCAATAACCCTAAAGATATAGTTACTAGACCATTCAGCTATGCGAAACAAAATGGCTGTCTTAAAATTTTGATTGGAAGTGTCTGGAAAGATGTGAGCTAACGAAGAGGGCTGATTACCCTCCAATTACTTTTGACTCTTAAGAAGACACTAGAACTTTTAATTTTCAATCAAGTTAGCTCCTTTAAAATATCAATGATACTACTAGCTATGATAGAACATCGTTGCCTATGTCCTTATGTGCCCTATAGTGCTTATGTGCCCTTTTAATACCTGCATGCACATACGTTTTTCGTTTAAAGCTGCGTTCACAAGCGTGTCTAGCTAGAATCCCATGTCTAGACACGTGTCTAGTCAGAATTCAATGTCTAGGCAACGACCGTTCACAAGTAAAATTCGGCGCTTAGCTAGACACGCTAGACAAGGCGCTTGGCTAGAAATTGAGCTCTAGACTCTAGAACTCAATGTCTAGGATTTTCGATTACAGCCAATCAGAATGTGTCAAGTTCTACTACTTTAATCATTTTTGTTTACATTTTTAAACTGAAATTTAATTTTTGTTTTCTCATTAATTGTTTTTTTTTCATTTCAGGCAAATATGAACCACTAGGCATAATAGTGAAAGACACTAAGGCAATTGCTCCGCTTATCTCATTTATTATCTTGTGACAGTAAAAATAGGGATTACAATTTTGAAAGTTTTGCTCGAATAAGCTCTCTTGATTGGGTAGAAATGACAATTTGAAACTAAATTTGTAGCTTTAGCTAAGCACCGAATTTTACTTGTGAACGGTCGTTCCCTAGACATTGAATTCTGGCTAGACACGTGTCTAGACATGGGATTCCAGCTAGACACGCTTGTGAACGCCGCTCAATGGTAACTTCCTAAACGTTCCCTAAGAGTTTCAACTTAATGCCATTAGTGTCGTTAGTTAAAGTAGCCGTAGAGGCAGCATTAAATGAATACACACAGTGTCTTCAGGCTAGCTCAAAATATACAACCTATGAAGGTATGAAGGTGCAATATTTCAGAGAATATTTCTGTTGTACGGATGATAACCTGCCATCCGTATGCAGGTAGTCAAAAGGACATATCAGCAACATCTTTAGAAGAGTTTTGTGTGTGAAATTAAAACTTGCTACACTTGTTATGGGGGATGCTGAACTAACCAAAAAATATTATTTGAATTATAATACTAATGCTTCTACTCCTACAACTAATGCTACTATTACTATTACTGCTACCACTACTACTGCTACTAAAACTAACACTATTACTATTAACTGTACTCCTACTGCTACTACTATATTTACTGGTGCTACTGCTACAACTAATAAACCTAAGGGTGTTAAGGCAAAAATTCTGGGCAAAATTGTAACTGTATTGAAATAAATTGAAACACACTATGCCCATACAGGTTGTCAAGAGGACGTATCAGCAATACTTCAGGACCGATTGATGGTATTAAGTTAAAAATTTCATCATGTATTGAAGGGGATGTTGAAAAAAAGGTGCTATTTGCATACTGCTAATAAATAATACAACTACAACTATTGCTACGGATAATTACTGAACCTGTCAACAATGCTGAAAACATGTATGTCTCAAAACTTTGTTTGGATATTTGTTATGGGATATGATGAGCGTAAGGGGGGGGGGGGTGGTGGAGGTTTCTCTCAAATCACTTTGACTCATAAAAAGGGCACTATAACTTTCACTTTAAAATCAAACGAGACCCGTCTGAATTTAATGCGACCACCCATTCCATAAAAATCTTATATGCCCCCAGGGCAAAACTTAAAGCCCTTTCCCCAGGGCTCTGGGGGATTGTGCCAACCCTGGAAGTATTTTTGTATGTTTTTTGCACTATTTTAAACAAAATTGCCATCGCACAATTTAAATCAGATACATTTAGTGAAAACAGAGGTAGATGGGTGGGGGGACTGCTTGACCTCCATCACTATTAACCTTTAAAAGGGAGCTAGAACGTCCAATTTCAACCAAATGAGTCACCAAACTTCATACAACCATCCCTTTCATAAGAACCTTAAATGTCCCAGGGGCAAAACTTACAACCCTCTCCCTCGGGCTCCGGTGGTTTGTATCAACCTCAAAAGCCTTTTTATATGATATTTGAACTATTTTGAATAAAAAGGACTGTCTCAAAATATCTTTTTGATATATCTCAGGAAAACACGACGTGTTTGTGAGTGTGTGTGTGTGTGTGGGGGGGGGGGGGGTAGCTCTGCTCTGATCACTCTACCTCTTAAAAAGGGCACTAGAACTTATGATTACCAATCCTATGAGTCCCCTCCAAAGTATATATGACCATCGATCGTGTAATGCTCCCCAATTTAATCGCTCCACAATCGTGTAATGTAGAGGATGCAAATCCGCGGCAACCGGAGCAATATAGGTTTTCTGCCAGGGTAGTGAAGAGCGAAAGAGCTTAGCAAACTAACTGTCAAGACAATAGCCAAAAAGTGGGGGGGAGCGGGCCCATGGAGGTTGAGGTCCTTGGTGGTGAGGGTCTTTTGTGGTTTGGGAACTTGATGGTTCAAATCCATAACCACCTCATTACATGATTTCTAAGAAATTCTTAGGATTGTTCTGGATTTCTGTATTTAAATTCTTTTCTCGGTATCTACGACTTTATTAGTTCCAACTTTATGCATCCTCCAATACTGAAGAATATTTTATATTGGCTATACTCCTCAATTGGTACTTGTGCATTATACCGACCACAGCCAAGAATTGAAGCTAGGTCAAGTCGCAAGATCACCTTGTCACCGCTAACCGTTTCCACAGACTGGTACTCATGAAGTTATTCTAATCATATTCTAACATTTATGTCACGTTGCGTGAGACTTACTATTCCCTCTGACTTACCTTAACCGGTAAGCAATTTTAACCCTTTACCTCTTTCATTCAATCCATTGTTCTGAATATCTATATTAAAATCCTTTTCTTGGCACCTTTTACTTTATTAGTTTCAACTTTTTAGCATACTCCAATACTGAAGAATATTTTATATTGGCTATACTCCTCAATTGGTACTTGTGCATTATACCAACCACAGCCAAGAAGGGAAGCTAGGTCAAGTCGCAATATCGCCGTGTCACCGCTAACAGTTTCCAGAGATTGGTACCCTTGACGTAGCGTGTAATAAATCCAGCCCTAACAAAATGATCTAGCACAGAGTATCTCATTTTATGACTAGTATAACGAGTTTGGTAGATTTTTACGATCTAGCTCAGTATCTAGCTCTGAATCATTGCCCCTCTCACTACTATCGACTATGAATGGATAGAAGTATGTAAATCTAGTGAATACCCCTATGTCCCACTAAAATACAAAACCTTTGGTAGTATGACTGATTTGTGTCGTACAATCAATAGAAAAAACTCTACTCGTAAGAATGGTGCATTCCAGTTTAATTATTCAATGGAAAATAGTAAGAATTACATTAGCTCACCCATTGAAAATGAAATGATTAATCTCAACGATAACCTGAGGGATTTTCTTGGCTTTAAACATAATTTAGTCAGTGATAAAAATAATGGAACTGTCAGTGGACCGTGTTATTTTTAAGGACTATCCACCTGGTTTCTCCATGGAGAGTTGTATATTTCTTTATTGATCCTTTGTTGAGACATCGAGAGTTGGCAGTAGTAACATCCCCCTCCTACGGGTTGTTGAACGAAAAACTACCTACGAATATGTTTATCACTACAATGTAAAGCATCTTCAGTATTTTCCGGTAAACACTTTGTGTTTGGAACTCTGTCAGTTATCATTAAGAAGTTAACTAGGCGTTCTTTTAGCAATAGCAAAAGGTTTGGCTGTGATTACATGTCACTTTCGACCCATTCAGCTACAAGATTGCTAATAGGAAAAAATACAATTGTTTATCCTGATATTGATTGCTATGTTACTACTCTCAGATCACGACAATTGGGCCATGGCATGGAATACTAATAAGGCCGGTCGTCAATGTCGGGCTATGGTCTTGGCAGTTGGTTTTCTAAGCTCTTTCACTCTGCACTGCCCCTGGCAAAAACCTATATTGCTCCGGTAGCCGCGGATTTGCATCCTCTACATTACACGATTGGGAAGCTGGCTTTTAAAGAATGTATATCACAAAATTTTAAGTCCAGCGCACAATACTTTGGCGAGCGATTGAAATGACGACAATGTGGAAAAGGCTTAAAAAGGTCGAGAAACACCTCATCACTCATCAGTCTCTATTCAGGTCAGAAACGAAAGACATTGCTGTTGTCAAAGAAGAAAAAGAAACCAAGAAAAAATTGTTAGATCGAAAAAGGATTTTTTTTTATCTAGACTGAAACGACGTATCTACCCCACAAGGCATCCCATCCTACAGTCACCTCATCTCTAAATCTTTTTGAATGCAGAAAGTGTAGATGCCAGTGTATAGCATGACTACTATGAACAATTCTACCCACAACAACCACTCTCTGAGAAGATTCACTTTCAATTTTATTCCAATGAAGACTACTTGGTAGATTTATCATCCACATTTATTGATTTAAAAGTTGTGGTGAAGAAAAAGTCTTACAACCAAAGTCCGACGCTACCAATGTATTATCTTATGAAAATTGCGTACTTCACAACTTGTTTAGACTAATATGTTTCTACATAAATGGAACATTGGTGAGCACTAGCAACAATCAATCAAACTATGCAAGCTACGTACAATTTATGCTGATGACTCCAATATCCTATAAGAAATTGAGAGGTCGGGTGATGGGCTATGATTATAGATCAAATGTTGATACTGATGGTGAACTCACTTGGGCGGTGAGCAAGGAGTATCATTTAGCTGGTAAACTAAATCATGAAATATTTAATATGTCTAAGAGGATGCCTCCCAATGTTAAGATCGACATAAAGTTATAACTCGCTCCATCTAATTTCGTTTTGATAAAAAATACTTGATGCAGCACTCGATACAAATGTCAATCTCATCTCGGCAGTACTCTATCATAGGCAGAGCGATAGCGCTGCCTAAGTAAAGAACGATGTGGGCACAATGTTTTTTTCCCTCCATACCCGGGCACTCCGTATCGAAGGAGTTGTCGTAGAAACTTTGAAAAGGGCTCATTCAATTGGAAATTGGAATGGCTAGTGCCCTTTTTAATTGTCAAAAGTGATTGGAGGGCAACTAGCCCCCGCAACACCCATAATTCCCCCAAACATATCCAATCAAAATTTTGAGATAGCCATTTTGTTCGGCGTAGTTGATTTCCAAATAGAAAATATGTATTTGAGGAGGACACTCCCCCACAACCCTCGGGGCAAGAGCTATAAGTTATGCCCTGAGGGCATATAAGAACTATGTTGGCACAATGTATCATTTATTATTTTTTTTCCTTGAGAGCAGGGCACTTTGTATCGAAGAAGTTGTCGTAAAAACTTTAAAAAGGGTTCATTCAATTGGAAATTGGAGTGGCTTGTGCCCTTTTTAATTGTCAAAAGTGATTGGAGGGCAACTAGCCCCCGCAACACCCATAATTCCCCCAAACATATCCAATCAAAATTTTGATATAGCCATTTTGTTCAGCGTAGTTGATTTCCAGATTGAAAATATATTTTTGAGGAGGACACTCTCCCACAACCCTCGGGGCAAGGGTAAGTTACGCCCTGGGGGCATGTAAGGTTTTTATAGAAGGAGTTGTCGTAGGAACTTCAAAAAAGGTTCATTCGATTAGAAATTCAAAGGGCTACTGCCCTTTTTAATATTCGAAAGTGATTGGAGGGCTACTAGTGTACCGTGAGTGATATGTGATATATTTAAAATATAAAAAAAATAAAATTCTTTCCTTCTAAAGATAATTCTGACATAAATTAAACTTCCCCTAACTAAGTTTAAATCACGTTTCAAAAAAGAAAACTTCTTAATCAGCAAAAGAAAAACCGCATTCTAGTCTCAGCCAAACATTGACGCTAATCGGTTTTGAATTTCGCAAAGATGTTCGGCAATGAAAAAAATGCTAGATACAAAGTTTCTCAGGAAGTTTAAGTTATAAGAGCAGTATGAGTGTTTAATCATCAAAAATATTTAAAACAAATTATTGGATGGACAGTTAGCATAATGAAGTGAGTTTGCAAACATAATTACAAGGTAGCGGGTCCTTCACAAGAATTGGGCCAATCGTGAAATAGCACTCAGGGCGCAGAAGCAGGATTAGTTTGATATAGTAAAGAAAAGTGTTTTTTTCGGGATTCCTTTTGTCAGAACTATTATTGGACGCTCATTTGTCAGAACTATCATTATGCAGTCATTGTAGAGATTTGGTCATTGTTATCTCTGCCTCTGTTGTTGTCAGTTGAAGTGAAGCACTGTTGTACACCTAAATGTAAGTCTCAATAAAACTATTGCTTTTCTATTTGTGTTTGTTTTATTTATATGTCTGTATCTAACCGCACAGCAGGTAACTAGTTCGTAGGTCTCCATCGGTAACGTTCCTTAAGGAATCTGATTTCGAGATAACTCAAGGAAAAGAGGTTACATTTATATAGTTACGTATTTTATTTTCTCGCGTTCAGCGAGTGGCGCGGTCACCCATTTACTTTACTCCCCATTGCTGTGGCGCTATCCTTGATGGCACTACCTTTAGCGTTACTAGTGGCGCTATCGGAAAACTTATAAGGGGTAAGTTCACGGCTTCAAACCTTAACGGCGTAGCTGGCACGATCGGTATACAGGGTAAATCCCCTTAACATTACATTTAGCGCGGTCGATCATTATTGCCACAGGTGCCACAGTCATTAGCGCTACAAGTGGCGCGGTCGTAAACTTGGAGGAAAACATGCGAACTAGTTATGCTACAAACTTCGTAATTTAAATTTATATCATTGGAGAGATACAGACTTATAGAAAAAAAGTGATTAGGCCTATAACCACTAAGCTATTTCAGGAAAACCCTTTAAAATATCTCATAGGAGATAATAGCCTCCCCAAAAATAGGTTAAGTGAAAAAAAATATTTTGAGTTAATTCAAAAGCAAAAATGTCAGAAGAATTAAACGAACTATTAATGGTGCAAAAGTTGGTCGCGAAAAATTTATAAATAGCAAAATCTATTCCGCAATACGATGGACAAACAGATATCGACGAATTTAGTATCCAATTGGCCCAGTTTGTAGAATTAACAAAAACAGAGCTAGAAACGTTAGTCAGTATGCTCCTACTTAGATTAAGAGGGCAGGCCTTAACCTTCCTAAAGCAAATTGAAAATACCATAGGAGATGATGACAGCTTGCCGATAAATACATTAGAAAAATTGTTAACGGCATTCAAAGATAGATTCATCGAAACTAGTTCAACAAATAAATTAAAACACGGAATGGTAAGCTTTGACCATACACAGAATATAAGAGAATATCTTCACAATATACGGATTTCAGTAGAAGCAAAATTTGGAAAAGGTTCAGGAGAACTGTATGAAAAATCATACTAGAAGCCTTTTTGCAAGGGCTACCCCCAAAACTATATAGAATGGTAATATCCAAAAATATTCAAACGTTGGACCTTGCAGTTCAGGAAGTGCTTCGAATGATCGAAGTTGATACGATGGTGGCAAATCACAGTAAAACAAAAATAAATAGCCTAGGCGAATCAAACGCAAACCTGACCTTCAAGGGCGACCAAGTTCTACAAACTTCTTTTCAAGGGATAATTCCCCAGGGCCACAAAGAAATCAAACGCAAGAACCCGCTAGGCAAAAAACAGTACGTTTTCAGCCCGTCAAACAAATTAGTTATGAAAATAACCCTACAATAATAAGAAGCTATATTTGTAATCGTGTTGGGCTTATCGCGAGAGAGTGCCGTTATGTCCCTAATCGCACACCAAGGATTGCCGTCGGTAATACGCAAAATTATGGCAACCATTTGTTCGGAAGAAAAAATTTTAGCGCCAGTGGTGCACTAGGCTATAGCGAGGGAAGAGTGCGCCAATCCGTACCTCACAACGCGTACCGACCAAGTTTGTACAATCCTCCCCCCAATAGACAAAATAATTATCGGCCGACAGCAAATGCATATTTTTCAAGCCGACGGCAAATAGTTAATTGGCCGACGGGAAATGCAAATTTTTCAAGCCAACGGCATTTGCAGTTGACGCCAGCACCCGGCACTAGCGCAAGAAATCCAAACCATCGTAATAATACATGGCAAAATCGACAAACAAATCTAAATCAATTAGCTAGAGATTCCATGAACATATCCGAACCTCTAATGCAGACACCGACGTATGAAATAAACTCTCAGGGAAACGCGTCAGGCCCCTCAGAAGAATAAATTGGACCCAGAAGGGGCCTAGAACATTTTATAGGTCCAACCCAATAGTAGTATCGTCTTGTAATGATAGTAACAATAAGTTACTTATATTTAATGATTTTTGTGTGGCAAATGTTTACTTTAAGGCTTTAATTGACTCTGGTGCAACGATTAGTATCATAAACTCATGCGTATTTAATATGTTGCCTCCGCATATTAGGCGACAGAGGAATCCAAATACTCCCAATTTAACTAGCGTGACAGGGCATAAATTGGATGCAAAAGGTTCAATTCGCCTAGACGTAAAGAGGGATAATAGAATTTTTCCAACAAATTTTATAATATGTAATAACTTTCCATATGAACCCATTATAGGCGCAAATTTTTTAAGGTCTAATAGAATATTATTAAACGTAGCGAACGAAAGGCTTGTCTACCCGGCTAAGGTAGGGTAAGGAATTTCTACCTTAAGAGATTGTAACAGAGGTTACGAAGAGAACGTAACAGTAAATAAATTTCTGGCGGTATAATGTCGCAATCTTTTGAACCTCATGTCTCGCTACAAAGAGGACATGGCATAATCATAAATTTGTTTAATTATTCTGAGAGACATTGCAAAAATGAAGTAAATTTAAATAATAAGTGGATTGAATCTGCAAAAATAAAAATAGGAGATATGCGACATTATAGGTCGAACGAAATCAAGAAAGTAGCGAGATTATGGAAAAACATAGTAAAACCCAATGTGACGCCGCAAGATGCCGTAATGACGCAGCATAGCGCCAGTATGAATCTATTAGACAATAATAGTGAAGAGAAATTGTACGGGTTTGCGATACAGAAAACAAAGATCCCTCCCAAAACAATGCAAAGCATTCAAATATCACAGATGATTGAACCAGTAGATAAGAAATCTGAAATATGGCTTGCGATCCCATCGAATTAAATTCCTGAAAATCTATTATGCGAGGAACAGATTATATCTTACGACAAAGGAGAAAGTTTTATTTGGGTAACTAATAACCACGAAAATGATACAATTACAATAAAAAAGGGGACGTGTTTAGTTCAAATCCAAGTTATCTCGGAGAATGATTTAGATAGATGGGAAAATTCCAAAGAAACCTAGTTAATGGCATTAAAACCTCAATTAACAAATACCCTCTAACTAAATCGCAATTCTTAAACAAATTTGATATGGATCATATTACGGACTTGGAACTTAACAAGAAATTATGCGAATTATTATGGAATTTTAAAGATGTATTTCCCGCATCTGAAGATGACATCGGACTGATACCTTTTTATGAACATTCAATTCTAACGACCGGTAACCCTGTCGCGAAACAGTCATATCGTGTACCGTATAAGCATAAAGAGTGGTTAAAAAATAAAATTCATGAAATAAAAAAAATGAAATTATACGCCCCAGTATAAGTCCGTATTCTGCACCAGTGGTCTTGGTACTAAAAAAGAATGGTGATCTAAGACTTGTAGTAGATTATAGAGCCCTTAACAAACAAGTAGTTAGTGATAAATTTCCTTTACCAAGAATAGATGAAATCCTTGACTCTATCCCGAGCAAAAATAAAATTTTTACTTCTTTGGATTTTACCCAAAGTTACCACCAAGTGAAAATAGCCGAGAAAGATGTTCATAAAACTGCATTTTCTACGACTGAATGTGGTTCATATGAATACTTGAGAGTACTTTTTGGAATTAAGACAAGTTCAAGCGTGCTATGTAGACCCTTATTACACCTGTTAAAAGGATTAAAGAATATCATTCATTTTGTTGATGATGTCATATGCGTGGGAGAAAACGCTGAACAGCACTTAGCAACATTAGCTAATATGTTCGAGAAATTCAGAGAGGGCAATTTAAAATGCCGGCCTGAAAAAGTAAATTTATTTCAACCTAAAATTAAGTTTTTAGGAGTAGTGGTGACGCAAGGAGAGATATCCCCAGACCCAGACAAAATAAAATGTGTTGAAAACCTCAAATCCCCTAGAACTATGAAAGAATTAAGAGGAATTTTAGGTCTTACTGGCTACTTTAGAAAATTCGTGCGCAATTACGCCCAAATTACGAAACCCCTCACAGAATTAACTAAAGGGAACTCCCAAAATGTTACCTGGTCCCAAGAAGCTCAAACTTCCCTAGACCGTCTCAAAAAGGCACTCACTTCTGAACCAATATTATCGCTGCCTGATTTTGAAAACGGACAATTCGTGGTCACAACCGATGCAAGTTCGAAGTGCATTGGCGCTATTCTTTCGCAAATAATCCCGGTAGAAAACCCTAATCCTCTAGAGGGAACACCTAAACAAAAAAATTGAAAAATTTATATGCTTTTTAAGTAGAACCTTATCAAAAGGCGAAAGTAGTTTTTCCGCCACAAACTTAGAATTATTATCTATAATTCACCACTTTGACAAATTTAGACACTATTTAATCGGTAGAAAATTTACACTACGATCAGACCATAAAAGCTTGCAGTACCAGCGCACATTTAAAAACCCCACGGGAATTCTAGCTAGATGGACTATGAAAAATCCAAGATCTAGATTACGAATTTGAATATTTAAAAGGTAAACAAAATGCAGCGTGTGACTTTTTGAGTAGATTCCCAGAAAATATGCCGTCGGAAGCCGAGGAAAATGAAGTTAACGCTATCAATACTAAGAGTAAACATAAATGCAAGAAAAACAAAGTCAAAGTCTCAGTAAAAGACAATAAGGATAACTATTGTCCCTTGTCTTTAGAAAATATAAAAAGAAATAAAAAAAAGGACGAAATGTGTGTAGCACTTATTAATTATTTTGTGAATGATGATGCGTTACCAGATAAATTCAAAACTCTTAGAAAAGAGATGGATAATTTTTACTATGACCTTGATGAAGAAATACTATGCAGAATCGCGACTGCTGAGGCAAAAAGAAACCAAACATCAATAATACCTGTATTACCCCAAAACTTAATAATACCTGCCTTCGAATATTTTCATTCAGATATTGGTGGACATTTAGGAATAAAGAAAACTTTCCATAAATTAAAACAGTATTGTGACGTGCCGTCGGAAGTAACAAAACTCAAGGAATTTGTAAGTACATGCGAAGCCTGTAACTTAAGAAAAAAACCCCAAGCTTATCCTAATCCTCAAATGGGAAGAGTCCCGGTAGCAAGATTCTCCTTCGATATTGTCTCATTTGATTTATATGGAACCAGTGGAGGCTTACCTATTTCCAACAGAGGCCATACTTGTATTCTTTCAGTTACAGATCACTTTTCCGGATTTACTTTTGCAAAAGCATTAAAAAATCAAGGCACTTACGCCACAAGTAAGGCGTCAGCGAAATTATTTTTAAAATTTGGCATCCCAAATAAGGTTATAAAAGACAACGGAAGCAATTTTAATTCAAAAGTAACAAACGATTTAATGAGTTTTCTTACCATACAGAAATTGGTGACATCCCCATATCACCCACAAGCTAATGGTAAAATAGAAAATAGGCATAAAATATTTTCGAATGTATTAAGCATTTATACAAAGGACAACAGGAACGATTGGGAACAATCCTTACCTTATTTAACTAACATAATCAACACTGCTTATTCAGAAACAACCAAAGACAACCCTTTTTATTTACTTTTTGGTCGCGATTTTAGAATCCCGTATGATGAGATTATTGAGTCCCGGCAATATTACAATAACTCGGAGGATTACAAACAAGAATTCATAAATAGGACGAGGAAAACTTATAAAATACTAAAAAAAGAGTTGGAAAAATGTAAAATAAGTCAAGAGCTAAGAAACCTACCCAAAATCAAGGGGAATATAGATTTTAGGATAGGAGATTGTGTCTACCTAAAAATTGAGGCAAAAGCGGAAGGCAAGAAACTTTCCAACAAACATTCTGGACCGTACAGAATAGTAAAAAATTACGATAACGATTACACTTTTAAAATGGTGAACCTCGATAGTGGAAGAAAAAACAAGGCGCATGTTAGCCGAATAAAAGAGCCAAATTTCCAGAAAGATGGGTATCGCGTCCCTCGTCTACCGATTCGACAGACGCAGAAAATGAGCCCCCTAAATCAAGATTGGCAGAGCTAAAACCCTTTAATTTCAAGCAAGACTATTTCGAGAATGATAGTGACGAGGAAAACTTTGAAGAATTTTTAGCTATGAAAAATCTAGTTATTCCTAAAAGAAAATCCCTAATACCAGTTGAGATTAAAAACGCCAAAAAGCCCAAAAAGTTCATCATCGGAGAGCGCAGGAGAATTAGATTATGCGATATCTCCGAAAAACAAATTTTTTCCTGATAGAATTTCGACCCCTTGTCCCTCCAAAAGATTCCCAGATGATATGGTTTCCCCAGCAACCCCAATAGAGAGACCCCCGTCGCTACAGGAGGAATTGAACAGAGCTGTAGAAACTCCGGGTATTACTGTAAAGAAAACTCCTCTCAAAGATTCAATTGAAACAAATCTGCGAGAAGCTATGGATTTAATAAATTTCCCCATAAAAAAGAGTCAAAGTACATTGCCTAGGAATAAAACTCCCAAGGATGACCAGCAAGAACAATATCATGATATAACTGTGTCCAAGGTCAAGCCTAAACAATGGACTTCATGGATGGAAACAGTAGTGCAAAGAATGCCCCATCCCCCTGAAGACATGGAATTTAAACAATGGAGACACCCCGCAAAAACTTTTGATTCCTCTCAAAGCTCTCAAGAGTCTTCCAAATCTCCCGAGTTGAAAACTCAAAGCGAGGACTTAGAGAATAAACCTTCTACTTCCAGAGGGTAGAAATTTACGAAGGAAGGGGTGGTGATACCTCATAAATGCGAGGTGCCACCTCTAAAAGTTCTAATGCGGAATCATCGGAAACCAGTTCCGAAGAGTCTGACGCAGTGTTACCAACACCTCAAAACAAAATGTACCACAAATTGCATGAAAAATGTACCAAAGACAAAAAAATTGTACCATATCCCAAATTTTTACCATTATCCCAAATCGTCGGTGACGTAAAGTACTATCTATGAAAATTTCGCATAAAACATTTTCATTCACTTTCTCTCTCCATTTTTTTGCCTTTTCTTTCTCTTCTAATACAGTACATTACTACTGACAGAACTTGAAGAAATTGTTTGGAGTAACATATATTACTACAGAAGCATTTTACTACAGGCTAACAAAAGTCGTTTCGGCCATTTATGACCATTTATAGCACCGCTTGAAATTGATCCCAAATGACGATTTTAATACAAATCAGGGGCTAAAATTGCATTTTAACCTTGTATTCTTACAGTATATTGCCGAGAAGCAGTTGCTGGGACCTGATTTTCCATTTAATAGTTCGCATAAAATCCCCCTTTTCCTTTTATGAAGATCTCGATAGAGGGTAGGATCATTCCTGTAGCCCTCCCTAACATAAGCTACCGCCTACAAACAATACAGGAAAAAAGTTATTTTTAAATTGAGACTGCTCAAAGAAATGACTTTGGGGGTTATGGTCTGGTCTAACATATACTGAAGATTATAATTTTGAAACAATATTTTTCTCCAAAATGCCTTTAAAAGGTACTCCACTCACCTTGTAAGGTCAAGTTTGATATATCCCCACAAATGGTACAATAGAGACCATGTCTTTCACCATTTTTTAAATCATCTTTTATTTTTAAAACTGGAACTGGCTATATAAACTTTGAGTTATCTGAGGTTCCAATTAATCTATACTACAAAAGCTATACACCAGAAAAGATTAAAAACACGACATTAAACATCACTATCTGAGTCAGAAGCCATGACGGCACTTATAGTTGCAGATTTTCTGTACCCTTTTCCAGTCGTTAGAAGTACCTAACGATTTTAGGAAAACCTTAATTAAGCCACTTTATAAGAAAGGTGATAAAAGTGAGTGCAGTAATTATTGAGGCATTAGTCTGGTCTGTGTAGGTAGTGAATTACTTAGTAATATGATACTTTTGAGACTGAGACATACCGTAGACAAAGTTTTAAGAGATGAACAGTGCGGTTTTAGAAAAGTTAGAGAACGTGTCGATCAAATTTTCACTTTTAGGCTAATAATTGAGAAGTGCCTGAGTTTTCAAACACCTTTGGTCCTCAGTTTTATAGATTATGAGCAAGCGTTCGATTCTGTTGACAGAAGAGCTTAATAAAGGTTTTATCCTTGTATGGTATACCAGACTAATACATTAAAGTGATTAGTGCTATGTACGAGAATAACACTGCTGCGGTTAAGGTAGGAAATGAGGTTAGCAGCTGGTTTTGTATTAAATCAGGGGTTAAGCAGGGTTGTGTTCTGTCCCCCTTTATATGGATTATTTTGATGGACTTTGTCTT